>CM068368.1:101143963-101743963 GCA_034769895.1 Magicicada septendecula
TCTGTCTTTCTGTCTGTCTGTTTTGTGTGTGTCTCACGATAACATTTTAAAATTTCAACGCATCGACCGATTTTCGTGAAATTTTGGTATCCGTGTCCATACTTTCATTCTACAGAACCCCACAAACTAAGGGGGCGGGACCAAAAGTGTGAGAGATCCAAATTTTAAAAAACTCGCAGGAAGTCCAGGTGGGTTGTCAAATTAAAGGTAATTTTAGTGAAAATATAAATTTAGCGTTCATTTTTGAAAAATTTGAAAATGTTTGGTCGCCGGAGGCCAAAAACTGAGTGAAAATTTTGATAAATTTGCAAAAATTCTTTTGGCGTGTCAAACTAAAATAAATTTTAAATAAAATATAAATATAATGTTAATTTTTGGAAATTTCAAAATTTTTAGACGCCAGAGGCTAAAAAGAGGGGCAAAAGTTTTATAAAGTTGCAAATTGCATGTGGGATATCAAATTAAAGAAAGTTTTCGCCAGAATCTGAATATAGTGTACAGTTTTGGAAATTTCAAAATTTTGTGATTCTTGTGCCAGGGTAAACGGAATTTTAACACAAATCCGATCGTTTGGAATTTTTAATATTTATTGTGTGCTTCCTATGAAATTGTTACTTTACTAAACATAAAATAATAACTGGTAACTGGGAGTTTCGTAATTTTCTGATACCTAAAACATTCTAATATAAAAATTAATTCAATAATAAAAATATATTGTTAAAATTCCTTCCCAGGCTGTTTGGCCGTAGTCCATTGTTTATACAAAAAACATACGTTTAGGCATTGCCATCGACTGTCGTTTCAGTGTAAAATCGAGTTACGCTAACGTAAGGTGGTAGACGTTAGTGACCACAGTAGTGTGGTTAAGGCTAAGGTTGTGGTTAGGTTAGGTTTTTGTAGAAAAAAATGTACCACGGCCAAACAGCCTGGGAAGGGATTTTAAGAACATTGACTCCGGCCATGTAAGCCTACGAAGTACATTAATAAAAAAATATACTTCGTTCAAAATAGTGAGCGAGTTCTGCAGGTCAGGGAGCACACTAGTAAGTTTAATGAGTGAAATACACGAATTATTTCTTAATTCTATTATAAAGTGGTTGAGTTTAGTTCTAGCTAGTAGGTAGTCACTGCTTGTAACTACCATTCTAACGAACCCTGATACTATTTTAGAAAAATAACGTCTGTTCCACACATGGAGGGAGTGCTCATGACCCACCGTCATAGTCAGTGGTATCATTTTAGTTGCGGTAAAAATCTGCATGCGATCACGTTTGTAATATCAAACTAAAGCTATCATAACTGAGTCAAGAAGTACAGGCTAGATAAGGAAATGACTGAGTAACATCGAGAGTAATATAAGAGAACACCGACAGATCACAATGCCGCAGCACAATAAAAAATATCGCTATGGAGAACTATACATGACTTCCATATTCTAAGATTTATATTTAAAATCATTTTCGAAATGAAATATTACCATAGAAACTACTTCTTTCTACTTACTGCTTCAGCCTTAACCACAGTACTGTGGTCACTAACGTATACCACCTCACGTTATCGCACTCGATTTTCACTGATGATGGAAGTCGATGGCATTGCCGAAATGTCTGGTTTTGTAGAAAACATTGGACTACGGCCAAATATCCCGGGAAGGAATTTTAACAAAAACTACTTCTTTGTTGCCGATAACGTTGTACACATATATATCAGTGGCGAAGTTACATGGAGGCAATTGAGGCAATGCCTACCCTAAAAAATTCTGTAGAATAAATATTATAAATACGTATGAACTACATAACGTAAAGATTATACATTGTTACTGCGACTGTCAAATTTATTAAACCGAAACGTGCTTTATTGAGCGACCGCTAGATGGTGACAGGTGAGATTCGGCATAGTTCGTTTAAAGCGAATGAGGCAACCTGAACTTGCCTCAGCGTTTTTTGTATACATCGTATGTAAGCAATGTAGTGGTGTGATAGGGAAGTGTAGGGAGGGGGGATTGTCCCGCGCTGTACACATAGAGCGTTGAGGCATGCCTCACTTCTGTGGTCCAAACAGTTAAGTTAAAGTGCCTGTGTTGTTTCTAAGTGTTTATTTTATGCGGTTATTAAAAGTGTCACTGTTATTCCGCTGAACTAACAGATGATCAAGATTGTTATTTGAATTATTTGTAACATTAAACATATATATAGAAACTAATCAAGTTTAAAAATTTGAAGTTCAATCAGTTGTATTATTGTGTATGACTAATACAAGGATTGTTCAATAGACACACGTATAGAGCTGTAAAGCATTTTTTATTCAACGATTTTAAAAGAAGTCTCCAATAACATTAAGACATGAGTTCCACTGTTGCACTAACCTGTAGATTCCCTGCTAGTAAAATTCTTACGGCTGTTTGTGGAACCATTCGGTTACAGCAAACTCTACCTCAGCGTCCGATTTGACCCACCGTCCTTTTAGTGATTCCTTAAAAAAAATTTAAGATAAGATTTTTGCCTACCCATTCATTAACTACTAGCTTCGCCAGTAAGCAAATTGATGTCCATTTTTTCGGCTTGCACGCGTTATGCTGGTGTGGGTTTCGGCACTTTCCATTTAAAAAGCGTGCAAACGTAAGAAAATAAACATGAGTGAGGCCAGAAATAACGTGAATTGTGTGTGTGTGTGTGTGTGTGTTTGTGTCTTACCTGCCTTTTTATTGTCGTATTAAATGAAAAATATTATATTACATTAAAATGAAAAAATTTTAATTTTATTGCCTGGCAACAAAATTATTTTATTTTTAACAATTACCATTGTTTCAAAAAGTTTAAATAAATTTTCAAGTACTTTACTCTTGTTAAAACGTAAAAGGTTGCAGGTAAACTACCCCTTCCCCTTAACCGATCTTCACCAAAATCGAAAGTCCTTGAGACCTCTACAATTCAGGGACGTATGCAAAAAATTATTTGATTCTGTTTGAATTTGCGGCTGTTATCGTTTGCCATAGAAAATACGCTTGATAAAAAACGTTGCAGGTAAACTACCCCTTCTCCTTAACCGATCTTCACCAAAAACAATAGGTCTTGAGAACTCTACAATTTAGGGCTGTATGCAAATAATCTTTTGATTCTGTTTGAATTTGCGGCTGTTATCGTTTGCCATAGGAAATACCCTTGTTAAAACATAAAACGTTACAGGTAAACTACCCCTTTCCCTTAACCGATCTTCACCAAAAACAATAGGTCTTGAGAACTCTACAATTCAGGGCTGTATACGAAACATTATTTGATTCTGTTTGAATTTGCGGCTGTTATCGTTTGCCAAAAAAAAAAATTTCCCTTGATAAAAAAACCGTTGCAGGTAAACTACCCCTTTCCCTCAACCGATCTTCACCAAAAACAATAGGTCGTGAGTACTCTACAAATCAGGGCTGTATGCAAAAAATTATTTGATTCTGTTTGAATTTGCGGCAGTTATCGTTTGCCATAGAAAAAAAATCTACAGACACACAGACAGACACACAGACACACAGACAGACACACACACAGACACTTTTCGGAAAACGACTTTTTTTCATGTTTTGAGTGTAGTACAATCAGAATCTGCAATAATCTCGAACACGATTTTTTTTGCCATCACCATACTTCCATTCCTTAAGGAATATGGAAGTAAATATCGGTATGGAGAACCATACATGACTTCCATGTTCTAAGATTTATATTTAAAATCATATTCGAAATGAAATATTTCCATAGAAACTACGTCTTTCTACTTATTGCTTCAGCATTAACCACAGTACTGTGCTCACTAACGTATACCACCACCACCTCACGTTGTCGCACTCGATTTTCACCGATGATGGGAGTCGATGGCACTGCCGAAAAGTCTGGTTTTGCAGAAAACATTGGACTACGGCTAAAGAGCCCGGGAAGCAATTTTAACAAAAAACTACTTCTTTGTTGCCGATAACGTAGTACACATATAAAAAATTCTCCCCTACACCTTCAACTATAATTTTTAATAATAGAAAATTACCCCTACCCCGTTCTCCTAACTTCTTAATTTATAGATATTTCATCTACGTTTCTACAGTGGATTACTATGAGCTTCTTATCAGGATACTTTATTTATAAAAATAAAGTACTTTACTCTTGTTAAAACATAAAATGTTTCAGGTAAACTACCCTTTTCTCTTAACCGATCTTCTCCAAAATCAACAGACCTTCCGTCCTCTAGAATTCAGGGAAGCATGCAAAAAAATATTTGATTCTGTTTGAATGTGCGGCAGTTATCGTTCGTCATGGAAACATTTCTCTTGTTAACACATAAAATGTTGCTGGTAAACTACCCTTTTCCCTTAACCGATCTTCACCAACACCAATACGTATTGAGAACTCTACAATACAGGGCTGTATGCAAAACATCATTTGATTCTGTTCGAATTTGCGGTTGTTATCGTTTACTATAGAACAAAATTACACTTGATAAAAAACCGTTGCAGGTAAACTACCCCTTTCCCTTAACCGATCTTCACCAAAAACGACAGGTCTTAGGTACTCTACAATTCAGGCCTGTATGCAAACAATTATTTGATTTAGTTTGAATTTGCGGCTGTTATCGTTTGCCATAGAAAACACCCTTGATAAAACATAAAACGTTGCTGGTAAACTACCCTATTCCATTAACCGATCTTCACCAAAAACAATAGGTCTTGAGAACTCTACAATTCAGGGCTGTATGCAAAACATTAGTTGATTCTCTTTGAATTTACGGCTGTTATCGTTCGTCATAGAAAAAATACCCTTGTTAAAACATAAAACGTTACTGGTAAACTACCCCTTTCCCTTAACCGATCTTCAACAAAATCAACAGACCTTGAGTTCTGTATAATTAAAAAAGGTATGCAGAAGAGTAGTTGATTCTGTTTTAATGTACGGCAGTTATCGTTCGTAAAAAAAAAAAAAAATTACCCTTGATAAAACATAAAATGTTGCTGGTAAACAACCCTATTCCCTTAACCGATTTTCACCAGAAACAATAAGTCTTTAGTACTCAACAAAACAGGGCTGTATGCAAAAACGTATTTGATTCTGTTTGAATTTGCGGCTCTTATCGTTTGCCATAGAAAATACCCTTATAAAACATAAAACGTTGCTGGTAAACTACCCCTTTCCCTTAACCGTTCTTCACCAACACCAATAGATATTCAGAACTCTACAATACAGGGCTGTATGCAAAACATCATTTGATTCTGTTTGAATTTGTGGCTGTTATCGTTTACCAAAGAAAAAAATTACCCTTGATAAAAAACCGTTGCAGGTAAACTACCCCTTTCCCTTAACCGATCTTTACCAAAAACGACAGGTCTTGAGAACTCTACAATTCAGGCCTGTATGTAAAATATTATATGATTTTGTTTGAATTTGCGGCTGTTATCGTTTGCCATACAAAATACCCTTGATAAAACAAAAAACGTGGCTGGTTAACTACCCCTTTCCCTTAAACGATCTTCACCAAAAACAATAGGTCTCTAGTACTCAAGAAATTAGGGCTGTATGCAAAAGCTTATTTGATTCCGTTTGAATTTGCGGTTCTTATCGTTTGCCATAGGAAATACCCTTTTAAAACATAAAACGTAGCAGGTAAACTACCCCTTTCCCTTATCCGGTCTTCACCAAAATCAACAGGTCTTGAGAACTCTACAATGTAGGGGTGTATGCAAATAATAATTTGCTTGTGTTTGAATTTGCGGCTGCTATCGTTTGCCATATAAAATACCCTTGTTAAAACATAAAACGTTGCCGGTAAACTACCCCTTTCCCTTAACCGATCTTTACCAAAATCAACAGATCGTGAGAACTCTACAATTCAGGGCTGTATGCGAAACATTATTTGATTCTGTTTGAATTTGCGGCTGTTATCGTTTGCCAAACAAACAAAATTACCCTTGATAAAAAAAAACCGTTGCAGGTAAACTACCCCTTTCCCTCAACCGATCTTCACCAAAAACAACAGGTCGCGAGTACTCTATAAATCAGGGCTGTATGCAAAAAATTATTTGATTCTGTTCGAATTTGCGGCTGTCATCGTTTGCCATAGAAAAAAACTACAGACAGACACACACACAGACAGACACACAGACACTTTTCGAAAAATGAGTTTTTTTCATGTTTTAAGTGTAGTACAATCATATTCTGCAATAATCTCGAACACGATTTTCTTTGCCATCACCATACTTCCATTTCCTTAAGGAACATGGAAGTAAAAATCAATAAAATCAAAGAAGAGCTGGACTACATGAAATCTTTATTAACTAATAAGATCTGACGCAATCCTTAAGATCAAAAGAGGCATCGCAATATCACAAACTGATGTGGTGAATTTAATTAAAGACGGATAGGCAAGACACACATTTCATAATCGTGATTAATATTTTATAATTCATGTTTCGGTAATGCATTATCTAACCGTGTGTTCAAATAATTGTTTTTACCAAATTAAAAATTTTCACGCTTTCATCAAATTTACATAAATAATTGCGTGTTAATTTAAGATACACGTTTTGCTTTGCGTACGTGTAGAAATCATTAAAAATATATTGTTGTTTAAAACCATAAAGTATGGTTGTTTATTGTCAATTTGAAGAGCAAGAATAACTTGAGTGAATAGGAATAAAATTATGAATAAATAATGTGAATGTTGTTAAATCAGCCATGAGAGGTCCAAGACGACAACGCTTGAACTGCAGCCTATTATGTTACGCAATCGATGCGACTTTGATTGGAGAAAATGAGGATGACCTACAAAGGTTGGATATATATATATATATATATATATATATATATATATATATTCAATCACTTTCTGCCACAGTCCGTTTCTTGATGTATATAATACATTTAATATTTATAAATAAATTTACCTCAAGATATACTTTTTTTCTTATTGGGAACATGTTTCGAGAGCTCTGGTGCTCTCATCTTCAGCCTTCGCGATCTTGCGTCTGGTGAAATATTTGTGTGTTGGCTGGATGCTATTAAGGTGGTTTGTTGGTCTCTGGTATTTTAAAGTTGTATTATTGTGTGTGATTGTGGTATATGTATTTGTATTTTGTGTATTTTCGATGTTGAGTGCTTTGAATATTGTGTCATGTTTTGTATTGATTTGTATTTGTTCAGGTATTAGTTTGTTTTGTGTTTTATGTTTGTATATTTGTAAATTTTCCCAAATGTTCATTATGGTGCCTTTGTGTGGTATATGTTTTATTAGTGTAACGTTGGTTATGTCTGGGAATTCATATCCTGTGTTTATTGCATGTGTGGCTAAATTGGATTATATATTCCTGTTTGTATGCGTTTAGGTGTTCAAAATAACGTTTTTTCAGCTGTTTTTTTGTTTGTCCTATGTAACATTTATTGCAATCTTGGCATTCAATTTTGTATATACCGTTAGTTGTTGTATTATCTTTGTTGTGTGAGCTATTTAGTTTTTGTAAATTATTTTTATTAGTTTTGTATGCTATTTTTAATATCTGTGTTTTTAAATAGTTTTGTTAGTTTTGTCATTTTATTATTTATGTATATGAATGTGGTCCATTTTTTGTTGTTGTTATTATTTATGTGTTGTTCATTTTGATAAATTCTTAATTGTTCAGTTTTTATTTTATATTTGATTTTATTTTCTATTTTGTTCACAGTATTTTTATTGTATCCATTTTCATAACCAATTTGGTATATTATATTTCTTTCTCTGTCAGTTTCTTGTTTGTTTAGGGGAAATTTGTACATTCTGTTAAATAGCGAATAGAATGCTGCCATTTTATGTTGTGGTGGGTGGTCAGAATGGTTAGGTATAATGATGTTAGTAGAAGTTGGTTTTCTATATATTCCATATTGTATGTGGTTGTTGTATCTTGTGATGGTTATGTCTAAATAGTTGATTTTGTTATGTTTTTCTTTTTATTCTGTGAATTGTATTTTAGGATGTATGTTACTGACCCAAATGGCATATGGATAAGATATGTAGATGATGGGCTATATGTATCAAATAACAAAAACACAAATGCAGAGAACATACTGAAACAAATCAATAACATTTTGAGGTAAATTATATATTTTGAGGTAAATTTATTTATAAATATTAAATGTAATATATATATATATATTGCAACAGTACAAATGTATAGGGTACTGTGCATTGCATAATTAATTAAGATAATGAATACATTAAATAAATAATTCATATTGTTAGTAATAATAATTCAGCTTTCAATATGAATTGTAAACGGAACAACGAAATTTCATGCTTGGACAGGTAGATCACGCCACGCAGCTGTGTCTGTGTGTGTACATGTATTTTACATGTGTGTGTGAGACCAGTTGATTCCTGTAAAGCGTCACCCCTAAATGAACGCTATTAATTATATGAATTATTTAAATTGTAAAGAGTGTGTGCATACAATCACAAAACCAAATGCGCCACAGTGTGTATAAAATAAAGATGCACATGTGTAAAAAAAATGCGGAGAGGGGGAGGGGGAGGAGGGGGAGGAGGAGGAGGAGGAGGAGGAGGAGGGGTGGAGGAGGAGGAGGAGGAGGAGGAGGAGAAGAAGAAGAAGAAGAAGAAGAAGAAGAAGAAGAAGAAGAAGAAGAAGAAGAAGAAGGAAAAGAGGAAGAAGAAGAAGAAGAAGAAGAAGAAGAAGAAGAAGAAGAAGAAGAAGAAGAAGAAGAAGAAGAAGAAGAAGAAGAAAAAAAAAACAACAACATCAAGAACAAAAACAACAGCAACAACCTCTCTGTAATATATAAGTTGCTTTTTTCAATACCTAAATGTTCAATTTTATTTGGTTAATCCGATTCGTCAAGAAATAGGAACAATTTAAAATTTAATCTTAATTATTATCAAATTAGATCTAGGAGTAATTTAAATATCTAAATCAATCCTTTGTGCCATAATCCGTGAATGCTGTTAATAAATATTTAAAACAGAGTGCGTTATACTTTATAAATAATGATAATCCTTATAAATTTCAAATTTTCAATGAACAGTTAGTCATGTAGAGAGGCGAGGTTCGTGTGGTGTGGTGAGGCTGAAAGGGTATGTGATAGTGTTTTGTGTATGCTGTCTCACAGTGCGCTGTTACCGCTGGGTTGCTAACGAAGTACAGTACTCCCCGCCTTGCCATGCTCATTATTCATACCTCGCTTGCATTGTGAAGAATTTCACTTGTCAACCGGTTAGTATTTTACCATCAGCTGAACACGTGACGTTTGCTCCGTAATACGTTTTTTAAATATGAAAACTTTATTTACCTTGAGTGGAAAACGTGGAACGGAAAAACGTTAAAATGCAATCAAATACAACCGTACATTACGATTTTTCAACAGGCATATGCAAACACTATTTGAATATGTATAGACGTATAAACAGCATATATGTAACCTGTGTGTGTGTGTTTATGTATTTTATACTCAAGACCTTTCGAGGAACATGTTTGTGTATATCGAGAGCCTGTAAACGGAAGTAAAGTAGGCCTACTCCAACTACAGTCTTTATCCTCAGACTACGTACTACAATTTATTCGACGTTACAAATCAATAAACGTACTTCTGCTGTTATATTACATGGTACTATTATTCTGTTCAGGGCCGTATTTCCAGAGGGGGGAGACGAACGCGACCGGACCGCCTCCATAGGGTCGAAAAAATTTGACGAATTTTATTATTCCGTTAATTTTCAGGCTATTTTATTATTTTTTCAGCTGTGTACGTTAATATAGTGGTAAGACGTTTTTTAAATATACAAACAAGTTTATTACACAGCGTTTACGTATATGTTTGATTTTAATTATGAAATATAGGAAAATCAATTCAGGTCAATAGGTATCTCTATTGAGATGTATCTTAAACAATGTTTCAATTACGGGTATTTTAAAACCTCTTTAAAGATAGTTGCGTTGATTTGTCTTAACTTGTTTTTTTTTTGTACATAGCCAACTTTTTTACGTCCCCCCAAGGCCAAATTCTAGATCGTTACTGATTTTGTTCGCAACTTACTATGGTTAATATAGTTTAGTTTTTCTTTTGTACACTTTTTCCGATTAAGACCACTTCGGACCGTCTAGTACATTTTGTTCTTTTTTTATTTTCCAGCACGCCTTTATTCTTTTACTTCTCATCTTTTTCTGTTATTCTGTGTTGTCATATCCCTTGTCTGTTGATATTTTCTTCTAGCCTGAATTCATCTGTTATTTTTCCGTACTTATTCCTGTCTTTACTTGTTTCTTCGTCCTTATTCGGGGTCTGTTCTAGATCTCTCTGTAGTTCTTTCCACTATCCAACTTTAATTTCTTGTTTCTTAGACATTGAAATATCTGTTTCGATAAGTTTTTTTTACATTCAGAATAAGTATTCATAAAATTCTAATCTTTGTTCCGCATTTCCTCGTATATGGAAAGTTTAGGGAAATCTTGGTAAATTTTTTCGTTTTTAAACTTAATGTAAGTTTAAAATCTTTCACTTGTGTTGGCCTTACATTTTTTCATTCTTCTTTCTACTTTTAGCATTTTTAATACGGAAAAAATCCCAAGCATTCACAAGCATATAAGGCTTCAAGACATATTACGCCAACAGCAATTATGATCCCAAGCAATACAATGTCAAGGATGATTTAAGTGTCAAGCAATATAAGTGTCAAGTCAAGGATCAATTACCTTTACAAAGGTAGTGTAAATTCATGTCGTCTGGCAAAGGTAAAATTTTGCCATTTGTATATTTAATATTACGATACATTCTCGCCTATACTATATATTGTAGCATGACAGATTATCCACTTAAGAACGAATAAAATATGATCATAAATAAATAACTATCAAAGGAAAATCCAAATGAAAACAAATAAGCATCACAATAAAATACTAACATAACTTGAAAAGTAAAAATAAAGAAAAAACCACTATGCAACAAAAATGTGTAAAGAAAAATAAACCCCAAAAAACTAAAAAAAAATAAAGGAAAATACCCAGGTAGGATAGGAGTAAGTAAGGAAGATACCCAGAACAAACCAACGTGCATAATAAATATATGGTAATGAAGAAACCAAGAATAAGTAAGGAAGATACCCAGAACGAACCAACGTACATAATAAATATATGGTAATGAAGAAATCAAGAATGAATAAAGAAAATACCCAGAACAAACCAACATACCTAATAAACAGAAATGAGTTGGAAGATACCAGATACTAGAAGGAGAAGACTATAACAAATACCCAAAAGAGACCCAGTAAGGAGAAAACCAAAACCCCAAGGGAAATTAAATGTCACAAAATGAAAGTATAACACCCAAAAACAGAAATAATGTAAAACAAATGTAAACAAAAGTGTTTAGAGTGATAAGTAAAAGTGCACCCAGGAAAGTTATTGTATAATGAATAAAAACAAATCTTAAAAGAGTCCTCCATAAATAAATATCTTGATAATATAAAACTATAAAACTGATTAGTGATAGTATCAAGAGTTAGCAGGAGACAAGTGCAAGTTATTCTATTGTAGTAAATAAACTTCAAGAAAGTGCATTGAATGCTTAAACTTAATAAAAGTGTACCTCTAAACAACTTTAAGGTTTTAATTTTAACTTCATGAATGCTATTTAATCAAATAGTATTATGAAGGGCATAGACTAATGTTTCTAATAAGGTGCCACTCTTTATCTAATAACATTTAATGAAATGAGTAAGATAAATAGAGAGCAGGTGGTGAATAAGTAAAGTGACAAGGGATACATCCCTAAAATAAAATAAACTAAAAACAGATAAGACTGCACACCAGTAATTTTAAGAAAGGTTTAAAAATGAAGAACCAAATATGTTATGTTTCTAGTTAAATAAAGGAACTCTATACCTAAATGTTGAATTAGATAGTAATGTTCGAATATTATAAAATGTTTATTATGTTTAATAGTGTTAGTCAAGAATGCAATGTCTGAGCGTGGATACCATTCTTTTGTTATAAAATGTTTATTATAAGTTACTAGGATTAATCAAGACTACATGGTCTGAGATTAAATACCACTATTAATGTCAAATAATTGTTATGAATTAATAGTTTAAATTCACTACTAAATGTTCTTGTAGTAAAGTAAGGAATTTTTAATCAACATTGTATTAGAATAGAAGGTCAGAAAGGGTATAAACTAGCTGTATTATTAAAAAACTTTGTATGTAAAACCAGACAAAATCTAGGCCAAATGGTAAATTTCAACTACATTATAATTGAAGATTAAAATACAGTAAACTAGTTAAACTGATGAAATTTATGTAAGGTAAATCAGTCACAGAGTAATATAATGTAAATTATACTTTAAAAAGATATTGTAAAAAGATAGGAAGAATTATTGTTAAAATTGCAAATGTAATAACTGAAAATTCAGAGTGGGGAGTTATAAATTATTGAATAATATTTAAAGGGATAACCAATTAATAAAATTATAAGAAATTAAGGAAAGCTAAACATCTAATATCAATCTGAGATTTAGTACAATCATAAATATAACATGTAAAATGGTAAACATTTGGACAAGGACAGGAAGTCAAAAATGAAACCTACTTTTTCAAAATGAAAGAAATATAGCATTTTAGATAAAAAACTTTGTAAAACTATCTTATTTGGTATCAAATCAAACAGAATGAACTAAAGAAACAGATTATGTATTTAGTATTTCATAAAATTAAATAATAACAAAAATATATTCAGTGATATAATGTAAATTTTCTACATGTAGCGGAAGCCAAACGGATTTTAAAACAATGTATTACTAATATTAAATTGGCTAAGACATTCAGGAGATGAAGGAAATGAGAACAGTTAATTATTGGACCTTGTCGAGGACACTTGATTGAGATTTTAGCCTATATTAACCGATATATCAGATAAATATGGCGAACGGTATGTAAGCCTAGCCTGCAGTGAAAAATAGTAAAAGTACTAAATTTTGAACTTAAACTTAAACTCAGTGAGAACATTTAATACAACACGTAAACTAAAGTAATACGGAACTATAAATGAGTGAAATAATAACTTAAACCTACACAATAAATAATTCTTCATAACGAGACGAAAAGTGCAATTTTCGACCTTAGTGAACAAAATAAATTAAACATTATCACACATATTTAATCGAAGTGAATCACAAGACACTGAACCAGAACCATTCTACTAACACCAGAAGGAATAATCCCAACTGCGGAGACGAGGAAACATTGAAAAGGCACAATTTATTGGAAGAAATTTTCATCGAGCTGAATACGGTTTAACCTATGCAGTCCAGGAGCCGCCATCTTTGACTTCCCATAATCCAAAGCGAGCTTTACCAACATAACCATCCAGACTTCGATGGTATTAAATTTTTATTTAATAAACATTATATATTACTAATAACTTTGTCAATTTTAATTCTTAAGCTTTTTACTTGTAAGTGGTATACTTTTCTGACCTTACCCTTCTCTGACTATATAAAATAACCGTTCAAAGAACCTAATAATTATAAAATACAGATGTAAAAAATCAATCGACAAGCCCTGAGAAAGAGTCGATACTACTGTGAATGATCGAGTAACACTCGATCTATAATAAACAATTGTTAATAAATTTGGAATTTCTGCATATTGGTTTCTATTTACTCATAAAATTAACAAATAAAATAAAAATAAAATAGATTTGAGATCACGGACTATCCGAAAGGCGGCCTATACCAAGTGGAAGGAGAATACACCATTAAGAAGAAGAACCGTCGATCGATTAGTGCGGGAGATAAACCAATTAACGCGGAAGTTAATTAATAAAACTTGTTGGTACAGTACTCAAAAACAGAAAGATAAAATTTATATTTTTACACCAGACATTAACGAAATATAATTTAATAAATACAAATTACAAAAACCATTAAAACAAATATTTTCGAAAAAACACCAAAATTTTATTTTTGGTAAACACATATTTTTATTTTGTAACCCTTACAGAAATTGATATATATATATATATATATAGTATTTAAAATTTATAATTATATTACCTCAAGATGTTCTTTTCCTTATTTGGAACATGTTTCGAGAGTTCCTGTTCTCTCATCTTCAGCCTTCGCCCCTTGTTTCTGGTTAAGTATTTGTGTGTTGGCTGCTGGATGTTATTAAGGTAGTTTGTTGGTCTTTGGTCTTTTAAAGTTGTATTATTGTGTGTGATTGTGGTATATGTTTTTGTATTTTGTGTATTTTCGATATTGAGTGTTTTGAATATTGTGTCATGTTTTATATTGATTTGTATTTGTTCAGGTATTAGTTTGTTTTGTGTTTTATGTTTGTATATTTGTAAATTTTCCCTAATGTTCATTATGGTGCCTTTGTGTGGTATATGTTTTATTAGTGATACATTGGTTATGTTTGGGAATTCGTGTCCTGTGTTTATTGCTTGTGTGGCTAAATTGGATTTATATATTTCTGGTTTTTTGGATGCGTTTAGGTGTTCAAAATAACGTCTTTCAGCTGTTTTTTTGTTTGTCCTATGTAACATTTATTGCAATCTTAGCATTCAATTCTGTATATACCGTTAGTTGTTGTATTATCTTTGTTGTGTGAGCTATTTAGAATTTGTAATTTATTTTTATTAGTTTTGTATGCTATTTTTATATCTGTGTGTTTTAAATAGTTTTGTTAGTTTTGTCATTTTATTATTTATGTATGTGAATGTGGTCCATTTTTTGTTGTTGTTATTATTTATGTGTTGTTCATTTTGATAAATTCTTAATTGTTCAGTTTTTATTATATATTTTATTTTATTTTCTATTTTGTTCACAGTATTTTTATTGTATCCATTTTCATAACCAATTTCGTATATTATATTTCTTTCTTTGTCAGTTTCTTGTTTGTTTAGGGGTATTTTGTACATTCTGTGAAATAGTGAATAGAATGCTGCCATTTTATGTTGTGGTGGATGGTCAGAATGGTTAGGTATAATGATGTTAGTGGAAGTTGGTTTTCTATATATTGCATATTGTATGTAGTTGTTGTATCTTGTGATGGTTATGTCTAAATAGTTTATTTTGTTATGTTTTTCTTTTTTATCTGTGAATTGTATTTTAGGATTATGTTATTGATTTGTTTCAGTATGTTCTCTGCATTTGTGTTTTTGTTATTTGATACATATAGTCCATCGTCTACATATCTTATCCATATGCCATTTGGGTCCTGTGATTTTATAATATTTTGTATTTTTGTGTCTATGTGTTGTAGGAATATTTCTGCTATTATGCTTGATAATGGTGATCCCATTGCTAAACCTTCTTGCTGTTGATAAATTTTGCTATTAAATTCAAAGTAATTTTGTTTTAGTATTAATTGGAGGCTATTTTTTATTTCGGTTATATATTGTTTGTTTTCATTTTGTTCTTTAAGTTTGTTTATTATTATGTCTATTTTTCTTCTACTGGGATGTTGGTGTACATGTTTGTGATGTCATATGATGTAAAAAATGTATTTTCATTTATATTTATTGTTTTTAGTTTGTCTATTAATTCGTATGTATTTTTTATGTTATGATGGTTATTTGTTAGATGGTTATTTTTTAGTTTTTGTGCTATTATTTTTGCTATATTGTATGTGGGAGCTTTTTTGAAGTTGATTAATGGACGTATTGGGTTGTTTAATTTTTGTATTTTTATTAGACTATTCATTTTAGGTGGTTCTGGATTATTATTTATAATATATGTCTGTATTTTTCATGTTGAAAATATTTTTAGTTGTTTTTATTACTTTTATTGTTTGTTTAAGATAGTTTTCTGTTGGGTTTTTGTTTAGTTGTATGCAATTATTATTGTTGATGAAGTCTTCGGTTTTTTTAATGTAGTCTGCTTTATCAATGATTACTGTTGCTTGACTTTTGTCTGCTTTAGTTATTATTAAATTATTGTTCTTTACTTTATTTTTAATTTCTTTTATTGTTTTATTGTCTTTCTTTGTTTTTCATTTCGCTAGCGATTATTATTTTAATTATATGTGTTGCTTCTGTTCGACAGGCGAAGGCTGAAGATGAGAGAACAGGAACTCTCGAAACATGTTCCAAATAAGGAAAAGAACATCTTGAGGTAATATAATTATAAATTTTAAATACTTTATGTATATCAAGAAACGAACTGTAGCAGAAAGTGATTGGATATATATATATATATATATATATATATAACACACACACTGACACA
Organism: Magicicada septendecula; assembly: GCA_034769895.1. NCBI lineage: Eukaryota > Metazoa > Arthropoda > Insecta > Hemiptera > Cicadidae > Magicicada > Magicicada septendecula. The sequence continues at coordinate 101,160,199 of CM068368.1, forward strand.
GGCGGGTAGATATGCGGATGGAGAGTCACACGCAAAAAATATTGTGTAAACATAATAATAATAGATTTCTATTTTGCTTCCTTTCGCACGTTTCTCAGACACAATTTGCATCGTCGGAGGATTGTAATTAAATTAACAAATAATCGCGTCACTAGTCTATTTAACTCTATCAATTGTTGTAATGGTTGTTCACAGAATCAGCTGATTTAACGGTTATGTTGATAATTCTTAAGATACTTTTTTATTTATTTTTAATATTATTTAAAATTGTCAATGATATGCAAAGTTCGATTGTGTATCATTGTGACAGCAATTATATTATTTTTTACTTCCATGTTCCGTAAGGAAATGGAAGTATGGTGATCGCAAAAAAAATCGTGTTCGAGAGAAGGGCTGGTTCTGATTGTACTACCCTCAAAACATGAAGAAAAGTAATTTTCCGAAAAATGTGTAGAATTTGTTTCTATGGCGAACGATAACTGCCATACATTCAAACAGAATCAAATGACTTTTTGCATATGTGCCCGAGTTGCAGAGAACTCAAGGCCTGTTGATTTTGGTAAATATCGGTTTTAAGGAGGAGGGGTAGTTTACCTACAACGTTTTACGTTTTAACAAGACTAAAGCATTTAAAAATTTACTTAAACTTTTTCAAACAATGGTAATTGTTAAAAAATAAAATAATTTTGTTGCCAGGCAATAAAATTATAATTTTTTCATTTTAATTTAAATTGTCTATGCGTGAAGATATATCCTTCCTGGCAGGGAAGAATATCTCAATTATGTAATGTTTGCATTTCAAAAGTTTTATTATTATGATTAACGCAATAAAAAGGCAGGCAGGACACACACACACACACACACACACACACACACAATTCTCGTTATTTATGGCCTCACTCATGTTTATTTTCATACGTTTGCACGCTTTTTAAATGGAAAGTGCCGAAACCCACACCAACACAACGCGTGCAAGCCGAAAAGGTGTTCAGCGTGGACAGCGATTTACTTCCTTTGGATTGCTGGCCAGTGTAACTGCACGTGTTTACAGAGGAACGGTTCATAGACAGACTTATAGTTTAGACAGACATTATAGAATGAACCCTCTGGAAGATGCTGAGGGAGGGTTCATGAGCGACTCCAGAGCGCTCCTTATTTTCTGCGTGTTTGTTCTATAAAACGTACACTGTAGATTCGCAGCTTTACTCTGAGCAACACTCCTTAGGGAATGTTGAAAATTTTTGTCCACGGTGGATCCTCATGCACACAGTAAAACCTACTCTGATGTTATGATTACGGCGATCTCGGTAACTTGAGCATTAGTTAATGGATACCAAACATTAACTTTTACAAGCCATTCATTTTATGCATTTTTAAAGCAATAATTGTTTTAATAAATTAGTATAATGTGTATACTTATTTCTATTATGATATACGAATTACAAACTAGTATGTGCAGGTATGTATGTATGAAAAATACATAAATATTTTTCTTCTCTGAAAAATTGTTTGCCCCTCCTGGAAAACCTTTTACCCTCCCTGATGGCTTGTTATTTAGCAGCCTGTGTGGAATGTAGCATTATGACATGGATCAGAATGGTGGGTGTTAAACAAACAAAAGACACAAAGGTATTAAAGAACAAATGTTTTTTTGAGAAATTTATAATTATACGGATGAACAGAATCGTTGCTCAGGAAATCAGAAGACGAATGGAAAGAAAGACAGACTTGATTTTAAAAAAGAAAAATGACTATTACGGTATTGACAGGAAACACTTTGATAACACTACAGACATCATTCACCCTCGGCCGATAACTCGAAGCGACAGTCAAAATTCATTGCAGGAACAGATCACAGCTCCCTTTGGCCAGCTCTTCGTTCGATCTACAAACATTTTATCCAAAAGTACAGTCCTTCCTCACGAAGGATAGGGATAGTCTTCACCCACCTGACATGGGGGAACCATTTTAGCTGATACGTCATTTCGTCAGAACTCAAGCATCCACTTAACTGTTGTTTTTTAATCATATCTAGCTCTTCTTCTTGTCAGATATATATTATAGACACAAACGTAAAATTCTGCACCTGTCATGTCTTGGTTGTAGAGTAAAGAACGTAAGTTTTCGTGGACCGTATTCAGAGCACCAATTGACAAATACTAGTAGCGGTCACTAGTTCTTCTTTGGTCTTTTTGAATGGCACAGATAATGAAATTACATCTGAAAGTCACCCTATAACATACCTTATGCCTCTTGTTGAACGAGGAAGCGAGTTCTTAGGGTTTGACTTGACTGTTTGGCATTTATCTGTCTGTCTAACTAATTGGGGTATGTTTCACTATAACGTTTGAACGCATCAACCGATTTTTGGAAAACTTGGCACACACGCCCACACTTTACCCTAGAGAATCTTGTTGTTTTTGGGATTGATCATCCCAAAAACCCAAAAATAGGACGGTGAGTGAAATTGTGAAAAAATCACAAAATCCCACGTGAGGTTGATATCCCTTAATTTGATATTAAAAAGAATTTAAACAACAATCTGAATATAGTATTTATTTTTGAAGTTGTCAAAGCTTTTGGACGTCAGAGCCTAAAACGTTGGTGAAGCTTTTGATAAAATCACAAAAATTTATGTGGCATATACAATTTTGACTAAAATCTGAACGTAAAGTTAAGTTTTAAAATTTCAAAATATTTGGACTCTTAAGAACTAGTAAAGAGATTACATTTTTTTTAAGTGGAAATACAACTTAGGTGTCAGGTTAAACGGATTGTAACCCAAATCCTAATGTTCCTAATTGTTTGCGTTTATTGCATGATTCTGTGTTATGTCTACAGTTGTTATGTTACTAGAGAAATATTAGAGTAATCGGGATGTAATTTTTCCCGCAATTGGAAAATTGTCTAATAAAGAAATTTATGTAATAATAATTGTACTCCATTCGAAATATTGAGCGAGTTCTGCAGCTCACGGAGCATACATAGTTAATCATAATGAGACAAATATATTTAAAAAGTGTCCGATGTACGAATATACAAAGATTATTGTAAGATAGTTGAACATGTAATATAGCCTAAACTTAAATTTATGAGCTAAGCAGAAGTAGACCTACTTCAGGATTAGACGCTGTGGCCACGCTGCTGGTTAAATATCTAACAATGAAACATATGCTTTGAGGTGCGTCATCAATTGTAAACAAGAAGCCACAAGGCGGATTGAAAAGGTTAGGTTATCTATTCATGCAAGTGAATTGGATACAACTGAAATCATGTACGCTAAATCGCCTTTCATTACACAAATAAGTATATTGTACATTGACAATAAATAACAAAATAATAACACATAAAATCAAAATGTACATATTATCAAATACAGGTAAGACAGGGAACGACCTAATATATTTCCAATATTTATGGAGGTTAACAGACATTAGAATGAGAAAGTATTGGCATAGAATAGCTACAGTATAACTCACAAATCAAATTGGAAATTTAAAGATTTGGAGTTCAATCTTTGAACCTAACTTTTTGTGGTACGTGAGTATTAGCAGCAGGGTTAGGTCGTATAAGTACCATCATTAGAATTTACCACACATAAGTCCTGCCTACATACCGCTACTTACCCTTTAAGCCCTCTGGACAGAACCGAAGGTTGTTCGTTATGTAAGCTTGCGTCAATGTGGTGGTGCATCCCGTGTCTGTCCAGCGGATTTAGAGGGTAAGTAACGGTTTTTTATATAGTTTTTCTGTAGTTGTATTTAACTTAGTACAAGATGGTGGTTTTTTCTTTTTTTTTGAGGTCCATGCTTGTTTCTGAACGAATATCAAGTAGGCTTAAGTTTGTATTTAATGTACTAGTTTACCTTACACTTGAAGACGATTATAGATTGTTTAGAAGTCGAAATGTTGTGCGATAAGTTTTAACGATAGTAATTGTTTGATGTACGCCTTCTGATAAGATTTGAAGTTGTTTAGTAAAAATTCAGTCAAGGTGGATAGCACGTTTGACGAACTCATTCTGGAAGGTATAAAGGTTTCTTCAGAATAAATGTAGAAAAAATTGTTAATAAGGCTACACCAAGTGACAGTCGGTATAAGTTTGCGAAAGAAATTAAATGTCTTGTTAAAATAGTAACAAATATAATACGAAGCCTCACTATCCGCAAGAACTTCAAAATGAGCCTTCTAATTGATATGATACAAAGCTCGCAGTTAAGACGGTTTAGCGTCGTCTGTAGAATAGAAAATCGAAGATACCCTAGAAGAGCGTGGGAAGCAAAACCAGAAGGTAAAAGGAACAGAGGCAGACCCAGGTTGAAATGGGAAGACAGTATTAAAGTAAGTACAGAAAGGAGAAGTCTATGCATTCATGTGCTTATAAATAAAAAAAAAAAAATTGATTGGATCAACTGTGGAAAGGAAAAGTTAGATAGGCACCTACTATGCCATTGAAACTGGTTCGCCGCCCCGATCGAGGGTGTAGTGGGAGGGGAAGGCCCAGGCCCAGATAGGACTACACGGTTCGGGTAAGAAAAGGAAGAAGGTATGTGGTAACCAAGGGGCTGTCTACGTAAAGCAAGAAATTGCAAGCCCACTAACCTCTGGGTTGAGGAGGGAAAGAAGAAACCTAAAAATATGTAATTTAACTTTTACGTAAAGTTAACTTTCAAGTCTTAAAGTTAAGCCTTTTACAAAGTACAACCTACATTGTACGACACCACCGTCTACGATAGGAGCAACACCAACAACACAAAATTAAACAAATATATTAACGAATTTTTTACAAATTTATTAAAGAATATGGAAACTATTAATTACAGAAATGCATTAAATGAATTAACAAGAATACTCAAATTTGTAGTTTCTGTTAATATATTTATTATAAGTCTAACATGGTGTACGTGTTCATCCACCAGAAATGTATATATTTATTTTGTGGAATCATAGTCCAGAACATGTAACGTGTTTTGGAGTTTTGTATGTTGTCTCTACAATAAATTCAACCATGGCTGAATTTGCCCATTGCGAACATACTCCAGTTACAAAATTTTACTACCATGATTGCCACGATTAAAACAACGAAGCATGTGTGTACACCGCGAGCGCATATGGGTGCGACGTACCAGAGTGCGTGCTGGAGTCAATGCAAGGCGCGCGCTTGTACTGATCCCCAACACGCAGAATGCATCGCAGGACATGTGTCGGCTCAGCGGTGCGGTGGAGTCTGTACGCGCGGGCAACACATGCGCGCGCTTACCAGAGTACGTGTTGAAATCAATGCAAGGCGCGCGCTTGCACTGAATCCCAACACGCAGACTGCAACGCAGGACATGTGTCCGCCAAACGGGTGTGTGTGAGTGTGATGCCTGTATCCTAATCGTGACACTCAGAGTAGCAAAAATTCCATTACCTGGAGTATTTCACAGTGGGTAAAAGAGCCACAAGCTGAGTTTATCTGCAGAGACACCAACAGGAGACATCTGTTATCGTTGCTGGTTTGGATTAAACTAAATAATTTCATTTAATTTCTATCATTCTTTTCTATGAAAAATTTACAAGTTTTTCTTTCCTTAATGGTTTAATATACACAAATTGTGAGAATTAAGTGCTGTAATTTGGGTTTTTAGAAAATATAACATACTATGATGTAAAAAATATTACATTAAACTTCAAACATTTGTAAAAAATAATTCTTAAAATACAGGATCTGTCAATAGTACGGGTGACTTTAAAAATTTGGTTGTGTTTTTATTTATGGACTGTAAAATTAACATTTACAGTAAAGTGAAAGTATACGTACATAAGCTAGACGCAGAAAGTACAAGTTTTTGAACACTACGCCCCGAATGTGACATCAATTTCAACTCACACACTTTTGAAGTCAAGTTTTTACGTTTTCCATTACACGGTGTAATATGTGAACAGAAATTACACCAACATTGAGTGTTTCGATGTTTCATGGGGGTGGATCATTGTACACCTTACTCTCAAAATATCCCCAGTAGAATAAATGGCACGCTGGCAATCTTCCGGGCCACGGAATGTTGCTACTCCTGAAGGTAACTCGTTAAACTGCATCCATTGATCGCCTAGCCCTATGGCTGGTTGCTCCCCAAACTGTTTGGTTTGATTTAAATTTTTTTGCGACTTGGTGAGACAAAAATTCGTTATCATTTGGACATATTGCTCTGATATGACAGTAATGGAATTCTCAGAAAAATAAGTGAAGTCTGATTATTCCAAAGGAAGCTATTGGACACCATACAGTAAGTTTAGCAGTGTGCAATGGTTCTCGACGGTTATTTGGCTCTCAAAACCAAAAGGGTTGTTTATTTACGTGTCCGCTCAGATGGAAATGCGTTTCATGCATTTCGTTACTCATTAGCGTATTGTGAATAACGTCTACGTTGTAATTTATGATACGAGAACTGGCGGAAAAAGTCTCATGGTTTACTTTATCACTGTCACTTAATGTTTACTATATTTAAATTTTGTACGGCTGCATGTTTAAATTGTTATGAAGAATTTTTTAAAAACTGGTATTCGATGAGCCACGTGAAACTGAATTGCATTAGCGTAGGATAGCAGCTCTTGAGCGCGCAATGTTTTCGGGCGTACGTACAGTTCTATGTTACCTGGATGTTCCTTCTTACTTGCATGTTCTGTAAGGAAATGGAAGAATGGTGGTCGCGAAAAAAGTCGTGTTCGAGGTAAGTGCTGATTCTGATTGTACTCTCCTCAAACATGAAGAAAAGTCAAATTTTCCGAAAAGGGTCTGCGTGTGGGTCTGTGTGTAGATTTTTTCTATGGCGAACGATAACTACCGCAAATTCAAACAAAATAAATAATTTTGGAAATGTGTCCGAGTTGTAGAGACTCAAGGCCTATTCACTTTGGTGAAGGTCGGTTAACGGAGAGGGGTAGTTTACCTGGAACTTTTGAGGTTTTAACAAGAGTAAAGTAGTTAATTTTGATAAATAAAGTATCCTAAAAAGGTCATAATAAACCACTTTAGAAAGGTAGGCGAAATATCTGTAAATAAAAAGGGTAGTAGAAAGGGGAGGGGGAAAATTTGAAAACTACCTTTTTCATGTCGAATAAACTATTTCATTTTGAAGGATAAGATACCTTATATAATACATACGTTTATTTGTCTTTGATATTTAAAATAAATAACTTGTAAATGTGGCATAGTTTTTATCCTTTTCGAACAGCCATACAATCTATTTATAATCTTGGAAGGTTGGACTTCCGCATCACTCCAAGGTTGGCGTTTCTGTTTAGATCAGGGCTCTACAGAACTCTCTCCCTCTCTCCCTGCCCCCTCTCCACACACACGCACACGCACACGCACACACACACACACACACACACACACACACACACACACACACACACACACACACACACACACACACAATTACAACACAAATGTGTGTGCACAGTAGGGGGTTATATCCACATTGTGTCGGTGTGTTTACCATCGATATGCTGTCATTAACAAAAGAAAATTTGATTTGTATTTTCATTTTACTTGCAAAGAGTAAATCTAGGTTTTGTTGTGATACAAAGTGTTCATAATTTGTTTATTACTAAAAATTATCGTGACTGCCAAATATTATGTAAATATGTAAATAATTTGATATTAGGTATATTGTTAACAGTATATAATAAATGTAATACTTAATTTAAATTGAGGTTAAAATTCAGATGGGATTAATTTTGAAATGTTAGGGATCAATTTTATAGTGTATTTAAGTAATTAGGGTAGTTTTTATAAGATTTCAGTGATTGCATTATGAATTTGTGACAAAAATTATTGGGGATAAAGTCTAATAGGACTTATGAAAGATCGCTATAATTTGGCTGAAAAATATTACAGTGACCTTAACAAACCTAACTCAACTTGTCACAGCTCACAGTTTGTAGTGTGCAGGTGACTCCCAGTCTGTGAAAGTAATTAATATTGTAAACTTGAAGAATTGAAATGAAAGTATTATCATTGTTATGATTATTAATTTTTTTAAGTTGTGTTTGTTACACGATAAACAGAATATACGTACAAAGGGGTTCGAATGTGTTTACAAAAAAAAATTCAGCACGGGCCGTATTTATTTATTTATCAAAAGCTCAGAATGAACTGTGGCGTAATACCACACCGTGTTTAAACATTGATTGACAAATGTTACAATTATTATTTAAGAGCAGGCTGTAATTTGGGCAAGACTGTATAAACTTCGTACAATACCACAAACTGTGAATTCGAAGCAACCGTAAATATACTTAACGGGAAAACTCATTTCACTGGACTATTGTTGCTGACTGTTGGATGACCTAACGACCTGATAACCTTTACGAGGAAAGTCGATTAAGGTCACAATGGGTAGAGATTATCATTACGTCGGTAGTTCATGTTGCAGGACAATTAACACGTTCCTGCTGAAGATGCTAAACTGCTAAACTCTTTTAATTGTGATAAAGTTCTTTAACAAAAACATATTAACAAAAAAGTCATGTGAGACGGTGTATTTTACCATTACAATAATTTTTTTAGAGGATATTAAATCAGTAAATTGTTTATTTAAATTATTCGCTTTACTTTGATGTATAAATATGTTGCCACTAAGATATATTTTCACAAGACTTTAAAATTTTTTAGAAACAGACCAATAATTGGCCAGCGGCGGATCTCGTGATAAGGTTGCACAATGTATAAGAAAAAGTGATTTCTCAATATTATATATTACATTCTCATATTTATGGAATAAACGACTTTGATTTTTATATTTTATAAACGCTTAAATTTTATAAAACAATGGCAGTGCCTGTTTTACTACATGGATGTGAAACATGGGCTCCTACAAAGTAGATTAAGAACCAGATTCAAACTTCGGAAATGAAGTTTCTGATAAGAACAAAAGATTGCACGGGACAAGATCGTTTGCGAAATGAGGATATTAGAGAAGACTTACAGGTATTCTCCATAAATGATAAAATCCAGACATTTCGCAGGTAATGGTTACAGCACCCGGACAGAATGGAAGATGGACGACTGCCTGATGTTGCGTTTTGATATAGACACTTTGATATAGATGTAGGAAGACCGAGAGTGACATGGAGAAATACTCTGTGATATCGGAACAGGCAAAGTGCCTACTCCGTGCGGCGCAGAAGAAGAAGAAGAATTTTTATAAGTTTCAAATTACTGTACTTGGGAAAAGTTATAGGTCTATGGACTTTTGCACGTAACGCTGTGCGGAAAACTGTCGTCTGCTCCGATTCTCATTTAAGTGACAATCCTCCTGATGAGGTTTGTAATTCTACAATAAACCTTATTTCATGACGTCACTTACGAAACTTTTGCATTGTTAATCCAGTGTGCGTGTTTAACTGCCTGACATAATTCAAGGGAAATAACATGCGGTGAAGGATGTTAGTAAGGTTTTTACTGTAATCTTATTATAGAAGTCTAATAGGCGTTACAAGGTCGTTGCTAATGAGTAGAGCCACCTGTGTTATGGATGTTGTTGTCCATTTTGTGAGAGTTCAATGTTACAAGGAAGACGTTTACGAAAACATAGTTGGTCGTACGCCTGAAATTCCAAAATATTAGTATCTTTTTAAGAATTATGGATAGTTCAAGCCTAATATCTGCATTTACGCTTATAAAGACGGAAAGAAACTGAGAAATATAAAAAGTGAAAGTTCCTGTACGTTCAACGGAACTGCAACTCCCTATTCCTGATGCCACTGCATTGTCACTCAATCTATCTGCAATCAAGAAAACTGGGGGCTTGTAGTGTAGTGAGGCCATCTAAACCAACGCCGGTAGCTTTCCTTTCACTCCTTTCTTTACATCGAAACATTATAAAGGAACCTTAACACAGGACAAAGGAAATCGTGTAACACAAATGCATTTAAAAGAAAGCTAAAAAGCTAATATTGATGATCTCTATCCTGTACTAAAAACACAGAATAATTACAATGTTTTGATAATTTAGAGTATTTTTTCTGAGGTCTTATGAACAATATAAAAGTCGGTTTACAAAATGGAAATATATATTGATAATGCACTAAAGAGGTATCGTTATTTTTTCTTGTAATTGTACGTTTTGTTTATTTTGAGTTTAGGTGAGTAGGTTTGTCACAACAATTGACGATTCCTTTGCTTCATCCAAACACCTTACTACAGCTATCTAGGGTGCGACGTAAGCTATGAATACTGTAACAAGGTGACAATTAATGAGATGAGATGTGTTTGTTAATTTATAAATGTTTGTGTAGAAGAAATTTTTGTTTGTAAAATTTTTTTGTTTTAAAATTAATTAAATTTAATTAATTAATTATGTTCTGTGGTGTTCAGAATTTTTTTGTTAATTGTTTTAATTAATTTAACTCCTTTTCTGTATTTTAAAATCCTCTCGCCAGTTAATAAGATTGTCTCTAATAACAATCGATAGGTGTACTTTCCTATTTGGAGGTTATCTTCCTTCTTATTGGTGAAATTCTGGTCGTTTCTGTTCAATTAAAGTTATATTTTATTATAATTATTAAGTAGGAATAAATGAGATTCAATTTTATAGAAATTACTGAAGTTTATTAACAAATATTTATTTTATCGACTCTCTATCGATTTATAAATCGATTCTCAGGGTATCAATAGTGTACAATTAATTAATATCGGGTTCTTTTAACAGTTATTTTAGGTATAGTCAGAGAGAAATGGCAAAGTATTAAAAGTATAACATTACAAAATATATTCACTTAAAAATTAAAATACATATATGTTATTCAAGATATAAAGTTAAGTAAGATGCTTTCATACGGTTCTGTTGAATAAACTGTGTCGCTTTGGATTGTGGGAAATCAGTTATGGCTGCCGCTACTAGTCCAGACGTAAGACGAATTCACCTCGCTGTTTCGACGACTAATAAAAGATGCTTTCCCTACAATTTTTCGTTCCTAGGGCTGCGATTCTGCTTTCTTGTGTTGGTGGAGTGTTGCTTGTCAAGTTTTAGTGTTGCACTTCGAAAAATGGTGTAGTGTTAAGTTAATTTCACTTTTGTCAGTTAGGTCGAAAATTGCACTTTTGTATTGTGATGTGTTATTACTGTTTTAATCGTTTAAAATGTATTTCCACTATGTTGTGTTCTTATTTGGAGTTGTTTTAATGTTTGATGATGGTCGTTTCACTGTATTTGTGTTAAAAATGTGTTTTCACAAAACTCGCGTTTTTCGTCAAACTAGGCTTAGAAAAAAATGCGCCATTGATGTATCAGCAACTAGGTTAAAATTTGCTTAATCGCTCGTCAAGTGTGCTTCACGATTTCTAATAATGAACTAATTAACTTCCTCCGTCTTGTCCAAAAGTCTTAGCCAAATTAATTTTATTCAATCCATTGTTTCCAAATTATTTGCATCCTGTGGATGTGAGAATTTTACATTATATAACTGATTATATTTTTGCTATTATTCGAATTTATTAACTATTAAACACATAATCTTCTTCTTCAGTTCATTCTGCTTAATTTGATACCAAATAATGTAGTTTTATTAAGTTTTTGATCTAAAATGGTATTTTTACCTCATTTTGAAAATTATAAGTTTTAAAAATCACTTCTTGTCCTTTTCCAAAAAGTTGCCATCTTCTAAGTTATATAAATGATCGTATTAAATCTCAGATTGTAATAAAAGGTTTATCTTCCCTTAATTTCTTGTAATTAGATTAATTGGTTATGTTTTAAAATATTATACAGTAATATATGACTCCCCTAACTGAATTTTGAGTTTTTACATTTTCATTTTTAACAATAATTCTGGCTATCTTTTTACAAAATCTTTCTTAACTATATTTCCAATTACATGACTTTATGACTGATTTACCTTATAGAAATTCCTTCAGTTTAATTGTTTTTCTGAACTTGTTTTATCAATTTTGAGGCTGTTTAGTTTTTAACATTTGGCCTAGATTTCTAACAGTTTTTACATACAAAGTTTTTTAAATAATACTTGTTGGTTTATACTCTCTCTGACTTTCTTTGCTATTATGACATTAATTAACATTTTCTTATTTTAACACAAGAACAATTAGTATATTGTTAAATGGTAATGGTAAAATACTTTTCGAAAATGATAAGGTCAGCGAGCGTTGGAAGGAGTATATAGAGGAACTATATGACGGGGAAGCTGTGGTAGTCACGCAAGAGTTTCTAGAAAATGAGAATGCTGTAGATAGAGATATGGTAGGACCGCCAATTAGCAGGGTGGAATTTGATTATGCCCTTAAAGGTCTGAGTATGAAAAAAAAGCGACAGAGCCTGACAGTCTACCAGCAGAGCTTTTGAAAAATGTAGGGGAGAGAACGAAAGACCAACTATTTCGAATAATTACTGGGTGCTATGAAGAGGGAGTATTGCCAGTTGATTTCATTAAAATAGAACAATCACAATACCAAAGAAAGGTAAAGTAGACGACTGTGCTAATTATAGAACGATAGCCTTAATATCTCATGCTGCTAAGATTTTGCTGAACATAGTGAAGAACAGACTGGAAGGAAAGATTGATCACATTCTGGAGGAGGATCAGTTTGGATTTAGAGCAGGTAGAGGAACCAGAGAAGCAATCTTGGCTCTGCGGCAGATCTTGGAGAGGAGAATTGAAGTGAATAGGAAAACCTATTTAGTATTTGTGGATCTCGAGAAGGCGTTCGACAATGTTGATTGGAAGCTGTTGTTTCAAACTATGAGGAAGTCAGGACTTGACTGGAAAGTTAGAAGGGTACTCTTCAATATTTATAGGTTGCAAAGCACTGAAATAGACATAAATGGATGTAAAAAGGAAGCAATAATAAGAAGAGGGGTACGACAAGGTTGCCCACTGTCACCGTACTTGTTTAATTTGTTTATAGAAGATGTTGTAACTCAGATGAAAAGGAGTTCTAGGGGAATTAAAATAAATGGGGAACGGATACACAGTATTCGCTTCGCAGATGATATTGTACTGCTGGCTGACTCAGAAAAGGATATGACCCGAATGTTAGGTACGTTTAACAAAATTCTTCACGCTTGGAGATTGAGGATAAATGTTAAGAAAACTAAAATAATGGTTGTAAGTAAAAAAAGAGAAGACATTAAATCACCCATTATGTTGAACAACACAATATTGGAGCACGTTACTGAATTTTGTTACCTGGGTAGCATAGTTACAAGTGGGAATAAGTGTCTGGCAGAGATTAAGAGGAGAGTAGCTCTGGCAAAACAAGCATTCCAGAGCAAAAGGAACTTATTAACAAACAACCATATTAGTATTGAAACAAGGAAAATGTTTGTTAAGGTATTTGTATGGAGTGTTTTAACTTACGGGTGTGAATCGTGGACCTTAGGGAAGGTGGAGAGTGACAGACTTCAGGCAATGGAGATGTGGATTTGGCGGAGAATGACAAAAACTAGTTGGACAGATAGGAAGACGAATGAACAGATCTTAGAGGAAATAAACGAGAATAGAACACTGCTTAGGAGTATAGAGGTGAGGAAGATTAAGTTGATAGGGCATGTGAACAGACATAGTGCTTTTTTAACTAACATCTTTGAGGGCAAAGTAGTGGGGAAGAAGCCCAAAGGAAGACCAAGAACTGCATACTTCCGCAGCACAATGAGTGTCATGAATAGTGGGTCCTATGGAGAAATGAAGAATATCGCAAGGGATAGAGTGACGAGGCTACAGCGACAAGGCATTGCCTTTAGGAGATGATGATCTTATAACTTAATTATTATCAATAATACATAATAAATATTTCATAAATAATGAATGTTATTTGATTCTGACATTTCTAAACTTGATTATTTCTATTACCTTATTCTACATAAACAAAACATAATTATCATAATCTTATACTCTATTTCTTACACTAGGTTTTATTATCAGTTTTTATCTGTTTTTTGTTGGATTTTGGGGTAATGATACCTTGTCACTTTACTTTTTATATATGCCTGCTCTTGTTTTATTTTGGTCATTCCACTGAATGTTGTATAATTAAGAGTGGCAGTTATTTAAAAAACACATGTATTACCTGTCATGATAATACTTTATTTTACATTATTCATAGACACAATATAAGCACTTCAAAGTTGTAATATTTCACAATCTACTTAGTTTGTAAACTGCAATATTAACACATAAGGTTTATTTATTATAACACCAAAACTTGCACTGATCCCCTTTTCATTCTTAGATTTTATTTCTAAATAGTTTTATAGTTCCATTAAAATCAAGAAATCTATTTATAGAAGATAATGAAGGTTTGTCTTTTGGCATTATATAATTATTTCACATTGGTTCACTTTCAATTCTACTTTATACACTTTTTGGCTTACATTTATTTTACATGTTGTTTCTACATTTGACAGCTTGTTATAGTTTTATTTATTATTATTTTTATTAGTTTCTTTTGGGGTTTGGGGTTTTTTATAAGAGCACTCCTTCTTCTTGTGGATGCTGTCTTGCTCTGGTTTTTTCATTGATTCTTTCTAATCTTCTTGTTTCTTATGCATGTATCATCTTCTATGGTGGATCTTGTCTTGTTCTGGGTCTTTTCCTTACCTACTCCTATCCTACCTGGGTATTACCTTTTTCATATTTAGTTTTTAAATTTATTTTGATGATTCATCACTCATTGTACCATTGGTTTTAAATGAACTTTTGCTTTAATCTATGATTGTACTTCACGGTGGTTCTTAATTAATTCTTTATTTTGCTTTCTCGGATTTAACAATGCTTTTATTTTATTTTTATGATCATTTTACCATTCAGAATTATTGGCATTATCTGTCATGCTACAATACGAAAACGATATCGATAATAAAATAAACAGATACCAGAGGACGTGTGGCACAATTCGTAAGACTGGGAAAGAAAGTACGAAAAGATACAGAATTGAAATTTTATAAAGTAATGCGGCACCAGTATTGGATGTACGTGAGTGAATCGTGGACACTCACCCAAAATGAGAGAAAACGAGTTGAAGCTGCTGAAATGAAATTCTTAAGGAGAGTCAAATAAGAAATCGCATAAGAGATGGCATAAGAAATGCAGACATAAGGCAAGAGCTGAATATATACACGATAAACGATCAAATTAAACAAAACAAAGAAAACTGGATATAACACATAAATAGAATGGGTGACTCGAGAATACTAAAAAAGATAACCCTGTGTAAGCTTTTTGGAGAACGAGACAGAGGGAGACCAAGAAAACAGTGGCTGTGATGACGGAAGAGACTGCAAGCTTAATCCTTGAAGTGCAGAAGAAGAAGAAGAAGAAGAAGAAGAAGAAGAAGAAGAAGAAGAAGAAGAAGAAGAACGACAACGACAACGACAACGACAACGACAACGACAACGACAACGACAACGACAACGACAACGACAACGACAACGACAACGACAACGACAACGACAACGACAACGACAACAACAACAACAACAACAACAACAAGATTTGCTTTATGTCAGTAAATTAAAATTGTATAAAATTAGGTACCTATCAAGACATTCTTTTCTATATTATTGTCTTCGGATATTAAGTTGTATGTTATTTTTTTTTACGAACGGCATCTGATATAAGCATATGTTTCATCTGTAATTACATCAAACGTTACACTGAATAATTGAGAATAATAATTCTGTAATTAGCATTGGTAATACTGTATTATACGTTTGTTTTGATTAATATTAAAGGTCCGTTTACATGAATTAGTATACTACGGAAAATAATTTATATCGTGCACAACTTCCGTTGGAGCACACACACACACACACACACACACACACACACACACACACACACACACACACACACACACACACACACACACATAATAAGCAGCTTAAAACCGGCTTATTGAGACAGCCAAACACTCATGCGGCTTATTTTTTTTAATACAGGGATAAACGAAAACGTGGAAAAATGAAAATGAAAACAACGTGAAACACTCTATTTTTATATTTGAGCCATACCACGTAACACCTGTTCAAGCGCATAAGCAGATAAGCCATCTTATTCTAATTAATAACCTCTCAGGAAAAAACCGCTGATGGTGAATTAAAATTAATACTGTATTTTATGAGTAGCCAGGCGTGGTTTTACTTATCTAGAAATTACAATTAATTAAACACGAGGTACTGGCGTATAGAAAGCGCTTACTAGCTGAAGAAAAAACTATTTCACTGTAAAAAATTGGAGTATGGTGCATTTTGTCTGATAATCCTATTGTGGCGTGAATTTTTTAAACATGGGAGATGTAATTTTTGTGGTGTATTAACACACAGGTATATCGTACAATTTGCAAATAATTATACGCACAGTTGGCTGGTGGTGAACGCGAGAATTGATTCTTGTGGTTCATTGATCCGAAACATGTAGCTTCACGGAAGAAGGAGTTGCAGCAAACATTTGTAAACTCCATATTTACTGCATTTAGCTGTGTGTAATTTTATTTATTAGGCTTTACGAACGGAAAGCGTATGACGCAAATTCCGACGAATTACAATATAATGTTACAGTATACTGTATGAAATACAGTACCTCGTCAAATATATCTCAATATGATTTTAATCGCAATATTTATTGGAACACAAAATGCAACGCTGTAGAAAATGAAAAATCTTTTGTAAAAATCATCATCATCATCATCATCATCATCACCACGACCCCAAGGACTAGGCCTTAGACCTGTTCCGTAACCCATCCCCTCCTCGGTCTACCTACATCTCTCTCTCCAGTACCGTGATAACCCAAGGCAACCACAGATAGACGGATATCAGGTATGCGATTCAAGTGTTCACACTATCTTCTTCTGTGGTCTTCAATCTTTTGGTCCAATGATATAATGTTTAAGTCACGTCTTATATCCTCGTTCTTTCTCCAGCCCGAGAGAAAACAACCTTGCGTCCCTCTTAGAAATTTCATTTCGGCTGTCTGAATCCTCTGCACGTACCTTTTACATACCTCTAACTAGCATACAGGAATGTGGAGACAGCCACAGTTTTATAAAATTTCATTTGGGTATCGTTCCGTGTTTTATTTTCCAGGTACCTTTGAATCGTTCCACAGATGCGTCTAAATTTTTGTAAAAATAAAAATGTAAAATTCCACGAATAAAAGTTAGCGTTAAAGAGTTTTTATTTCATTAAAATTCTTCTTGTTCATTTACTTATCCCAGTCATTAAACGTTTCTACAGACCAGCTGACAGGTTGGCCGGTTTCATGTCTCTCACCCTGTGTAAGCATTATGTTAGCGTAGAACGGAACTTGCGCGTACCCGCTAAGTTGTAAGTACATGGTCAGATAAACTTCAAACTGACAATTGTTCTGTAGTACGTATGAAAGTATAGCGTTCTGCGGCACTATTTGTGTCGTATGCTATTAATTTATTTTTTATTTCATTTTGTTTCCAACGTCTTGTTGTTCTTGTGAACGGCAACTCTTCCTTCGGTTCAGCGGGTCTCCAACGGAGTTTTTTCGCCTATCGTGATGTCTCGTGCATAATATGACAACCTTCTGGTTTCGTATTACGTCAGTATTTCTATTATTATTTTTTAAAATTTACGCTTCTATTTTATCGGTTTTAAATTATATACTGCAGAAAATGACTTAATAATTAACGGAGATGATACCGTTTTATACGATGCGAATCGTCGACTACATAGTATGCCGAGAGCTTTGACTACAGTACCCTGATAAACACTATAATAATTACGGTGAAATGGTGGTAGGCACTTTAAAAACTGCACGAATCTTCACAATTTGGTTATTTAGTCTAAGAATAATAACATTCACGATCGGGATCTTCGTCTCACCACGCAAACATCTGAGTTCTTTATAGAAAAAAATCATTGAGCCCCTTATTTATTTGGTCCGTTTTAATATGTATGTACGTATGTATGTACTATGTACGTACATATTTAAGTATATATGTATCTATACATATTATAAGTTGTCATTAAAGTGTACTCAACACGAACACGAAGACAGATGTCACACACAACTTTGTGGTGTAAGTGACTCAAAATCTGTTTCTCTATATTGTTACGGCGATCTCACAGATCGTCGTGTTATGCAGTGGAAACAAAATAACTAGCACCGAGGAAGTCGCTGGTTACCAACTTTAATTAGTCACAAACAACAGTTGGAAACAACCCTTATACAATAATTCTAGTTAAATTTGTCCAAGAACATTAAACGTTAATCTGCATTAATTAACACAATAACTACTTTCCAATAAACCTGCACAATAACTCTGACCGCATTGTAATATCACCAGGTCTAAAATGAACTGGGCCTATGTATACCTCCGCCGCCTTATATCACCATAGCGGGCCTGGATGTTGGTAGATTGATCGAGTAACGTCTGGAAGGGGCGCGGACAATCTCGAACAACACAGAACGTTACGTAACTGCCGCGCAGAACGATCTCCAAACGATTGGCACAGCCTCACGCGCCCCGACATGCCAACAGTCACGTAGGCACTCAACGATGCGGTACTATTTATTTCCTCAGCGTAGTAGCATTATTGTCTAAGAAGGCGGTAGGCCCTGTTACGCCGAGCAACCCATTCCACGGTTGTGGTAACCAACCCATTCGGTGAAATGGGTCGGCAAGCAGAAGAGAGAAGGGGGTCCTGCCAGGGCAGTCCGGAGGTAACCTGCATCCTGACCTGGCAGGATGGTGTACACCGGCTGCAGGGTGTGCATCTAATGTGGAGGCGGAGGAACCTCTAGTAGGTAGGTCAACGGTTGCACAAATGGGCTGAGTTAATTAGCCTGCTGCGACCGGGTAGAGAGCGCTCGGCAACCGAGGTGAATGCATCTCTCTAGGGGGAAAACAGCCCGAAATCAAAGTTCGTGGTCCTCCTGGTAGGGAGTTGGGCATAAGGCTAACAACCTATCCTGTAAAACAAAATTTGTTACGGGTACAGAAAGAATGCCTCGATTCTGGAGGCCAAGGCTCGTCATGAGCTGTAGCTCCGTGGAGTAGTAGTAGTAGTAGTAGTAGTAGTAGTAGTAGTAGTAGTAGTAGTAGTAGTAGTAGCAGTAGTAGTAGTAGTAGCAATGTTGTCTACGAGAGCTTAATATCAACACCTGAATTCTATGATTTCTTTATTAAGAGATCAATTACCTGTCCGTTTCTTTATCGGATACAACGACAGGTTTTAATATTTAATTAGCCAAGTAAATTCATCTTAAAAATAGTACCCTAATTTAACTGGCAGTATAAAGTATAGTGTGGACGATATCTGGGGGGGGGGGTGAAAATTCGTGCCCGTATCCTCTATGTACTGTGCGCCTACAGTTCTATACGCGGTACGCTGTTGTTATATAATAACTTCAAAGTCGGTGGTCATACAAAATTGGTGAAGTGGCCGACGTGAGGAAGAGACGAACTACCAAGAGACCTTCCGCCCGTGTCTATCGTCCTTAGTGGGAGTAGCTACAGTAAATATTGTTCTCAGTTTTTGAACGACCAAAATGGCAATAAAGTACAGTAGCTTTATTTTCTTGTTGAAGAATATTCAGTAGCAAAAACACATAACAAGTCCGTAAATGCGGTAATAAATCCATAAAAACAAAAGCCATTTCCTCAGGGTGACGTAAAAATCTAAACCTCCGAAGTTAGAAATAAATCGTACGGCTGACGAAACTTTGCGAATATTTCAGTTACAAAAGTTAGCTGTACACTGAGTTAAATCGATCAGCCTTGTTGGTTTTTGTCTGGTGAAGTACTGTAGTCGTATTCGGATTGTGTTGAAATGTGATTGCCTTGTCCCCGGGCTATTCGGCCGTGGTCGATTCCTGCCGCTAGAGCATACGTTTCGGTCTCTCTGCCTGGTTGCCACAGTACTGTGGTCAACTAGTGTGGTCTGTGCCAGTTTCTCAATCGTTTTCACACTGACGATGGCCTCTAGCGGAGAGGCCGAAACGTCTGTTTATAGCGGCAGGTGTGGACTACGGCCTAATAGCGTCAACTGGGTTACATTTCAACACAGTTGACGCCAGCCCTGAAAACCTTAGGTACTGGTTGCATTTGGATTGATTTTGTTATTGTTTGGTAATACTGTAGTCAAAGTGTTTGTTGGATATTTTTGTTTTGAATAATTTTCTAAAGTGTAGTAACAATATTTGACAAAACATCTGAACATGTTTTCATTTACAATTTTATTTCATAACAAATGAAACATATTAGCGCTACTAACTACTTTATTAAAATATGATCGCAGCACTTATTTATCCCGAATATCGACAAACAACTATAAATAATAAACTTTTTAAGCACTTGAATTTAGTTTTTATAATCGCAAAATGGCGTTGCAAGTAGAGACTGCGAGACCAGTAAAGCCATCTAGCCGGAACAATTTACAGTAACGCCGGATTCTGAAATACGAGTTAAACTAAAGCGAACAGTTTGAAACTTCAGGAATGCCTAGAAACTACACGGAACTTAGTCAAATGCAACAGAAATCGAAACGCCTAACTGACAAGTGGACTTATGCAATAAATAGTTGAGTTAATGGAGAACGAGAGTACTGAGTAGATGATACTAGAGAAAACTGAAGGCCAAAATGAACGCACGTTGAAGATTTATAGCTGATGTTATATTTGGATTTTTGTTAACGCCATCCGAATCCACTGTCACTAACAGGAAAAGAACTCTAAGCAAAAATAATTTATGGGGAGACAGAAAAATTGTACAAAATGTAATTTTCTCTCGTAATATTAGTACCAGATTATCCACATACAAATACACATTTATTACAAATATAAAACGCGATCAGGTGAGATAATGTAACACGCCACGACACTCTCTGGTGTAACGTTAGCGCCTTCCTTCGCAAGGTACTTACAAAGTTTTAACAGTCTGTTGAAGTTTCTTGGAGACATAAATTTACAAACTTTGTAATATGCTAAATAAAATTAAAGTTCAGTATCACTCTAAGCCTTTGTTGACAGTTAATTACATAAAACAAACTTACACGGTAGGAAACGTTGCAGCTCATGTGAAATTACTAATCTGTTAATCTGTTAGAAACTAATTACAATTTGGTATTGAAGTAAAAACTTTGCGCTGCTGTTTTTGATCGAGAAAATCCGGTATGAATGGTAGGAAGTAAACTACGTAGTTTGTTGGTATTACTAACAATAATAAGAATGTTATTGATACTGACAATGATAGTTATAGTCATGACAGTTACGTCATGATATAGGCAAGTAATGTTGGTTTGAATTTATTTTACTTTTTATTGGTTTTCAATTGACTTTACGTACATAAATTTTTACAAATATAAAAGGCTTTACGAATTTTATTTAAAATTTTCTTTGTTTATTGGCAATTTAAAAAAAGAAAGTTTAACCTAAATATAAAAAATTGTGTTTTTACTTTACTTTTTAGGGTTTAGGATTTACAATAATTTCCTCAGAAACCTAATTTCCTCAGTACTAGAGGTACAGTCCTGCAACCCATTAAAAATGATCTATATCAAAAAACATATTCAAAATTTGTATTAAAGATTTTTAGTATAGTCTCACTCTTCTATTGGTGCAGAAAACAAGGAGAAATATCCTTGAGTTCCGTGAGTTGAAAACAAAGCCTTTTCGAAACTATGTTTATAGCCTTTAAAGCCTTTTTCCTTAATGTTTACCAGCAGAACATATTCAGAAATTATTCTGTGGTATACTTCACCAAGGTTGTGAGACGATTATACAGTTTTCTCGGTAATGCGTGGGCAATAATCGCGCAGACAAAAGTGACTAGAAACAGGTACAAAATTCCAAACTGCCACATTTTGTATACAATAGTTGGTGACTAGTATAGCCCAGTCACGCAATTTGCCTGTCTCATACAGCCTATTGGATGTCCGAATATGGGAATACAGTAATACCCCAGCTTAGCACTGCTTCTTTTAGCGCTGTGTCGCCATAGCGCTTTTGGATGAAAAGTCAAGGCTAACTGAGTTTTACTTAGTTATCAATACGCACGGCTTATTTATTTATTATTTAGTTAGGTTTAGTTAGTTGCGTATGTTAATTTTATTGGTAGTTAGTGTTATTTTTATGTATTATTATTACAAATTTTTCAATTTCTCAATGGCCAACAATGTCGGGTTGAATGCCTGACTCTGTAAATAAGATGCAAATAAAACTCATCAGCTTGGGTGTAAAATAACAAGTGTTAAGACGATTGGAACCTGGTGAGCGTCAAGTGGATGTAGCCTGTTTATTAAATTTGGTACCATCGACAATCGGGACAATTCAAAAAATTTTGTAAAGATAAAAAGTTCTACCACTGTTATCAAAATTCTGATGAAAATTCAAATCAATTCAAAATTAAAAGTGTCATCAAAATTATCTATTACAATATCACTCGTTCGGAAAGCAGCAGTGTTTTTGATGAAATAAAAAAAAGGCTAAGCATTTGGACTGATGATTAAACGCAGCGTAACATGCCATTCTTTGGAGCTAGTAAAGGATGGTTTGATAGGTTTAAGAAACGTTCAAATCTTCACAATTTATAATGTCAGGTGAAGCAGTTAGCGCGGATTATCATGACGCATTAAATATTCTTCTTCTTCTCCTCTTCAAGGATTAGGTTATATAAACCTGTTCCGGCACCCATCTCATCCTCGGACGACCCACGTCTCTTCCACCAGTGGTTTTATAGATCAGTGCCGCGCCGCTTTCGTCAATCGATCCTCTGTTATACTTTGCACATGATCCCACCATTGACTTCTGTAAATTTAAATAATTTCATTTATGTTCTTTACTTCT
This sequence comes from Magicicada septendecula, assembly GCA_034769895.1. Taxonomy (NCBI): domain Eukaryota; kingdom Metazoa; phylum Arthropoda; class Insecta; order Hemiptera; family Cicadidae; genus Magicicada; species Magicicada septendecula. Next base: position 101,183,017 of record CM068368.1, read on the forward strand.
AGTTCTGCTATGATATATTCATTCTTTAACATTCCATGTAGCTAACTTAAATGTTTCAGCAATCCATTTATTCAAATCGTTATTCATTGCCAGGGTCGTACTTCCACAGTTTCCAGGACTTACTCTGAGGTTGCTTTAGATGCTACAAGTACTTCAAAGTTTTACATGAACAGGTTACTGGCCAATTGCACGACCCCCCTACCAGAAGGACCAGAGACTCTTCTGTCAGGGTTACCATACTTTAACCGAAAGGCCCCTTTTTTAGGCGCAGGAGATTCGCCCTCACCCTTCTCATTCTGAGATAGGATTTGCTGGCTTTGTATCAGTTATTCTGGTACAAAACGTTTCTTAGTATTTGAAGTGCTCACCTATCGGGATCAGTGAGCACTCTAAGATCATAAGCCACCCAAAATTAGAATCGAAAAGGGAAGACACTGTAGCCCTCGATTACTCTAATAGCGTCGGGGTCAAAAAAGGACAAGAGACAGTCAAGAGAGACTAGACAGAAAAGACTAAAGGAAGGAATCTCACCCAAGGCAAGTTGAAGCAAAGCGAGAATCCAGCTAGGGCACATCGGGATTGTCAAACCAATATCCACAAGATGTAGACCCCTGATGTTGCATTAAATTATAATATAAATAAATAAAAGTAAAAGAACAAAGAAAAAAGAATAAAAAGAGTATTAAACTTTAAACACTGAAAAAAATTGACCCCGTACAGCTTCGTTTCGTATAGCACTTTATGATCGCGGAACGTATCTCGAGCGCTAAGCGGGGTATTACTGTAAATGTAATATGAGTAATTTGATTAGTGTAGTTAACATAATTATGACTACTATTTTTCGGGATTGTAATCATTTTCTTCATTGTTCTGCGACCACGATTCATACAATCTCTGTAATACTGTAACAGTAATAATTTAATATTAATATAGCAACTCAACCACGCGAATTATATTGTTATAGTCAGCGACATTTTAGGTCGAATGAGCAATATAAACATCACAACACGCACTGCGTCTTTAAAAATACCAATCACGCTGTAATTGTTGTTAGCAAATATATCCTGTTCACTGTTCACGATACTTTGTCAGAACTCTGACGTAACACAATTTTGTACTTACAATTTATTCAAGTTTAAACAAAGTTTTCATGAACACAACTATCAATTAACAGAAAATGTTGGCGCATTATAATAAACAAAAATGCACGTTATAAATTCTTAAGTTCCTGGAATGAAAAGAATATTAAACGGTATTATAGAGAAGATTTTATTTTCTTTATTTTTTAGCCTGAAGCATTTCATGGATTAATTCAAATCTTTGTTCCGCTATACGATTTCCCTGAGACGAAAAGTATATTCTGTTACATCCATAAAATATGAAAACAAGGTGACTGAAATTTCTTAGTAAATTTATGAAAGAAGTGATTGGTAGTTATATCAACTCTACACTGGAGTTGACTAAACAAATAGAATTATAATCCGAACGTAAATAAAACCGCATTTTTTTATGACACAGTAGTACTAGATTTACCGAGTTTTTTAGACCCATTTGTTGTGGTGGGTCACACTATATTTTTTCCTATTTAATTTCTCCTATCTTAATATATAAATTTACACTCATCTTTGCTTCTTCGAATACATTTTTCAAATTTTCCCGGTTTCGGACTTGTTCCCATCTGAATATTAAAAACGTCAAATTATTTTAAAGGCCATAATAAACCAGCGTGTGTGGGGCTTAACTATTAATTCACAGGTCCTATATTCGACTCGTAAAATTAAGGCGCATTTTCACTTACTTGTTTTGCTAAAATGAGTACCTAGGGCATTGCCTGGGAGTATAATGGGAGACTGAAACCTAATGCCGTATAGCTCAATATGGCAGCCCACAATGATGTCTCGTAAGCCACTTTGAACTCTTCGTATTCGAAACAATTCGAACGTAAATTTCGTATTTATAAATTCTATTTTAGAAAATATAAGTTACAACAAAGAAATGTTAACGATAATTTTATTGTACACGAAAGTTGCTCTTTTAAATGAATTCTCTTTTAATCGTGTTTTACTGTAGTAATTTTGGTAATTTTTCCACTGTTAAGCAAATACGAGTACATAGCAAAGGCACCTACTTTTTTATATCTGTTTACAATATGTTAGGCATTCGGCTTTATGATTTCTTCCTTTAAAGTATTTAGCTTAATGAACGCTTGTCATATCGGTTCATGAAGTTCTACGTCGTTTTTTGATACCTAATAGAGAAATTTGGTACCTAAATCTCTCTCTCTCTCTCTCTCTCTCTCTCTCTCTCTCTCCGTCTATCCTCCACACCCCTGTACGCCTTTTGGTATTCATTTCATTCTTTCATCTTCTTCTCATCTCCGTCTCTCCACCGTCTTACTCTTCGTCATCGACCTCACACCTTCCTGATGGTGTTCATACCAACATCCGACTTCAGCGCTTTGCCATTTGAAATTATCGGAACGTGTCTGTAACAGGCTGGCTCTTTAGGTTTTGCGTTTCCAGTTACAGTGCGCCTGATTCTAATAGTTTCGTGTATTTTTTTTTTCGTATCGGACATCTAAGGGCCACATGACAATTTCAATTCTTTACTCTTTGTTCTTTTCTTTTTTTCCAATATTCTTTCACCTTCTCACTGTGTCTCTTCTTCCTGTCTTCAGTCCTGCGTTTCTCTGCGTCTCTTTACACCTGCGTTTTCCTGTCTCCTACCCTGGACTCCCTCCATTTTTAACACCTTTGTCCGAAAAACGTCTCTTTCAATTGCTTCTTCTGCGTGTATATTATTTTTTTCTAAATCCTTTTGGACTTCTTTAATCCAACTTGATGTTGACTTCTTCCCCCACAGATATTTTGAAGATTTGCTTTGTCAACCTATTGTCGTCCATTCTATATAAATATTCAACAAGTAATAGTCTTCTTTTTCTCATTGTTTCTGTTATATTTTCTACACTCTGATATATTCATCATTACTTCTTAATTTCCAACCTTCCGAAGTTCTTCGTGGGCCTAATTTTTTCCTAATAATTCGTGTATTTTATCATTACAGGTTTTACTTCTTCTCTATTTGCCACTTGTCGTTTTCATAAGTCTATTTCGTAAGTAGCATTCTTTCAGCACTCTGATGCAGTTGTCAGACCTCGCTGTATTATGATCTGTTCGTCACGGACATGAATTTTCTACTTTGTGCGCTAACACGCTTCTGTAATAAGTCTCTAACCATTAAATAATTTTGTAGTCTCACAAACAAAATTACGTGAATATGTACTCTTTATTTAATTAAAAGATTTCGTAATCAGCCAAAGTTAGACGATGCATTCTGCTGAGGAAGCCTACGCCCACATAGTTTGTGCTGCCGTTATTCTTGTTTTTTCCGGGTAAGTCTAGATGAAATTATATAGTATCTGACCGCAAAACCAATGTAAACTAAAAAGCAGCTCAAAAGTCGAGACGCGCTTTTATTCATTTTGCCTGCTTTTGTGTATTAGCCAAGCCTACTGCATCGTATTTCTCAAAACCTCAATTCTAAAAATGTTACCAGCGTATTGAGTATCCTAAGTTACAATAAAAAATTTTAGACCCACAAAACCGTTTCAAGTCTATGCCAAGAGAGCCACTAGAGCTGTTGAAGTATTTTTCTGGCCTATTTTATTTAGATTTTCAAAACAAAGTGCGTAAAAGAGTAGTAGTGCGTGTTCCGTCTGTTCTGATTTCCCGTTTACTCCGCCAGAATTCTCTGATCATATCAAGGTTTCACGGATTATTTACACATTAATCAATATATATATATATATATATATATATATATATATATATATATTGTAACGTAACGAAAATACGGTCCCCTACGTTACATAAATAAGTTTATAAGTTTTGAAATAAAAATAAAAATAATAATTATCCATACTAGTAAAAGGTCAGAAACACAACCATTATTGAATAAATGAATTATCCCCAATAAGAATACAAGGTAGAAAGAAAAAAATTAATAATGTTAATAAATATAATATCAATGTTCAGTGAAAGGTGTAAACGATAGACATGGACAAATAATGTAAAAACTAACTTAGACTGTTTTATAATAATTAATGATTTAAATGAAAGGAGAATGATTAAGTATTACATGATTTATTTCATACAAATGTACCTGTTATTACGTTGTATCATGTTGTATTATTATCATGATAGTTATGTTATTTTGTGTGTGTAGCAAGTGGAGTAATTCTTTTAATAGAATACCAACTAAATAATATTAATTTCATTTTTGTGTGTTATCAATATATCATTATAGAGATGTTGTTAAGCTTTATATAATTAAATGTTTGAATACATGTACTTAGTTAATAGGCTGATTATAATTGTAAACTTGGCCAGGAAGGCTATAATTGTTAATGAGATACAAAAGGGTTTAGTGTAATCATATCATAAACAAATGGAGGATTCTATAATAATGCAAGTAGTAACAAATTAAAATCAGAAGTAGATAAAAATGTAATGATAGGCCTAAAACCAGTAACATTGTATAGTAAGTCAGGTCAGAAAGGTTAGGTAAAGAAATTTGTAAAAAATACTAAATAGAATATAATGAGTTAGGAGAAGTTAATAATAATTGCTGATAACAGATAAATAAATTCAATTTAACTAAAATCTCAAAAAAAGCAATGGTGCAATGATACCGAAAGGTAATGTTTAATAACAAGAAAATAATACTTTTTAGAGTAAGTAGATTAAGAGGAAACGACAGCAAAATGTATAAAATTTAGTAACAGACAATATGTAAAATTATAATAGGATATAATGTAAATTTAGTAAAGGATTATTTTGATGAGTGTAAGAACATTGTATGATAATGGTTATAGTATAATATATAATATCCAATAAAAGGAGACAGGATGGTTGTCAAGGACGACGAGAGATATAAAATTTGTTGATTCGATTATTGAATAATTATCCATGAACGAAGACGGTTTAGTTTCGATGCACTCAGAAAAGAATTGATTAAATTAAATTAAAACAATACAATTGGGAAACAAATTCAGTAATAAATCACCATAGTATGGCTCACTGACATTGAAACGTCTTATATAACAGAACAATCATAAACCTGTACATGAAAATTGACGAAAAATCTGAAGGAAGAACTCTAATAATAAAACTCAATATAATGAGTAATTATTGACTTAATTAATCAACCAAAGCAGAGAAGTAACTACCTGAATAGAGTTATATAATCCAATATTATAAAGAACGAAAACAAAACACAAAATTATACTTGAACGTCATTTTCCACAATTCAATAGAAAAAGCGTAATTGGACACGAAATACGTTGAAACACGTAACCACAAAACCCGGACATTGGTGAACAAAATGAGCGGCATTTCTGCATCATCCCAGGACCAAGAATTCAACTTTTATTACGAACTTGGAGTGAAGACTGGCGAGGATTAATTCATCTGCATTCCATTATTGACCAAACACTACGACGAGGTTAGCTGTACACTGCCTTACCGAGTCACGATGTCCAGGGGGCGGTAAAACTACACTTATTTTAAATAATATTTAATAAGAACTTAATACTATATTGTAATACCTTGTAATCCTATTTATGCATTTTCTGACCTTACCAATAGTTGAAAGAACCTTCACTCCCTGTGTTTAAAGAAATACAAAATCATAATTAAAATAATATATAACTCTGAATCTGATCGATAATCGATTACTTCTAATACTATCGACTTTTGTATCTCCGTAAAGGAAGAAGTTTGTTGGCAAGAATCATAGAAATCACAATAAAGAATCCTTTCAGAATTTAACGATATCTTCTCATTTATATAATATTTAATGTAGCGTGAACAAGTTATAATATAAGTAGAGAGTGTAACGTAGGAATTATTGTACGCGGGTAACTAACCTACAATTTTCAGCTGTATGTGAATCACAGCGCTACTCGCGGACTGCTTTTGTATTAAAGAGAATGAGAAACCGATAAGAATTCCTTCTCTTCTCTTCAAACGCGGGCTAGGCTTGAACGAGAAAATTAGAATTACACACTTAATACATAAATTTAATCACCATAACACAAATATATTTTGAGGAGTACAAAAGGACATCATAAATTTGCACTCACAATAGTGGGGCTGAACGTGGATACAGGAGATATAATATAAATTGGCGTTTCCAACGTGGAACATATTTAAACATTATTATACCTTACCAGACGCGTTATAATATAAATTGCCGCATCCAACGTAAGGCAAATTAACCCGGGAATAACCGTTATAATATATATATATATATATATATATATATATATATTACTATAATATTTATGACTAAATTTACCTCAAGATATACTTTTTTCCTTTAGGAACATGTTTCGGGAGATCTTGTTCTCCCATCTTCAGCCTTCGCCATCTTGTTTCTGGTGAAGTATTTGTGTGTTGGCTTCTGGATGTTATTGAGGTAGTTTGTTGGTCTTTGGTCCTTTAAAGTTGCATTATTGTGTGTGGTTGTGGTAATAATGCAACTTTAAAGGACCAAAGACCAACAAACTACCTCAATAACATCCAGAAGCCAACACACAAATACTTCACCAGAAACAAGATGGCGAAGGCTGAAGATGGGAGAACAAGATCTCCCGAAACATGTTCCTAAAGGAAAAAAGTATATCTTGAGGTAAATTTAGTCATAAATATTATAGTATTATATACATCAAGAAACGGACTGTAGCAGAAAGTGATTGAAATATATATATATATATATAAATATATATATATATATATATATATATAACTGCTAGAGACCCATTACAATTAATAAGTCACAGTCGGCGTCAACATTATTCAATGTATCATTAGCCGAGGTATTGGGGGTATTTGGCGGACAGCTGCCAAAACAAATTTTGTACTGATGATGGCCTCCGTTGGGGATGCCAAAATGTCTGCAATTAACATCCATGAACAACGACCAAACAGTCCGGCCGTGGTTCATCGTTATTCAATAATACTTTGAACAATGTCATTACAATTAGGTTTTCAATAGTAATTAGTAATTGTAACTGTAAATTTAATTATCATCTACAATTATTAAATAGTAATAACAGTGTAAAACAAGAAGTCGGGGATTATTTGACATATGCTTTCTTTATTTACTGAAAAATTTTCAAACGGTTTGATAGTAAATAAAACTGAACCATGTGTTACCTGTTCCAAAAGTAAATACGGTTATTTTGCATTAAAAAACTTACATGTAAATTTAAAGGTTTAAAATTTAAAGCGTTTTAAAAAGTAATTCGCATGCCCGTAATTTTCAATGATAATTAATCGGACTTTTACAGGTAAAAATCATGTTTTATTAACATTATTTTTAAGTATACATCAAACGATTCGTTTATTCTGTTTATTGGTCATTAAAGTTACGTACGGCTGCACTTGGTCGCAGCAGAAGGGCAAAACGCCTAATATTATTATTAAATACAAATAAAATATGTATAAGCATGAACGACTTATGCTTAAATAAAGATTTAACTATATATTAATACAGCAGTAAACAGTGTTTTTATTCAAGAAAACTGTAGTTATTAGCTTGGTGTATTTATTTATTACACAGTTGGTTAAATTTTTCAGTAAAGAAACTGTTGTGAAGAAACGCTATTTCACAAATCTAATACGAAGCACGTATACAGGATTTTAGTCGCTTTGAACAGTATATAACGATTTAAAGAGGGCGCTTAAAACAACTGGCATGGGTACGATAATGCCTATTTTAGAGAAATAAATGAACCCGTGTTTCTTTCTCGGTTCCCCCTCTCTATCAATCGTTCACTGTTTCTTTCTTTTGCTCGCGCACACACACACATACACAAACAAACACACTCACCCACCCACACCCACACACACACACACACACACACACACACACAAAGTATTACATTCGTATTACCTCTATGAAACATTTAGAAGTCACCTGTGGCCTGGAAATTTATGCAATGGGTGTTTTGTATTATTAAAACAAACAAATTTTAAAACATTGTCTACATTTATTTATAAGAAATTAAGGTTTTCCATAAATTCTATTTATATACATTTTATCATTGTAATCTACTTCAAGCCTTAAGCCTTGCGATTTGTTGCAAACTTTAAGTATCTGCTTTGACACCTAAGTGATCTTACATTTCAATTCATCGTTTCCTTCGAATCCCCACATTTTTAAAGTCTGTTTTTTGTTTGTGCTGAAGTATTTTCTTTGGAAAGCGTTCGTGATCGATTCTCTCTACATAATATTTGCACTCCTCTTATATTGGACGATTATCCGATTCAAGCTGTAATAAAGGCTGTAACCACTGAATAATTTTGTACTCTCATGAGCAAAATTACTGGAGTATGTAGGCCTACTCTTTGCTTATCCAAACGATTTTATAACCAGCCGAAGACATAATTTTCATTCTTATAAGCAATCTATGTTCACGTATTTTGTGGTGCCAGTTTTGTTTCCACTGGGAACGTTCAATTGAAATTATATAGCCTCCGAGCGCAAAACCAATAAAAACTAAACAGTACCTCAGAAGGGGAAACGCGCTACGAAACTCACGGTGGACCGCTGTGGACCAGTTTTAATATAAAAACCTCATTTCGAATTTTGGCTCTTGTAAGTACCGCAACGGAACTAAATACCGGAACGGAACGGAATCGTATCCCCTATCGTGTGAACCCACGTTTCACTTCCGTATGTGTATGGACAGCGTTGTATGCAGTTTCATTATTGTCTCTTTTTTCCTTGATTCTTAATTCTCTGCTTACTGTACATTTTTTTTTTTAATTCTCAGTTTCCCTTTTAATATCTGCTTGTTGAAACTGAGATATATACAGCTACTTCTTCATATAAATTTATTCATATAAATTTTGCCAAATAGCTGCGATTTTTTTAATTCTTCAGAAAACATAATGCTATTTTTTAAATAAAAACCATCACTATTTGTAATATTAGTTATGTATTTAGATGAAGATTGTACGTTGTGATATGGACCAGTAGTTGACATAATTGTTCTTCGCTTGCTACTTTTATATTTATAAGTGGAAGTTTTTCAACAAACCAGTTTTTCACCATTCTCTCCATTTAAGGGCCAACTAGTCTACAATGGTACGCTGTGTTGTAAAAGAAAAACACCTTTACAAAGAGAAGAATTCTTCTTTCGTGTTTGCATAGGTACAATAAGGAGGCTGGATGAGTAGGTTGATATCAGTCACCAAGGCTGTGCTCGGTGAGTCAAAAATCTTCAGATTTTTTCAGTATAGACAGCTGTGTCTTTGATATTGTTCAGGAAAGAGGGAAAGAAAAAAAAATGTCGGCTTTTTTAATTCGGTTCTATACAACGTTTTTGACCTTCACAATACATTACTGTATAAGACTTATTACTGTAAGCTTCAACATTATATTAATTAATTTCAATTTTAAATTAATTTCTTTAAATACATTAAACCTTAACGTTTACTAACAAGAATGAAAATTAAATTGATTTCTTAGTTATAATGGCATAACTTCTGAATAAATATAATTTTATTATATATTTCATGCTAGTGCAGTTGGCTGCACTTAACAGACGCTGATTTTGTACAAAGTTCGTAAAGGCTGCTGGTTGTTTTCTTTCTTTTCGGTAAATATTTATTATGTTCTCAAGTAGGCTTCCGTGGCTGGCGTTCATTTTGTTTTTAAAGTCTTCTTCCGATATGGACCGCGTCTTGTACAATGTTTGACCCATATTACAACAAATATCCTCAGGTCTATGTGACCAGGTCATGTAGGTGAAACGTTGTCGTACAAGATATTTTGACGCGGCCCATACCGGAAGAAAGCTTTAGAAACATTTATTACAGTTTTTGCCATTTTAATAAAATTCAAGTTTTTAAAAATTAGGAAGTTTTCCCCCAAAATACTCAGTCGATCTTTTAGACATTTTTACAGAGCACACAGATCGTGGATATACGTATACGATTTACAGTGAACAGAAAGGCATTAATAAACTTTTAATAAATATTTTCAATATTATTTTTTAAAACGGAAATCGGAGAGTATTTTATTCTTCTTTTTTCTGTAAAACTGAAAACACTCGCAGTTATGCAGACAGGAAATAAAACATGTGAAAAAGTTTTAAAGAGAAAATGCAGTAGTTTTTAAAGACGTTCCTAACTATAATACGGTATATAATAGAGGTCCTTTAATAGCCACCGGTCTTTAAGGCACATCCTGTCCACTGACGAACTTGATACATTTGACATGTAAACCTAAAGCTTCCACCCATGATGCATTAAATAGCAGTGTAACGAATGTTGAAAACAGGACTTCTATTTTTTAGAACTACCAAAGTTATTAAAAGAATTATAAAGTGAAATTTTTAATACAAAAAGAGCAGGGACAGATAATAGAAAGTTTAAAATTGTAGGTTTAAACATGTTGTAACTTACCTTTAGCGACTGGGAAGTTGAAGTACGATTCAAACAACATATCAGCCCCTTCAAGTCTGTAGCGGACACTGAAACACATAACCGGCCTTTTTAGTATCACAAATCAGTAGATATTGCTTAAAACTATCTAGATTTTGTTTAATTAAACTACACGTGTATAGTTAAAATTGTTTCGTACTGCAGTCGGTTAAACTTGTGTTTGTGTCACCAGATGCCTGCGCACGTGGTACTGAGTTCTCCCACGGGAGCTATAAGTGAGGCGACGTGTTCACTCCTCATCTTGAGACCAAGAGTGGATCTTCGATTGACAGCAAGGGAACAACCGTAACGGGCTTCCTTATGCTCGGGCAAACGGATAACGGGTATGTTGCTCAAAACTTTGAATGATTTACTTGCTTTTGCTGTTTTTACTTGTATCCACATTTAATTTAATAGAGAAAATATTTAGATTCTGGTTGTTAAAAGCGTTTTATGTGATAATCTGTAGCTTAAATTTCGTTTAATCTTAAGTCTTTAATCGCATATTATTAGTTTACTTTATACGATTATGTGTAGGCCTATCTGTAAACGTAAAATTAATTGACTGGACGTCGGAGCGTGATAAACCACAAGATTTATTAACTTCTTTTATCAAAAATTTTACTCCCAAGGAACTTTACTCTCGGTTGTGCATGCGAACTTTTACACACTGTTCTCAAGAAACTGAAATAATCACTAACTCAACAAATTTTTGAATAATACTATAAACACATCAAATCTGATAACAATCAGCATTAAATAAGCACTCTAGTCGCTTGCAAAACAGCTCACCGGCTGACTAATTCTCTGCGATACGCTGTCAGCGTGAAGAAGGATGTAATAGTCAAAACTGTTTCTGAACTGTCTGCAGTAGTGTTAAATGCCGGGTACTTATCCATGTTTGTACCTATTCCGAAAGCATAACCGCATAAAATCTGGTTAATTGTGAAAAAGACAAAAAGTTTGATTCGGCCAGTTTTGACCGAAATGAAAATGTAACATCGGACGATCATTTACAACATTCCAACTTTATAAAAAAATACATAGCTTATAATGAATAATTTGCATCTCGACTTTTCAGGACTTAATTTTTCCGTTTTATATTTTCTATAAATTGAGTGTTGTTTGAAGTTTATTTTTATATTGTGATTCTTCTAAACGAATGAGTTGACACCACTGATAAAGCTTCTTAGCGAGCCGAGTTCTCAGCTTTGACTCGACCGTTTGGTCTGTCTATGTTTTTGGGATATGTTTTACGATAACTCTTGAACGCATTAACTAATATTCGTAAAACTTGAGTATCCATATTTTTACACTACAGAACTCTATTGTTTTTTATATTGATCCCCCCACAAGTAGGGGCGGGAGACAAAAATGTAAGGGGCTTCAAATTTGAAAAAAAATCGTAAAGTCAGTGTGGGGTATCAAATTAAAGGAAATTGTAACCAAAATATGTATTCAGTGTTCACTTCTGAAAATAACAAAATTTGTGGACGCCGGGAGCTTAAAAGTGGAAGCAATTGTAGATAAAATAGCAAAAACGCAAGTGGCGTACCAAATTAAAAGAAATAGCAACTGAAATCTGAATGTAATGGTAAATTTTGGAAACTTCAAAATTCTGGGTCGCCAAGGCTTCAAAACGTGGGGAGAAAGTTTGATAAAATTGCGAATTCTACTTGGGATATCAAACAAAAGAGAACCAAATAGGCTAAATATAGTGTGCAGTTTTGGAAATTTCAAGATTTTTGAACCCAGGGTCGAAAAATGAGATGAAAATGTTTAAAAATTGCAGAAATCCAACCAGTTTCAGACTAAAAGGAATGTTCACACACATTAGAATATTTGGAATTTTTAGCGTTTATTGTATGATTACTCTTCAATTATTACTTTATTAAATAAAAATAAGTATGGCAGTAGAGGTTTTTTGTAATTTACCTGATAATTGATAAATTATCTAATCTCACAATTAATCCAATAATAAATGTTCTTCTTTCAAAATAGTGCGCTAGTTCTGCAGCTCAGGAAGCATACTTGTATTTAAAGGAGATATACTCACGCCTATGAGGTAGGCAAACTGCATAACAACCTATAACTACGGTCTGAAGGCGACGTGTATGGAACTCTGCAATGAACGTAGTATGGAACGCATTCGACTACGCCAGCATTCTCAACGGATCACGTAGAAGGCGGTAGAATCGGAAATAAATAAAGGTGTTACGGCAGCGGCCAACCAGTTAGTTGTGAACTTGGTGAACAGTGTGTATTGCTTTGATAATGTTTTACTGTATACTGATAACCGTATACGCACATCTGTAACTAGTCATTTGTATCATTTTTAGTGCAGCATTACACATTAGGTGATATTTACCGATTGTTACGCAGCGTGTGTGCTGGACAATCGTAAATTTGAAGTATCATTGGATATGACTGCTTATTATCGGTTTTATTTATTTCAACTGTAATTAGAATTGTGATAACAAATCCTCTTTTGTTCACTATTTTTTTTTTCACTGTTTAACCACGACGACCTGTGTAACTGGAATATTTTATTGACTTAAAGAATACTGTTACGACATCACAGAACTATCTACGTGTTTATCGAACGTTCCAGAGGGATACGGAATGTAATGCGTGTTGCATACGTGACTCTCGAGCGCGAGACTTTTCTGGAAGCCGCCAGCCGCGCGGACTGTGTCAAGGCAATTAATTACGTCGTACACACTGGCGTTAACGCGCGTTTGGGAATATTCTGGTCTGTGAGCGTTGTATAAATACAAGGCGTCAGCGGCCTTAGTTTTCAGTTATAGTTTCGATATATTATGTGCGGTTCGAATTATTATCGGGCGATATTACTGTGTGCGTTCAAGTGGTTATTAGTGAAGTGCTGTGTTTTATAATCGGGCGGTATATTGTAATACAATAGTGTTTTAATATTAGTTGACATTTTATTGCGTGTGAACAATTTTTATTTGATTTGTTGTAAGAGACCGTGTTGTTAATTACGAACTGTTTAACTGTGGTAATTAAAGCTGGTGATTAGTTACTTAATTGGTGTCTTGTATTTTGTTTTCCACTGTACCTACGACGATCAAGTAGACCGTCGTAACAATACAAAATTAAACTATTCAATTACATACACTTTATAAATGTATTTATTTAAAAGTACGAACCAATATCGTATTTTTTAATTTTATTCTGGTTACAAGTAATAATGATAAAATATGTAAATAAATTTACGTTTCTGATTAAAGCTGTTATTATTCTAACAGTTTAGTTGATTAGTAACAAAAGCATAGTAGCCGGGTTGCAATTGACCAGCTGAGAACGGGTACGGATACGGGAACGGATAGGTCTTTTATTTTTAATCTATTATCTATTATGTGTTCTCTCTATTCTTATCTAGTTGTTTAAATACTTACATGTCACGTCGCTTTTTTGTCGAATGAGTTATCAATTAACCAAACAAAATGTACAATGTAAAATTGCTCTGTTACGAGTCTCAGTGACATTTAATTTTTTTTGTCCATGTGTCCGTGTGTGTGTGTGTGTGTGTGGACGGTGCTGTTTCTCCCCCATCCAACCGTTTTTACGGTCTCTCGCTTGGCTGACTACAACCCGCCTTCACACGCTTATCCACGCGTATCGTACTCAATGCGTTTATCCTTTTTTCGTAAAGTGCTTTTTTTTCTCAGGATAATACTGACCAAGCCTTGTGTGGATCGAATATTCAAGTATAGGTTTACGTGCTGAAAGTTGTGAACCACCACACGAGATAAGACACGATTTAGTTAATGGAAGGCTGCGTATCTGTTGCATAGATTAAGTAACATTGCTGCTTTGCAGAGTTCTGGACACAAATAATCGGGGTATATTACTGGAAACAACACCAATAATTTTGATACTCCAGTTTCCTGTTTAGTCAAAGTAGAACCGTGAATTCAAAATATAGTTTTCGTACTAGTTACTAGAAATACCCCTGCAGGGATTCTAGACCAACAAACTAGAAATTTTGGAATTTAAATTGAACAGCTAGAGTAAAAAGTTATCATAAAGAAAAAGGAGAAGAAAAATGGAAAAAATAAAGCAAAAGAAAAATAAGAATAAGGAAAGAAGATGCAGAAAACGAATGATAACATTACTTATATTCCTTTTCTTTTGACCTTTTTTTGTATATTCCTGATTATGTTCTATGTATAGAAAATAAGAAAACAGACTTACTTTTGAAAATAAGAGGATACAAATTTATGACAAATTGACAGTTTTATGTTTTAGAATTTGGGAAAGAGGAAAATGTAATGTTTATATTGATAGCATAATAACAAAGAACACATAGACAACAAAAACTATAGACGTTGATTAATCATGAATAAATTATTTGTTTAGAGACGAAGAAAAGGATAACTCACGATAAAGAAGTACAGAAAAGACATTAGAGTGGGCCCAAGAAACACTGAAAGAGAAATAAATATACCACTGTCATGGGGATAACATATTGCCCTAGTAATGGATGAGAAGGATTTAACAAAAGCACTTTGGGTTTAGGGATTTGATATTGTGGAGAGATAAGAAAGATTAACCTTTGCGGGGTAAAGCCAAAATTAAAGAGGAATAGAAGTATTACTTCATCTGGTTTAACACCTTTTTATTTTTAAATTTAAATACTAAGGTATTTACTCAAGTTTTTTTATAATATCCTATTTCTAATATTAATGTTTATTATAATTGCTTCTTAATTGTGGGCAAGAGTTAGCCTATAATTTAGGGGACATGTAAATGACATGTAAAGGAGTTACAGTTAAGAGTAGGATGGTTAGAATTTAGCATGTTTACCACAAAAAGTATACTTAACTGATCACTTAGGAGCAAGAGAAGAAGGAGGAGGAGGAGGAGGAGGAGGAGGAGGAGGAGCAGAAGAAGAAGAAGAAGAAGAAGAAGAAGAAGAAGAAGAAGAAGAAGAAGAAGAAGAAGAAGAAGAAGAAGAAGAAGAAGAAGAAGAAGAAGAAGAAGAAGAAGAAGAAGAAGAAAGACGAGGAGGAGAAGGAAGAGAAGTTTATACAAAAAATTTTTGTGGCGTGTTAAACTTTTTAAAATGGTGTATAGCACGCAAGGGAATATCTTCATATGAGATAGTATTAATTCCTCAGAAGCTGCTCAATCAATATTTAAACGTTCTTCAATTAGAATGCCGAGTTTATATGTGTTGTTACGTGACATTTTTACCATGCCCTAGTAACATAAATATACCATGATTGTATTATTAAAAAGTACCAGGAGACATAATATTTTAAGAAAGACTTAATTGAATATGTTTAATTTTAACTGTTTATTGTATGTTATGTTTATTATAATTAAAGTAAGAACTTACTTATGAAATTTGTTTTTTGTGTGCAGACTGTAAAGTTATAAACAGTCAGTTAAGGGGTATCATAACATATTACTAATAGTTATTAGTAATCAGTTTTTGTCACATTTATTAATATTATGTATACTAGTGTTAATAACACTAATGTTAGTCTTAACAAGAAAGTACCAAAATCATAGTCAGTCAAATTATATGAATAAGATTTCTATTAAAATAATAAGGAAACAATGTCAGTTTATGTTAAAAGATTACCAAATGTATAAGATAAATTTAAGAAAGTAAAAGGTACAAAAAAGAAATAATAAATAAGTTTGTAACAAAAATAAATAGAAAGTGAATCATTAACTAAAGAAATATAGATCAGAAAATAGTCGAGAGTGATGTCAAAATGATCAGTTTTTTATCAGAAGAACAAAGAAACAAAAAGAAAGAAGATAAGAGCTTTTATAAAAAAGGTATATCCTTTTAAAAGAAAATGACATATAAATTAGTAAAAGGTTTGTTTATATTATTCTTATGATGTCACCAGGGTGATATAAAAATTTTACTTGGAAACAAGGGAGATATCTAAGAGAGGCCTTAGCAACATATATGTTGAGGAAGAAAAATAGATTGATTCTAAAAAAAACTGAATGCAAAAAGGTGGACTTAAATACTTACAGTGAAAAATAAATTATAATATATGTGATATCAGTACATCTCCAGATAAACAATTGAATAATTATAAATATCAAAATTAAAATAGAAGAAAGAATTGCTACAAGACTCTACAGAATTAAACCAGGACATCTCTGAAAAAATTGGACCAATTGACACTGGGAGAGAAGTATTTTTTGATCTAAAATTAATCTGAAATATTCCCTGTTAAACCTGATCTAAAGGTTTCAAAAAACTTTGAATACGCTTTTTATAAAAAACCATAATTAACTTTCACTGAGAACATTAATGATTAATAATATAGACATAAGCATAAGTAACCATTGATGTATAGTGCTAACATAATTTAAAGCGAATTAAGTCTAAAAAAAAAAAACATTTTTATAACTTAACCTATACACTGAACTGTTTTACACTCTTAATATAATCCTTTTAAGATACATTGTGACTATTTCTCATCATATGTATTTTGGTACTTTCCCTGTCAATACTGTTGTTATACTGTAGTCGAAAGGACCTACTGAACATTATAATTGTATTTTATTTATTAAAAATAAATTATAAAATGTTTAAAAAAACCTGAGATCTAAGAGTTACTGCTGCCACTCTGAGCTTATAAAAATACAGCTGGCCAAACTTTGTTAAAAATTATGTTTTACATTTAGAACAAATTAAAGAATAAATAAAGGATTTGAGTTTACACAATACAGAAAAAGGTTTATTTGTTTCTTATTTTATGAAAACATAAAGGGTATGATATTATGAACAAAATATCTGATACTGTGAGTTGACCTCAGTAATTAGATTAAGTTGGCAACACTCATCAATTGAAAATCTTAGCAGATTTCTTTTAAGAAATGTAGTGATGAGCACAAGTTATCATATCCATTGCTGAAAAAAAAGAATAAAAGAGAGTTCATTACAGAATAAAGAGACCATATACTATTTACATAAATTTGAATAAAAATTTATTATTGATATTTCACCAATAAAATTTTATTTGAAAACGGTGATTGCAAATTGGCGCTCAACAAACGTCCCCCTGAACAGATACTCATCCTTAATTTAATATTAACAAAAATATATACAAATAATAACAGAGTTAAACAAGACACAAATTCAAATACATAACCATAGATTCGAGTCTAGATATAACAAATTGGCTTTCCCAATAGTGAGGCTAAATAAAATATAATTTAGAAAAAACGATTATTAGGTTTGTATAATAGACTAAGAGAGGGTAACAGAAGGTAACACGTTAGAATATATATATATATATATATATATATATATAGTTAATTTACACATCAATAATTACATATTTGCCACTATAAATATACTTATAATCATTAATTATTATTATTATTATTATTGTAACCAACACTTTCATAATAATATTAATAAAAATAATAGGGTCTAATAATAAAAATAATAATATTTGTTATAATTATTCATGAAAATTCTTTGATACTTTATATTTATATTTATATTATATTTATATTAAAAATACTTTATATTTTTTGATACAAGAATATATTTTTTATTGTCTGTTATTTAGAGTGTTTCAAGAGTTTTATAATGTAAGCCTACTGTTATCATCATTATTATTGTTATCATCAGAATTATATAAAGTTAGTATTATATAAATCAATATATTTATTAATATTAATTATATAAATGAAAATAAAAAATATAATTATTTATATGAATTTTAAAAACAAGAGTAATGTGAGTAAATTGAATATTATAATATTATATATGTACAAATGTAAAAAAGTAATCTATGTGTGTGCGCGCGCGCGTGTGTCTGTGTACACGTTTTTTAGGCGTGTTAGAATACGTAGGCGTACATGAGATGATGCTTCAAATGTGTTACATTCGTAGTTCCACAGAAAGTCACATACACTACTTGTGTTGTTAGTGGAATCTCGAGAAAGAGGAGTGTATGTCGTTCTGCCCCACCCCTCCGTAATGAACGTCAGACGAATTGGCCACTGGACTCGTCGATGTCGACGGGTTGGTTTTGGGTGTCATACTCACGTAATAGTTGCGCGTAAACGCTGTTCCCAGACTCAGAATGACGTCATCGCCTTAGCGCGCTCAACAGCTCGAACCACGTCAACTGGCCGTCCGTACGCCGACACTGGCCTCTTTTAACGAAATATACTTGTGTAACCATTTAAATTACCCTGAGATGTTTTACTTTTTATTAAGTCGTATGTTAATTGCTAAGTAAATTGTATATATTTACGGTCCATCATCGGAAGTAATCTTAAAAAGTAATTACCGTTAACATATCCTATACAACAAAAGTTTATCCTGTATCGAGCATCGATTCCCCCGAAATAATTGCGATCGTAAAACAAGAAACCATAAGCAGGTGCTAGACGTAAGTTATTGTAACTTGGCTGTAATAACTGATTACAGAATGGCGCGTGTTCAAGGTCGGGGCATGCAAACACTAGCACTGTCTAACGATTCGCCCCGATGCAGTTTCCCTGTCACCGCTAACGGACAAGGTTATTCAGAGAACGTGTCTGTCACCCCCACCCTTGGCATTGTACTTGAGACTAATCAACTACCAACTTCATTCTCATATTATTTCGGTAAAGAATACAGAATGCTATTTCACTGAATAGCAACAACACCATTTATTGTGAATTCTTTCAAATAGCTTCAACGAATCGTACACTAGATATTCCAGTATTGTACTAGTAAACCTAGTGTCATTACTAGATTTTTAAGTACGGTACCTAAAAATTGCTTATTTAGGATGTACAGTTTTATAAAAATACCAAATAAAAAAATATTACGATTTCAGTTATAGCGACTTTCGGATTTCTCTAAAGTGATGATGTCCCCTTAAGAGAAATTCGTTGTTTTTAGAACTGCCGGTACGTCCAATAAAAATACGCGCGCCATACATACACAGACATGCATACAAAGTATTTACTTAGTTAGTTTGTTTATGTACAATTCATTAGAGCATTAATTATTACCTGACATCATTACGGCTTCCAATTTTTAAAAATTTTTTGATGTACTATTACTATTATGTGTAACGTTGTTCAGCTGTTTTATCGATTTATCTTATGATTTAGATTTATTATTTTGAATTGGCTTATTTACATATTTTTTATAAAAGGTGTTAATAACAAACGTTTAGTGTGAATTACTGGAGATTTGATTTTCAACGTGAAGGCAATTCAAATATTAACGTAAATAAGGTATATATGTATGTTAAAACAATAACGAAAGTTATTCAAAAACTGGCGACGAACTTTTCTACATACTTTTTCCAAAGGTAGTTCACATCTGATTGGCTCGTTCAAAGTACCTAACAAACCCATCACGGCGTGAACTGACTGTACCGTGTCTAAGATCAGCAGCTGATCGAGTGTTCTCCTATAGGTTCGTTCTGACACCATCCAGAACCGGTAACCAGGCTACAATCTGTCTGGTTTTTTGTTGATGCGATGATCGCCATGCTTTAGGATTTCTACGGGTTTCTACCAACAACTCTCGAGTGGTGGCCAGGACTTCAGCTTCATCGGACAATGTGACGATTTCATTAATAAAAATATGGTAATTATTAAATAGGTAATGTGTAGGATGAGAAATTTTAATTTTAATAAAATCGCACATTTAAACTAAATCTTATTGCTATCATTAATAATAATAATATTT
Source organism: Magicicada septendecula (assembly GCA_034769895.1). Lineage (NCBI taxonomy): Eukaryota > Metazoa > Arthropoda > Insecta > Hemiptera > Cicadidae > Magicicada > Magicicada septendecula. The sequence goes on from CM068368.1 coordinate 101,203,216, forward strand.
AATAAAAGGTATAATAATAAAATAAAAGGAAATACGATTGTACAGAAAGGGTAAAGCTTGTTAATTAATCCTGCATAGACAGGCACTAACCAGAATTAACTTGTTTTCCGACCCCTTAACAAACTAAATATACTTGTAAATTTTGACATTATTTAAATAATTAAATAAGACCACTGTAATGTATTTTAATAACGTCTGTAACTAAGAATATCTCTGCTTAATTAAATAGTCAAACTTTAATCCTTTAAATAAAGAAGAAACATGGAACTACTTTTATGTTGATTGGTAAATGTCGCGAGATTACTACTCTCACCCCTAAACTATTTTCACGCACTTGCAATGGAGCGGTCAACCCGTAAGCTGCGCACAGCAGTAATGTGGAACGTTAAAAAATAGTTTGTTTCCTAAAGTGATTAATCCGTCAGTTAAGACACAGAGGCATTCTTTATACTATTAAACAATGTGTTACGTTAATATAGTTGAACCGCGATTCATATAAATATGTTGTAAACGAGTAAGAAAGAATAATGAAAATTTAGCGCCTATGACATCTCTACAAAAATCTTAAAATATAAAACTTATGTAATTAAAACTGTGGTAAGACCATACAGTGAAGTGCAACAAATAAACAATCATGTGAAGTGGATACAGGTGAATGAAACTTTTGTGTTAATCATTCAAATCAACGAGCTATTACTACCCGTTAGCCAAGAGCAGAGAACCAGGACCCACAATGATCTAAAAGACTTCAGGACTACACCTTCCCCGGATACGAAGGTAACGAGAGATACCTGACCTACATCAAACATGCTGCAACCGAGGACCCAGGACTGGAATAACGAGGAGCTGGAGGATATCCAAAAGGTGACACGGAGGCAAGCCTTCCGTGGTTATGAAATACTAAATATTGTATCCAATCAAAGACAATTAAATTAACAACATTAAGACATTTTAAGTACTGACAGTAATTGTATTCTTATTTGTAGTAAAAGAGTAAATTTTAATTAAGTTTACTTTAGTAAACTCTAGTAAGGTTTAAACTGAAAGCTTTATTGTTTTAAAAAGATTAATAAAGTCCATTCTTCAAATGGCACAATTTTAAAGATTGTATATGGCGAGGTGACCATTATTAAAATACTATATTCAATCCCGGATCCGTGGAATTAATTAAATGGATGTACATCTTATTTTGAGGGCCCTTGTGAAAGAATAAAATATTTAATCATCTTGTAAACTGTAAGCTGTTGAACCATATATGTTGAGAATTTTAAGTAGAGCAATTAATACCATATGTAATAAAGAGATGTCATCAGTAATACCGATTAAACTGAGTGCATAGATCAACAGTCTCCCCTTCCCAGAATCCTTTTATATTAATTGTTTTGTTGTTGTGATTAATTTTCAGCTCGTCACAACTAAGGCAGCCTGTATAATTGGCAGAACCAATTATTGCAGGTTCCCTAGGTTATAACACAAGTTTAGATGTTATAAATTGCGCAACTCTGCTAATTTGTTTAAATTTTGCTACTCCTTTGTAAAAAAAAAAAAAACAATTGTGTCTTGTGTTGTTTAAGAAGTAATTGTGTCCCAATATTCCACACACACCCTGTTGATCTATTCACTCATGTATTTTAAAATGTGTCTAAAATTTTAAATAAAATAAAACGATAATTATTATTATAACAGTATAGTAAATAAGTAAATTTAATTATGATTTAGACATAGGAATGAACATAATGTTAACTTAAGACGCCACAAGAATACGAAACAACATCAGGTACGTGCTTGTCAAAAATTTCATTCATCAACTTGTCGGTTTGTAAACAAAATCTGACCGGTTGAATTCTTGTCCGCGCCTGTGTGAAACTGTCATAGTTACCCTCCCGCAAGTTGAGTTAGACAATACGCCGCCCTCTTTGTTAGTTCTATTGTTATAAGAAGCGTGTCTTTTCCTGTGTTTAGTAACCGAAGATTCCCCCTTTGCCGAACGTATATTAAAGCCTGTGTGAGATTTCTCTCTCTCTACCAATGTAAAATGATAAAGGTTGTCATCACATTTTAATTGTTTATTTGTAAAAAAAAGGGTAAGAATACGATTGATTTATATTTTTATTTTCTTGTGTAAAAAAAAAGAAAGCGTTGTATAGAATTTATTGCAAATAGTAGAATAATTATTTATAGCCACTCACATTACGAAAATGGCTGAATTTAATCCTGATCTATTATTAAAAGATGAGCTGTGCTACGAAGCAATTTTACGAGGTCTAAAACACGTGAATGTAACCGTGTCTGAATTACGAAAATCATTACGCCAAACCGGATCAGATATACCCTCGCAGTTAGATAGATTGCGTGAACTCGATTATGACAGCGAACGAGAAACCTGTTATGGGAAGTATAGGGAACTGACGGTATTATCTCAGAACCTTCAGGACGAAAAATCACCTACTGTAATATTGCGCGTCACGCAACGAATAGAACATTTAACACGCCGGTTGAATAATTTATTAAGCTGGCCCGACGTCACCGTAATCCCCGCTGATGTGCAGAAATTTGCGGATGAGGCATTACGCCAATTACCCATAATTATCAACGACTTACGACGAAAGTCAGACTCATCTAGAATGGAGGAAATTGAGCATTACTTACAAAAATATATATATATGTTTCCCCAGTTCAATCCCCTACTTTAGAACACCCTCCCTCCACCTCGAACCAAGAATCACCCACCGTATCGAGGATGCAACCGACTCATGAACAGTTACCTAGTGGAGAATTAAATACCCTAACTATATCAGAACCCCTACCGCCTAATTGTCACCATACTCGCACTAGTCAATATGCGATTACAAATCCTAATGCAACCACCAATCCTTCGAAAAGTATACCAAACGTAAATTTTAATGTAGACCTCTACGGAAAGATTACCCACCCAGTAGAGAAAATAATTAATGAAATTCCTTACACCGATGGCTTAAGTATCACGATACTGTTGACTTTTATCAGATACCTACTGCAAATAAAAGATCTACAACAATTGAACGATTGGCAAATACTGCAGGTAATCCTACCCAAATGTAAACCACCTTTACGAGATCGTGTACTAGAATCATTAAACTCGACTCTTCCAGTAGAAGAACTTCATACTACTATAATCAAATATTTTATCCCCACGGGAATTTACGAGGAGATCAAAAGAAATACCGTACTTCGAGTACAAGGAGCCCATGAAAGACTGGCCCACTATATTGCAGACATCAGAGAATCTTCACGTCTACTGCAAGTCGACTGGAGTGAAAAACAATTGGTCGATACTATTCTAGTAGGCTTATCTCCTGAAGAACGCTCCCGTTTAGCACTAATAAGTAGACCCCTCACTTTCGCTGACCTTGAACAATGTAGTGTTCACTCGTCAAATGTGTGGTACGCAGATCAGCACAGACATGCACCGGTATCCACTACACCACATAGAAAGGAAACGCAAGCCCTAGTCTCAGATGCAAGAAGTCTACGAGAAAGACGACCATTTCGGCGACCAACCTATGTTCATGGCCATGGTAAGTCCAAGGAGCCTCAACCTCGACAGGAAACCAGTGAGACCCCACGTAAAGAATATGTATGCTATAACTGCGGAAAACCTGGACACCTCAGTAGAAACTGTAAACGGAAACAGTACAAACAGAAAACTCATAATCCAAAAAACATGTAAGGCAGGGAGATCCGAAACCCTGTGTCTTCCGCAGCATCGTGAAAACAGGTAAACCCCTGAGAGACAACAAATTAAAACAAATTAATAATATTAACAAAAGAAAATTAGACCCCTATGTTAGAAAATTTATCGATAAATGTAACGCTATTAATAAATGTGATTTCAATAAGTGTCAATTACCGTATATACAAGTTGACCTTGGTGTTACATCCACCCTCGGATTAATTGATTCCGGATCAACGCGAAGTTTAATTAGTCAAGAGCTAGCCAATAAATTATTTAAACACAATTTAGTTAAACGCAGTCAATCAGTAAATATTAGATGCGCTACAGCTAATAAACAAAACTTAATGATAAAACTTATCATCACGTTTAAAGTAAAAATTAAAAATCTAACGTGGTATTTTCCAATGTTGGTATGCGACGAGTTAGGACCCGAGTTAATATTGGGAGCTGATTTTATCAGTAAAACAGGAATAATTCTAGATATTCACGATAAGATATTTTACTTTGGATTCGATCGTTCACGGAAATATAACTTGGATGATAATGCAAATAACAGAGAAAGTACTAGCACCACTTCTACACATCTAAAGCATCATGAATCTGAATTAGGTCATCTGGAAAGTAAAGATAGACGGAACATACAGACTTTAATAAAACAATTCTCCAACGTCCTCACCCCAAAGTTAGGACTGACGGACCTGATAGAGTACAAAATAAATTTGAGCGACAATAAAGTAATACGTTTAGCCCCATACAAGTTATCACCTCCAAAAATGGAAGTAATGAGGAACCAAATTAATAAATTGTTAGAACAAGGAGTCATCGAACCCTCTACGTCATCTTATTCATCACCCGCGTTTTTAGTACCCAAAAGTAACGCCAAACATAGATTAGTTGTGGACTATAGGCAACTAAATAAACGGATAGAATTTGAATCTATACCACTTCCCGACATCCACAGTGCTTTTCATTATTTTACGAAAGCAAAAAGTTTTACCATTATGGATTTAAATCAGGCATTTCATCAAATACCCCTTTCGGAAGAATCGAAACGTCTAACCGCGTTTGCCGTCCCTTTCAACCTGTACCAATTTACGAGGGTACCCTTTGGTATTTCCCAAGGTAGTTCTGTATGTAGCAGATTATTAGAAAAATTATTTCATGACATAAAATTTAAATATGTGTATCACTACTTAGATGACATTGTTATCTACAGCGAGTCAATTGAGCAACATCTTAAACATCTACGTGAAGTACTATCCCGATTGGAGAAAGCTGGATTAACCGTAAACCCCAGTAAAGTAAATTTTGCTGTGACACAATTCTCATTTTTAGGTCACATCGTAAAAGCCAACGGAAAGGTAAGCGTAGACCCCGAGCGAACCCGTGCTATCAGAGAATTTTTACCACCGCGGGATGCGAAAGGAATAGCCCGATTTTTAGGAATGATAAATTATTTCCACAAGTATATCCCACATCTAGCCAAAATTGCAGCACCGCTAAATACCTTAAGAAAGAAGGGAGTTAAATTTGAGTGGAATGAGCAACACCAAACCGCATTCGAGAAATTAAAAGAAAGCATCATATCACCCCCCGTACTACAATTAGCCGATTTTACAAAACCGTTTGTAGTGCAGACAGACAGTTCAAGTGTAGCCCTAGGTGCAGTAATATATCAGGAAGTAGATAACTCTAGATTACCTATTAGTTACGCTTCACGCACCCTGACAGACCAAGAAAAGAAATACTCCGCATACGAATTAGAATGTTTAGCTATCGTTTTCGCTTTTGAGAAGTTCAAACCCTTTTTAGAACATAAAGAGTTTTTGTTAGAAACAGATAATCAAGCATTATCTTGGCTACTAAATCACCCAAAACAGTTAGGTCGTATCGGAAGATGGGTATTAAGATTAAATTGTTTTAAATTCAAAGTACAACATATTAGAGGCACCCAAAACGTAGTCGCCGATACACTGTCACGTATGTTCCAGCCGAGTAGTAATACTTACGAAAACAAGAGTAGAGAAACGCTGATTATCAATACTTTAATTACCGAATTTCCTCTTGCATTTACGGACTTAGCCCAGTATCAACAACAAGACCCACGTTTGATACCAATTATTGAACATCTCGATAAAGGAAATAAGTCAGAAAAATACATATTAAGTAAGAGAGTGTTATGTTGTAGAATAGCGAACGGAAAATATTTACGAATAATCGCCCCTGATATTATTAAACCTATGCTGATGGAATACTATCACTCTTCCACCATTGGAGCACATATGGGAATAAATAAAACCATACATCGAATTCGTAAAGAATATCACTGGGAAAATATGAACAGTGAGATCGCTAATTTCGTGAAAAGGTGTAAGTTGTGTGCACTCAGCAAACCAGCGAGAAACAGCCAAATAAGTCAATTAATCTCAGAGATTCCTGCTACCCCGTTTTCCAAAATTTATTTAGACTTTTCAGGACCCTACCCTTGTTCAAAATTAGGAAATACAATGTTACTAATTTGCGTAGATTCTTTTAGCAAATTCGTCTGGATGTACCCCATGCGGCGAGCCTTAGCTTCTACCACAGTAAGTATTTTACAGCATAGATTATTTAAAGAATTCGGTACTCCAGTCCATCTAGTGTCGGATAACGGACCACAGTTTAAGTCCAAGGAATTCAGGAACATGTGTTTCAAACTAGGAATAGACCACATTACCACTACAGAGTATCGTCCGCAAGGAAATATAGCTGAAAGGTATTTGCGAAACCTAAAATCTGCTTTAATAGCCTACCATGCTAACGATCATACTTCTTGGGACCAGAACCTATCCTGGATACAATTCGCCTTTAATTCAGCATATCATGAAGGACATAAGTCTACCCCATTCGAATTATTGTTCAAGTATAAACCTAACCACCCATTATCCACTAAGTGGAAAATACATGAGTTGTTACCCCTTGAAATTAGGGATAAAAATATTAAGAAAATATGGAATGAAGCGCGCGCTAATTTACGAGCAAACTTAGCGAAATCAAGGAAATATCACGAGCGAAATAATAATAATAATAATAATGAAGCAAAGTACCAAATCGGTGACTTAGTTATGTATAAAACACACCCTACGAGTAGTGCAATCGATAAGACAACTTCCAAGCTATCATGCCGATGGTGCGGTCCTTATCAAATTCACAAATACTTAACTCCAGTAACTGTAGCCCTTTACGAACCCTCCACTCAAAAATATGTACGAAGAACACATATTTCGCAGATAAAACGTTATCACAAAGAAGGAAATGGTAGAGTGCAAATTAAATAAATAAAAAAAAAAAGGTATATGTTTTGTACTCAACTGCAAAAGAGTACTTGAGTAACATTTAGCTACCTAATCGTATAAATAGGTACGAGGCCTGATCAACCTTGAATCCTATTCATCGAAAGTAGAGCAAAGCAAGAAGTCAGCTGACATCAAATATGAGGAATAATTAAGTAAAAAAAAAAAATTACTTAAAGAGTAATTCTATAACTGGAATAACTCACAACTAAAGAAAAATCCGGTAGTAGTTATAAGTAGTAGAGTTAAGAAAAATTTAGAATGTTTACAATATGTTTTATAATGTGTGAATTTTTATGTAGTATTAGAATTAGTCTGTAAAGTATGACGTAGGCTATATATATAGATAGTAAGAATAAGCAAGTCGAGAGTGACTTATGCAACTCGTAATTACATACAGAGAAAAACGGGTGAGAGAAATTTCACACGGGAAATCCCCAAGCATACTCCCGGTACATTGCTGACCAAATTATCCGGAGTCCGTGTTTTTAAGCGGCGGAGTATGTGACGATTTCATTAATAAAAATATGGTAATTATTAAATAGGTAATGTGTAGGATGAGAAATTTTAAATTTTAATAAAATCGCGCATTTAAACTAAATCTTATTGCTATCATTAATAATAATAATATTTAATAAAAGGTATAATAATAAAATAAAAGGAAATACGATTGTACAGAAAGGGTAAAGCTTGTTAATTAATCCTGCATAGACAGGCACTAACCAGAACTAACTTGTTTTCCGACCCCTTAACAAACTAAATATATTTGTAAATTTTGACATTATTTAAATAATTAAATAAGACCACTGTAATGTATTTTAATAACGTCTGTAACTAAGAATATCTCTGCTTAATTAAATAGTCAAACTTTAATCCTTTAAATAAAGAAGAAACATGGAACTACTTTTATGTTGATTGGTAAATGTCGCGAGATTACTACTTTCACCCCTAAACTATTTTCACGCACTTGCAATGGAGCGGTCAACCCGTAAGCTGCGCACAGCAGTAATGTGGAACGTTAAAAAATAGTTTGTTTCCTAAAGTGATTAATCCGTCAATTAAGACACAGAGGCATTCTTTATACTATTAAACAATGTGTTGCGTTAATATAGTTGAACCGCGATTCATATAAATATGTTGTAAACGAGTAAGAAAGAATAATGAAAATTTAGCGCCTATGACATCTCTACAAAAATCTTAAAATATAAAACTTATGTAATTAAAACTGTGGTAAGACCATACAGTGAAGTGTAACAAATAAACAATCATGTGAAGTGGATACAGGTGAATGAAACTTTTGTGTTAATCATTCAAATCAACGAGCTATTACTACCCGTTAGCCAAGAGCAGAGAACCAGGACCCACAATGATCTAAAAGACTTCAGGACTACACCTTCCCCGGATACGAAGGTAACGAGAGATACCTGACCTACATCAAACATGCTGCAACCGAGGACCCAGGACTGGAATAACGAGGAGCTGGAGGATATCCAAAAGGTGACACGGAGGCAAGCCTTCCGTGGTTATGAAATACTAAATATTATATCCAACCAAAGACAATTAAATTAACAACATTAAGACATTTTAAGTACTGACAGTAATTGTATTCTTATTTGTAGTAAAAGAGTAAATTTAAATTAAGTTTACTCTAGTAAACTCTAGTAAGGTTTAAACTGAAAGCTTTATTGTTTTAAAAAGATTAATAAAGTCCATTCTTCAAATGGCACAATTTTAAAGATTGTATATGGCGAGGTGACCATTATTAAAATACTATATTCAATCCCGGATCCGTGGAATTAATTAAATGGATGTACATCTTATTTTGAGGGCCCTTGTGAAAGAATAAAATATTTAATCATCTTGTAAACTGTAAGCTGTTGAACCATATATGTTGAGAATTTTAAGTAGAGCAATTAATACCATATGTAATAAAGAGATGTCATCTGTAGTACCGATTAAACTGAGTGCATAAATCAACAGTCTCCCCTTCCCAGAATCCTTTTATATTAATTGTTTTGTTGTTGTGATTAATTTTCAGCTCGTCACAACTAAGGCAGCCTGTATAATTGGCAGAACCAATTATTGCAGGTTCCCTAGTTTATAACACAAGTTTAGATGTTATAACAAGTCGTATTATCGTGTGTCCAGCCGTGATCCGCTGTACGTCATAGCTGGACTCGTTTGGTGCTCTAAAACGTAGCCGGTTTTAGAAAAATTGTGTAAGGAAGTTCACCACCTGTATGAGACCAATCTTTGTTAGCAGTCTTGGGACAGTTCTCTCTGAAGATGGCTGCCGTAACTTCACTGCATAACGTATGCAATAACCGCCACGGCCAACAACCCCGGAAGTATTAGATAACGATATCGTTAACTCGGGCCAATTACGTTTCATAAACCTAGGTTCTGTAAAACCATTGAAGGAGTGTAACTGTAATGTATGCACTTGTTATGAAACTATTCATAAACGTTAATTCGTAAGTATCAATTATTTATTCTTAATCTGAATGTATTTGTTATAATTTGTAAACAATTTTTTTTGGTGCAATTTTGTGTAAATTGCTTTACTCAAAATTCAGTTACTTTGCAGTGTGCAAGAAAGCAACGATTTACAAAGCGAGCCGTAATATGCGGCAAAACACATTTAAACTTGGATCCTAAATTCCATTGGGGCAGTTTAGGTAATGTAAATAAATAGTTAGGTAAATTATGTAATGTGTGGGTGGCTGTCCGCAGTCTTCTACGTGGGACGGAAGTATGTCATCCCTTACACTGTTCGAAATGTGGCCTGAAACTCTGCCGTGTGTGTCACAGACAATGTGCGCGCGTGGGTGTGTGTGTGTGTGTGTGTGTGTGTGGGTGGGTGAAAGCGACTGTGTACGTTTGACTCGGTTTCTTCTCAAAGCAAATAGTTCTACGTTACTTGGCGTTCTGACCAAACTCTACACTTGTTTTGGAAGACATTGTTGAAATAGTTGGTCATTGTGTGTTGAAATACTTGTTGACAATTTATGAGAGTATACGTAAAAGTGTTTTTGTACCGGAATTAGTGGTTTTAATTGTTTTCAGTGAAAGTAGATATTCCCGTTAATTTGTGTTAAATAAAAATGGTTTCATACGAAGAGCAATATGTTCACACGGGAAAAATGTTAGTAATTATACAACAAAACATGCTTTGTAGTGCTAATATTAGTTTGACATTTAGATGTAAATAATAGACAAAATAACGTTTTTTTATTAGTTCAGTATTTACATATATGATGCTTATTCATTCATGTGTTTTCCAAAATTGTGTTACATTATGATACCATAACATTCGTTACAATACAGATTACCTCCGCGGAATGGATATTGTTTAAAGTATTCTATTATGTGCATTTTTGATGTGCGATATAAGTTCTTGTTGAATATTTACAAAATAATATATTACGTTTGTATTGTAACATAATAATATATTACGTCCTGGGGATAATAATGGGCGGCTGAAGCGTAGTGCTGGCCACACTGCCTTACTTGTGTGTCGTACGGCTCACATAACGCAGCCTACACTGCCTACTCCTAAGCTACTTCTGTGGTACACATGGGCGCTATTATTATTATTATTATTATTATGTATTACGTTTTCCACATCTTAAATATAAGCTATTAAATTGTATCCTGATTAAGTCCCTCGCCTAGAATTTTACAATTAATTTCTCATTTCTTGAAGTTGGTCAAACAGTTGTGAAGGTGAAAAGACATCGTATCTGTTGAAACCCATGAATGGGATTGCTGGTATGAAACACAAGCTACAAAGATGTTTGAAAGACAGTCACTTGATGAAAAGATTACAATTTAGTGTGGGGCATCTGCTTTCGTATCCTCGAGTACTGGTTTGAGGACGTCAACGGGACTGTCACACTAACTGGAAAACATAAACAACATAAGGTTGAATTGCTAAAATTTTCTAATGCTAACGAAGATGAAAAAACGGTTCACATTTGTCGAAGTTCGAAAAACTGTTCCAAGTACACTCAAGGCTTGGAAACATTACTAGGCCAGAGAGATCCAACGACCTTTCAGCTTTTGATTTTTTCCCTTTGCGAACAACTTAAACCAAACGTTTACGCTACAAATCACGGGGTATCCAGATGGACGAAAATATCATTAATCGAGATGACAGAACAAACTAATTTATTAGAGAACGTTAACGTCGTGTATAACTTAAAAGATATTTCTAAAAATGAAACCCGTGTATTAAATTGCAAATAAAAACAAATATACTGATCGCCATTCTTCGTTTTTGTATATGTTAATTTCTTCTGGTAAATATAACATTATTTTTTGGTTCTGTTATTAAAAAAGGCATTGATGCAGTTTTTGGAGAAAATGTGTTCAAAACAAAAGAGTAATTGATAAATACCAACAACATCGTGTATCAGTAAAGGTTCTCTTAGATTCTCTTTGTGCGATGAAAATAATTTGATAAAAATAAATGGAATACGAACATTCTAGTAAATGTTTATCAATCATGTTATTTTGTAAATATATTGAGGCTAAAATTTTAAATCATAAGATTGGGTTAATATAAAATAATAAATTTCAGACTTTTGCAGTGTGAGAATTAACAATTAATGAAAATTCTTAAGTCGCCTACTTATGTGAGCATAAATCATTGTAAACACCAAATACAAATCTGTTTGACGTCAGAGTACACTACCCTCCGTTATATCCTGCCTTGAAGAGGTGTTAATTTTTTTTTTTTTTTTTGGTGGTGGGGGTTATTCTAGGAACTGTCGCATTCCCATTTTAAGCCTTTTAATAATTTATTTATACCACTTTCTTTAGTGCTTCTTGAACACTTTCTCACATCAATTCCTACACTTTTTATACACCCATTATAAATGTGGTTTTTCTTTTTCGTAGACTGTATGCAACAATACATGATATCTTTATTGGCTTTTTATATTCCATAATAATAATAATAATAATAATAATAATAATAATAATAATAATTGTTATTACTACTATTATTATGTTTTTTTTTTGTATCGGCCATCTAAGGTCCACATGCCAATTTCAGATCTTTATTCTTTGTTCTTTTCTTTTTCTCTAATATTCTTTCATGTTTCCACTGTGTCTCTTCTTCCTGTCTTCAGTCCACTTTGAACCTGAGTTTTTCTCTCTCCTACCCTGGACTATTTCCATTTTGAACATATTTGCCCGAAAACTTCTCTTTCAGTTGCTTCTTCTGCGTTTATATTATTTTTTTCTAAATCCTTTTGGGCTTCTTTAATCCAACTTGATTATTTGATTCCCTCACAGATATTTGAAGATCTGCTTTGTAAACCTATTGTCGTCCATTCTATATAAATGTCCAAAAAATAGTAGTCTTCTTTTTATCATTGTTTCTGTTATATTTTATTATTATGTTTATTTATTTGAATATTTTTGGGAGATAGTTCTAGGTAGTTATAGATTTAAGTTTTGCTTGAAAGTAACATTTGTCAGTTAAGTAAACGATTTGATTAAAGGGTGGATCTGCAGAAAACGATTTTTAGGCAAGACCAGTTTATCAAACTAGAATATAGAATATCAGCTAGATTCAAAGAATAAAAAACCAGTATATTATATAAAATATAATATAAAGAAACCTTAAGCCTAATAGAAAACATACAGGACAAACAATTGTGTTGATATGGATATGTAGAGAGAATATTTCTGATTTCACTACACCCCTTAATAATCACAGCGCGCAAAACATTATGGTAGCAGCTTGTTTGACAAGTAAGAATGCTGTATATATAACTGTTATTGATAGGGACGATAAAAGATTCTTCAAGATTTGAGAATGAGAAAATAAGTTTCTTGAATTATAAGTTGAACATAATAAGCTGACTGAAATGAAAGGCGCCAGTGTCGGGCGGTTACAGTTTATTTCAGTTATTGAGAGTATACAATAACTATACAAACCTAAAATCCCTTTCCTTTGAAATTCTCCCTTGATCAACCCCTGATCAAGATTTACAGTGGTTTTATAGGCCTAATACACGCATGACTGGTTACAAATAGATTAAAATGTATAGAAAATGAAAATTATACATAAGAAAAACTGAACATATAATAAATTATTTAAATTAATAATCAATTTACTGACAATTGTTTTAAACGGTTAAACTTTAAACTGCATAGAGACGCATGGAAGCATGTATTAATTTAGACGTAAGAGAGAGGATTTAAGAACGGACGCACAACCTAACTAGAAGACATGACACTGTTACGACGTTCTCATGGATCGTGATCGTACAACGATTCAATACATTATTGTATTCAATTCAGTAAATTATCGAAGGCCACAGAAATCGTTACTCTCAAGTTTTAATAACACTATTTTAAAACAACACTATTCCAATAGTTTTCCTAAACATCTGTTCAAACGTTCCATCACAACAAGTAATAAATCCTACAAAAATTAATTAATTTCAATACTTTACAACACCTGACAGTGATAATAATGTCAATAGATTAATTGCAACTACTCAGTTTATTACAACTACACAGAACGACTTATACATTTACATTGTCTAAATTGTACACTTAATGAATACGGTCTTAATATAGACACTTAAGTATCTTTGAATACAATCTTTACAAATTTTAAGAATGTTGTAAATCCTCTTTATTGTCTTACGAGTCCTCTTTTATCGATCCCGTCTGTGCAGGTCTATCGCTAACAAAATCTATCATCTCGGGTCTTGAACATTTACCTGAGATCCTGATGAATCTTGAGACTTATCCTGTCTCTGCTCAAGATCCAGGGCAGCTTAGTTTCACATTCCACCAAGCAGGTGAAGCAGAGGTTTCTTACTACGTTACTGATGAAACTCAGACAAAGGTTTGTAGTAGACCTATCCTCCCAGCGGTGTACTGTAACCGTGTTCAAACTCCACGCTACCACAATCATAATTTCATTGCAAGTCGAGCGTCGCTCGCGACTGTCGACACTGTCGACATCGTACCTTCCATTTAATACCTGTACCTTCCACCACATGTATTCAGAACCTTCTACGACATGTAAAAAAGTCATTAATCACTTAACTTTGGCAGAAATGTCGGCATAGATCAGTTCATTTGATATAAATTGAAAAGTACCTTAAGTTTTAACTGTTCCCCCATTCGCTTCCCTCTGATCGTTATATTGATTCAACTGTAACACACTGACTGTAAATTCAACTGATTGAAACTGTAGCACAATCTATTTCACGGGACTCATTACAGCAGCCCAGGGATGATGCTTATGTAGCAGGCGAGGTCCTTATGTGGCGAAATAACGTTTGCAAAAAATTGGAAGTCAATCGGAGGACGCCGGCAGCGATTCTCCGCAATATTGCATCGTCTTGCTGGTCACGTACTTTATGCATTTTATATATGTGGCATCGGCATTACGAAACAATTTAATGGAAAATTAATAAAACTGAGATGGGAGGGAACGTTTTGGTGGGGAAAGGATGGCTGATTATTATGAAGGCAGTTAGACCAGAGGCCAAGATGACTGGACTCCACCGGACGGATTCGTACAAGTGGAAGGATGATCTGGTTTAGAATCGTGTTTGTTTTAGGCGATTTAATTACGGCTGGTGCCGCCTCTCGCATCCTGGCTTCCACTGGCGCCGGTCTAAACAATCCTGTTCTGTAAGTCTTCATTGCATCTTCGACGTCCATTTTCCATGAATATTTAGGTCTTCCTTTTTTTCTTCTAGAGGGTGGAGTCAATTCCAATATATTCCTTACCCATCTCTCATCGGACATTCTTTTTAGGTGTCCGAACCAATTCAGTCTTCTTGCTTCTATTGTTTCTATAATTTCAAGGTTGATTCCCATCGCTTGTCTTATCTCTACATTTCTCACTCTATCTAGTGGTGTTAGTCTACAGCACCTCCGTCAGTAATCCATCTCCATAGCTCTTATTATGGATTTATTTCTTTTATTAATTTCCCACAGTAGTAGTGTGTTGGAGGGTGTATCGGGCCACTCAGTGTGAAGTTACGATCAGCTGACTAGGGTAGGGTGGTGGAGGGAGTGGTGACGTCACGAACAGCGGGCGGTGACGTCACGGGTATGTGACGTCATCAGCTGACGTCATGAGCAGCCGATCGTGAGGTCGTGGATCTGGTCAGAGTAGATCGTGACGTCACGCTTGCTAGCTCGAGACCCCCTCCTCCACGTACTTGACCGTGTGTGTGTGAATTTCTCGCAAAATATTTCGGTCACGGTCATTTCGATTTCGGTCTCGGTCTCGGTCTCGGTCTCGGTGCTGGGTTCGGGCTCGGCCTCGGGCTCTGGGCGAAGCGTCGCTCGCAACTGTCGACACAAGACTGAACGGTATAGCTAAGGAGCTCCGTTTATATAGGCGGACAATCCCTCTCTTGTTCAACTATTGAGTGTAACTACACAACATGCTGTCAACACGTATTGCACCATACTGTTTCACGGTGATATGATGGAACAGTTCTAACAAGCGGATTGTACAAAACGCGTAACTAATTAAGCAATAAACAGTTCCAATAAAAAACCAAACCTGTCCACGTAAGTCATCGAGGGATGTTGCTCCAACCGCGGTCAACGAAACACTGACCCCTGTCGACGCCGTGTCACTCGTATAAATGGTGGGTAGCCGGGAAAGGAACGAGGAGGGGGAAAATAACGTGCATACCAAAAAAAAAAACATACATACAAAAAAACTGTAACAAGTGCATCGTCAGGAATTGTACAACCCCATTATCGAATGAGCCCAAAATAATTTAAAACAAGCAATATTTTTTATGTAACATAAACAAAACACCGTGTACGGTACTCTGTGACACTTCGTGTAGCCTTTAAAACACATGTGAGTGTATTTTCCCGTCGGCAGTTTAATTTTTTCGCTCCGTACGGTGTACAGAGTTTCTCGTGTTCTTTCAACCGTTTCCGCACTTCCTCCGGATCCGTTTTATCGTGAAATCGTTGCAAGCGAAATTGTAGTAGAACGAAATCGACTTACTTTTCGTTAGTGTATACAGAAAACAAGACATGTGTCTAATAAGACAATAATGTTTGAGCCCTTCATCGCAGATTCACGTGCGTCCTACCATTGTGCTCGGTTATCCGAATAGGGTACACTTTGTCTTTTCTGTATCCGAATTCGTTACTTTCGCTTTCGTAACCGAACACGTTCACCGAAATGTTTACTTTTAATTTTTTCAAATCTTTTAATTTGATTCACCGGCACCGGATAGTCGATCCCCTCCATATTCAGCTCGTTTTCTTACTGTCTGTAGTGAGACACGCGGTGCGAGTTAGAAGCGATCGATTGTAAACCGGATAGAACCGACTCGAGGAAACATTTATCATCGTATAGATTCTGCACGTTCACTAACGCTTTCTTCCTTAATAATTTTGTCGGAGTGGGGATGTAACTGGATCCGGCAAGAGGACGATATTTTAACAAATTCAATTCGACGGCTACGATCCCGTTTTCGACCCATCCGCTACCTTCGCGAGTAAACTTTGATACCGATTCCAGCACTTTTTCAACGCACTCCCTGTACTGTTCGTTCACGTCTTTCGCGTCCGTCGCCGCCGGTAAAACGAGTTACGTACGCGAACGAAACACTCCTGTCTGCTCCATTTCGTGATCGGTTACTAGTTTTTTGAACAAGACGCGTACGGCCAAGTACTACTTGAAACTTTTTCCCGTATCGTGGGATTCCTCGCGAACGTCTTCCGGAATAATGTCCGCCATTCTCCCCAACAACACGGATACCGTGTCCACTCCATCTTCAAACTCGTTATATTTTATTGTCTTTACACTCCCGTTAAATGCGATTGCACGAGTTGCATATACTGCCATGGTTTTGTACTTTGAAATATACGACCTTAATTAGAATAAAGCACACCTTTTTTTTAGGTTAAGCAAGCACTAGTTTTCGTCAATGTCTACGAGCACTTTGTAACAAACACAGTTAATATCAACAACAAATATCGTACCTGTGTTCAGCTGTTAACTGAAGCGTTAGCAGTACCTCTACACAGAATATAGAGGCTAGCGTCGTTGCGTGCGCAGCTGTTAGTGCATTGTGATATTTAGAAATAATGGAAATTCAATAATTTTGGGATATACGATATTTAATGTACGATAATTATGGAGATACGACGACTTTTACAATAATTATGGAAATACGATAACTTTTAATACAATAATTAGGGTAACATTATTGCACAATCTTATACAAACACTTTGTAACAGACTAAAGCTTAGAATTCACTTCCGTTACAGCGAAAGAACGCCCTTCGTAAATCCTTCTGCATTTGCCTGTTCCGGCTGAGAACACAGAGTACTCTGTTCACGTTGTAGATTCATGTACGCTCAGCAGGGGGTCGGTTACACCATACTGTTTCACATTTGTTTAGATTATTCCGTCTCGTTTCCACGACGTGATGGCCATGTGTTTTTCGAACATCAACAAGTGTGTGGTTCGCGCGGATAAAATTCTGCCGCTCCGTCCTCAGAACGTTTGAATACTCCAGAGGGTGAACACGTCTTGCGCTGTGCTTTTTTTGTATTCTTGTGCGTAATGGATAATGGATTTGAATTTTTGGTGACTGTGTTGTTGTTGTCGGGCACGAATATCGTCGGGCGGAATTCCTACCTTGTTGGCTTCCAGCCGGCATTTTTCTTCTTGGTGCATTTACAGGAACAGCAACCGGTTGCGGTAAGTCTAGAAGCTTTTTTTTAACATAAAATCGCCAACACAGCTTAGTTGTGCTGCTAATATTTCATCTTTTACATTTTGTAACATTATTGTTACAGATATTTTCTAAATATCACGCATTACAGAATTATTTTATTAATTTTTAAATATTGCTTGAAATTTTGGTAAATAGAAACCAATTGTTTGAAGGATATTTTGGTTAAGTGATGAGAAAGTTATATTTCCAAAACTGCTGATAGCACTAAAATTATGTAATATGACAGAACTCGTATGTATGTACGCGTTTGAGCATTAACAGGTACTACATTTAAGTATTAAATTATTGGAGTGTATGACGTTTTAGAAACATGCATCCTGGAACATTTCTACATCGCTCTCTTTTGTAGATTATTTTAAAGGGCTCAAGTGTATACGCTATATTATTAGCATTTACGAAGTGGAAGTAGCGTTTCCAGATTTAAATGAAACTAGCCAAAAATTAGTAGTAATAACATACAATTGTTTTAGCTGTGGCATAAGAGTTTTTACTGTTCCATCACCGTTTTATTGACAACAGGGAATACCTAACTTATAAACACGCTCTCAAGTAACAATTTTAGTTCAGCTTTATAATTTATAATGAGAGAACTCAAACACAGGGTGAATGTCAATTAAGTTTTGAGATGAGAGTCGCCTGTGGGGGTAAGAACAACTTACGTAATTTTCAATTTTAGAAATTCAATACGTTTAACGATTAACTTGTCAAATAATGAGTCTTCCATGTTTTTACATTGTGATGTTCTGTATTTTGTAGAAAGAGTGAGTCTTTAAGCATAATTTGTAATTTTGGCGAAGTTTATTTAACAATTTGCAACTGTATTTGATGGCTTAGGACGGGTGGTTTTATCCTTAGGAAACGTTTAGCGTTTGAATAGTAGTTGTGTTAATAGTATGTTTTGTTCACTGTTAACTTCCCTGAAAAGTTCGGAGGTGCTAATATCATTTAGGACACTAGAGCGTACGATAAAGTACAAAAATAAAGTATAACGGTTGCTGAGGAGAAAATATCACCCAAAATGTGCCAGAGGCTTCCGTAAATTTATGGCTATAAGAAATGTTTAATAAGCTTCAATAATTACTGTTAAGTTTTAATAGAGATTAATTAAATTCTTCATTAGTTACAAGTCGGTTTATTTTAGTACCACAACCAAAGTTAATATTTGTATTTAATTTTAACACTTGACAGTTACAACTTTCGCTGTACTGTCGAGAGAACCCACACCCCTTCATTCATTCTCTCTCTGGTTTACCCCGCCTGCCGCCCCTCTCCGTCAGCCCACAGCTGTGGACTGTTAATTGCCCGCTCGCGTTGCTTTGCATCCATCGGCTGAGTTATATTATCTCGCTTTTCCCACGCCTGTGTCCCCCTCACCTCGCCCACTCTAACGCTCTCTCTCGCGCTGCAATACAGCCCTCGCCAGTAAATAGCCGATGACTTTCGTGGCCCGGTTTAATATTTTTTTTTTTATTGGAACTGTTGCGTGAAATCCAGTTGTTAGAACTGTTGCATTGTATCACCGTGAAGCGTTATGGCCCAATTCTATTAGCGTTCACGAATAGCCAGGTACTTTGCTATGACACAGTACACGTTTTATGATCGCGCATTGCCGTTTATTGCTTCATTATTTTTATTGTTTATAAATTAAATGGTACTAACGGGTTTTACAGATTTGATTCGGATCGTTTGTTGGTAATGACGACTTGTTACATAAAATATTGCTTGTATTAAATTATGCACATATGTTTTGGTATTAACAGGTTTTCTCCTCCTCGTTCCTTTCCCCGCTACCCACCTTTTATACGAATGACAAAGTGTTGACGAGGTCAGTGTTTCGTTGACCGCGGTCGGAGCAACATCTCTCGCTGACTTTCGTGGACGGGTTTTTTTCTTTATTGGAACTGTTGCTGTTTATTGCTTATTTATTTACGCGTTGTCGTGCAATTCTATCGGTGTTCCCGAGTAGATATGTCTTTAGGTACGACATAATACACGTTTTTTTATCTCAAATTGTTGTTTATTGCTTAATTATTTTTTATTTATTTGTTAATGACTTAAATGGTGCTACCTGGTTTGTTTATGTTACATAAAATATTGCTTGTTTTAAATTATTTTGGGTTCATTCGATAATGGGCTTGTACAATTCCTGACGATGCACTTCTTACAGTTTTTATGTATGTATGTTTTTTTTTTGGTATGCACGTTATTTTCCCCCTCCTCGTTCCTTTCCCGGCTACCCACCATTTATACGAGTGACACGGCGTCGACAGGGGTCTGTGTTTCGTTGACCGCGGTTGGAGCAACATCTCTCGATGACTTGCGTGGACGGGTTAGGTATTTTTATTGGAACTGTTTATTGTTTAATTAGTTACGCGTTTTGTACAATCCGCTTGTTAGAACTGTTCCATCATATCACCGTGAAACAGTATGGTGCAATACGTGTTGACAGCATGTTGTGTAGTTACACTCAATAGTTGAACAAGAGAGGGATTGTCCGCCTATATAAACGGAGCTCCTTAGCTATACCGTTCAGTCTTGTGTCGACAGTCGCGAGCGACGCTTCCCCCAGAGCCCGAGGCTGAGGGCGAACCCAGCACCGAGACCGATATGTCCGAGACCGAGACCGAGACCGAGACCGAGACCGAAATGAACGTGACCGAGACCGAGACCGAAATATTTTGCGAGAAATTCACGCACTTACACACACGCACACGCACACACGCGCGCGCGCGCACACACACACGCGCACACACACACACCCGCGCGCGGTCAAGTACGGGGGGTATCGAGCCAGCAAACGTAACGTCACGATCTACTCTGACCAGATCAACGACCTCACGATCGGCTGCTCTTGACGTAATCAACAGCTGATCAGCTGTTCATGAGTCACCTGATGACGTCACATTCCCGTGACGTCACCGCCAGCTCTTCTTGACGTCACCACCCCCTCCCCTAGTCAGCTGATTGTGACGTCACACTGACTGGCCTGAAACCCCCTCCAACACACTACTCACAGTTCTACTTCATATAGGCGTATACTTTCGACTATAGTTTTATAAGACTTTACTTCGCGTGCTCGAAAACTTTAGTCGCCTGGCTCCTGGGTACAAGGCATGCAATGGGCGTATGTTATGTAGCAGACGAGAGAGGATGGAAGGCAAGTTTGCAGCGCCCTTTAATTAACTGGAACAGACCAGCTAATGTATGATAACCCTACAAGAAAAGTTCCCGGTCCTCCAGGTTGGGGGTTGAGTATAGGGCCAGCTCCTCTATTCTCTGAAAACAAGTCAAATTGCTAAAAATCCTAGAATTCTGGTGGTTTGGAAAAACTTTGGTCTATGGAGAGTATCACTCCCCTTTATAGTGTAGGTAAAAAAGGCACTAGTTCAGAACTATGCCTACGTATATAATAGTGACGTTGATGATGAAATATATGGAAATTAAGTTAAACTGCGCTACACGATTAATGTTCAGTTGATAAGTTAAGACCGTGTTAGCCAAATTCTGTGAAAGCATTAGTCAGTCAGCTCGACGGCGCGGCGCTAGTCAGTAATTATAACACCGTAAATCATACTTAGTGTGTTATCTGTTTGCATCTACGTTACTGTGCTCTATGATTTGAAGGCAGATTCTGAATACCATTTGTCACTGTCCTGTCGCGTTGGTGTATGTGATTCATTGCCGTTGTCTAAACTTCAGCAGAAATTGATGTTTCTGTCAGACCAATCGAAACAGCGTTGTCGCAGTTGCACATGTAAAATCCACAGGTTATGTTTTGCCTTTTGGTTAGGATCTGTATCAAATGCACGAGTACGGACATGATTAGTTCTTTACAATTAGTTAATAACAGTATATTCTTAAATATGATCTTAATTTTTTTCTTCTATCGTTTAACAACAGTATACCTGCCAAACGTATTGTTTTTGCCGTATATTAGGATGTTGTGAGATCGTGTATTTTAAAGTTATTTGAAATCATACTATGTAATATTTAATATAGAATACAAAATGTTAGAATTTCCTACAAATAAGTTTTACACACAACGTAATGTTAAAAAGAAGATACGTTTCGTGAAGCAGAAAATGCCGGAAGGTACTCTATAGGAATTTTGCAGAAACTATCTTACGCCGTAGCAAGAAACATCATTTGCGTGACTAAATTTTGAGATATGTATGCGGTATCTCTGAAACAGATATGATTTCATACAAAAAAATTTAACTGGTTTCAGTTTTTATATATTATTTACTATTTGTTACTTTTTTAAAAGATTGTCTGTTTTCTCTTTTAAAAGTTCCGGCCTCGTTACCTGAAGAAAATATAGTAGGTTTAAGGAGGATATCTACTGAGAAAAATATTTTAATAAAATTATCATCATACAGTACACTATAAAAGTTAATTGTAAACAGTAAGATCATAGATCAGATCATGCAAACAATCATGGTTGGAAGTGTATATACGAATGTTATATTGGCATGTGGTGGGGCAACGAGTAAAGACGATACATACTAAATTACAAAAGCCGACAGGAATAGCTGGGTGTTTGGCAACTAACTAAGAATAACAAACACATAAAACAGGATAGCAAAGTACACATAAATCAGTAATAAAATCAATTATTGTATCAACGAGAAGTGACACTAAAAACAAAACTAACAACAACAGATTTATCAAAACCGAAATAAAAGGAGTATGCATAAAGATCATACAAGATCAAAAACAAGTGGGGATATTAGATAAAGATGTACAAAGGACAACACTGAAAACTACACAGTAAGAAGAAAAGAAGAATGGAATGCGCACATTGGCAGAATAGAGGAAAACAGAATCAACAAAATCCGTAGGGGAAAGAGAAAAGTCAGTCAACAAAATAAATTAAAAATAAAGGTTCAAACTAGTTTAATAGACATGCCTTAGGCTTATGTGTATTTGGAAAAGAAGAAAAAGAAGAAGAAGGTTGAGAAAACAGTACCAACAATGTTTATGTCACGGTACTCAACCTATAGATTGCAATAAAACATCCTTTAAATAAGTGGTTCTCAACCTTTATAAGTCCGGGACCTACCTTGAAGGATTTATACTTCATGGGACTCATAAATATGGGCGCCGGGAGAATGACTTGTAGGGGTGTGCACCCAGTTTATAATCATATTTTTGTAAACATCCAGTACTTTAAGCCCTCTTTTACATTTAAACAAATTATATATACCTAATTCTATAAAATTAAAATGTAATAGGTTTTTAAGTCATAGTAAATATATAGTTCGGTGCTATAAAGACATTGGTAGAAGACACATAGGTCGTTGGAAGATGAGATGAGTGCCGGAACAAGTTTATATAACCTAATCCTTGAAGAGGAGAAGAAGAAGAAGAAGTCACATTAAATAAAGTTTCGAACCTTACTTCGCGACCCACCAAACCCCTCCCATAGTTTGAGAAACGCTGCTCTAAGTCGGAATAACGCTGGATCTTTATTTTTGTCAGAATTTTTTTACTACTTAAAACTATAAGCTAATTTTTTTAAATTTTTAACATTTTAGTATATTATATTTTCCGATAAATAAAAACATTTTTGAATGGTCTTACGTATTAAAAATATTAATTAAATTATTATTATTAAGAAAATATTAGTTTTTCTACTATTTAACAAATATTAAAAACTAACCTTACCAAAATGTTATTAGTATTTACAATAAACATACTATATTTAACAAATTCGATCTATTAATTTAAGAACAGCAACAGATGATCAGTAGTCATCAAAAGTTTTACTGGTTTCAAACGACAGACGATACGGAGAAATGTTTGAAAATTCCACACGCTGCATGTTGTACGGGGGCGTATTAAATATTTATTGCCGTCTTTAAACAACAGAGTTTTTGGAACGCCAAGCAGTACGAGTAATTTATAATCGAAATGTCTGCAGAATCGCACGAGAATATCTCGCTGCTCGGAATCACCAGTTAATATAGTGAGAAATACCAAAACTATAATTTACTGAACTCTGTCACGTACACAATACAAGACGTCAGTAGCTACGCAACGGATATCGTAAGCTGCACTCATAGGAAACAGAACACGAAAACGGTGTAAAACTCGTAGTAATAAAATAACTTGTGACTGGAATCTGTCCTTAACAAAATAACATAGATTTGTATCGATTGCGTCGACTATATAATGAAATTAAATTATACAGATGTTTTAGTACCTGTGTACAAAGCAGCATTACAAAGAGTGAATGCGATGTTTCACACTGGGTACACAAGCCCCTGGAATACCACGTTCCGTTTGATTTGATAAGAGGGTCACTGCTGGATTATGCTATATTAACCTATCTATTTTATAAACAAGTAAAATTGGTTTTAATTTTTAATGTAAAACAAACGACGTATCTCTTCCATTTATAATGCACTGTTTTATTAAATCTGTAGTTTGTGTTATATTTAATTGCTATAGCGTTTTTAACACAGTAGACTTATTTTTGTGAAATTCCAAATGTATTAATTCAAAACATTTTAAAAAGAGCCGTACCTATGGGGTACACAAACGCTGTTGCCAAACAAGATCAGAAGGCTAAGAATTTTCACGCAGAGACTGAAATAACATATTTACTGGCTAAAAATCGGTCGTCTTTCCAACCGATTTACAATTTTACAGTGAGTTCTTGTACGTATTGTCACGACGTTCGAGAAAGTCAGTAAAAGATAATGGAAAGGGAAAAATTTGGAATCACGAAGAAGATGTTTCTCGCTCTCTGTACTGAAGGTCGGAAACCGTAGAACACAGCCCAGAGGTTTTCCACGAATGGCTGTATAGAATAAAACCTAATGACTATGAAACTGACAAAAGGATTTCAGTAATTTGTAAATTATTATACCTTTCTATATATGTTTCTTTTAGCACAAACAATACTCTTTTGATCTGGAACAGCTTGTAGCGATAGGTTTATTATTATTCTGAATAGTGTGTATCGTCTCGTGCTTTTATATTTTTAAAGGATTTCTGAAATTTTAAGGATTTTGTACACGGTAATTAATATGCCTTGTGACGGTTTGGATTTTATTTCACCATAACTGTCGACTCTATCACATGTTGCCCCATAACACTACGGAGTTATCATAAATATTGCAGATGAAAATTTCACTTCTTTAGAAGATAGAGTAACACACATTTTTCTTGACTAGGTTTCATGAACATTTTATATTAATTTTCAAATATGTTACATATAGTACAGATGAAATTAACATTCAGAGATATTGCTAATATTTCTTCAGTTTCTATTGTTGTATAAACGCATGTCTGTAGAACCGTCAGATATGTTTAAAAAAAGTACAGCTAAAAAATAATAAGCCAAACAAAAGACACCAAGGTACTAAAGGAATTGTTCAAAACATTAGAAGTTTTTGGCCTCTATTACACGTTAAAGTCTATAATCAATAAGTCAGTAATATTGTAACACTTCAAGTTTCAACGAAACCAAACGCGCTGTTTGGCCGTGGTACAAAGCTGTTCATACCAGCAAACGTTTCAACCGGCCCTTCGCCGGCCACCTTCAGTGCTAAAAAACGAGCTGACAACACTAACATGGATGTCATGTTAGTGACCACAGTACTATGGTAAAGGCTTAGGTTTGAGCATTTACCACTGAACAGCTTTGGACCACGGCCAAACAGCGCGGACGCAAATAATTTTAACAACATTGACTCCTGCCGTGTAAGTCTCTGACAAATCTTCAATTAATTAGTTCAGTTGTCCCAATAAACAACCACACAGAATAGGATATAAAGAATGATGACTGAAAAAAAAATTACACCAGAGAATAATGTATCAATGGTCAAATAAACTTTAAAATAAGGACTCATCTAGTAAAAACAAAGAGAGTAAATGAGGAATCTAAAAAAAAAAAAAAAAAAAAACATGCTGAAAAAGAAGAGTATAATAACAGAATATACAGAGAAAAATCACGCATTATTTGTAGATAACGCCAACGATCATAAATACCAAACATAGTTATACATAATGAAGGAACAGCTATAGATAATGACAAATGAGGTAGGTCAGCAAGAACATAAGTTGATAGGTCACTCTAAACAAGTGGGTCTATAGCGGAACGAACGCAAAACGAAATACAGAAAACTGAAACTGACTTCACATACAAATTATATTCTTCTACTAACAGTACTCGCTAAGGGGAGGAAAAGCAAAACGTTAGAACTGCTGATGAGAATGCATCAGCTAAGTAACGCATCCCTTATTGTAACAAGTTAAATATAAGATGGAAAGTAATGCACAGTAATGGACGACTTCTATAAACATTTAGTTTTTTTAAAAAGTAGAAAGAAACGAACATAGAATATTGCCAAGGAATTTATATTCTAATTGCAACACCATTTTCAAACTACGTTTAAAATACAAGATAGGGAAAAGCTGCCTGTTAACATAATTTGTAAGGAAAAAAGTAGTTGAAAAGAATTAATTACACTTAAAACTGTATCTTCCTTTTGTAAGTCATGGAATTACTTTCAATAAGATTAATACAAATTTTATTTAAAAATTAATAACGAAACGAGGGCACAGTTACCTTTAAGCACGTACAAGAAGTATATAGTAAAAGACATGAAAGAATTTTAAGAAGTAGCAATGACTACTTCACACCGAGAGGAGAATACTTTAATTTTTATTTATCAAATACAGCTGCTGTTGTGAAACGATAAAGGTGTAACTGAAATGGAGAGATTCACATGGAAAGGAGAATTCCCCAGTCTTGTGAATGCTTAACGTGTATCTTATTTTTTGATTCACATCTTTATTCTCACTTTTATACATTACAGGATTTACGTACAACGGAAATTAACCTTGTCTGCGATCTTTTATATAATATTCCTTTTTTTGAAATATTGCTTTCATCACGCCTGCATATAACAAATCAAATAAGTTAAAAAAAATTTCGCATGTTAACACCGCCGGTTTCTGAAAGTGTCTTATTTTAAAAATTCATTTATTTAATATTATCTTATGTAATACGAACTAGCAAACAGAATTCGTCATTCTTAATTATTGTTTAGTAACTATTAAAACTATTAGTCGTCAAAAATGGTTCTTGGCATTTTCGTATATAAATTTACTACCTGAGTGTATAGAGAAATATTTACTAGTTTATTGCTTTAGGAACTATAAAAAAAGTATCGAATGATTTTTGGATAACACAATTTTTTTAAAGAGATAAAGTGTAACTGCAATTAACAAAATCTTGAATATTATAAATATAGCGTTAAATAATAACTTATAACCTGTAACCTTTACATGAATATGTTGGTGTTTTTTCAGGCACATCATCATCATTTAATTTCTTCTAATAAAGTGAATATTTACAGCGGACAATGATGAAATGTGGTAAGCTGGGAAACCTAAATATCAAAGACAAAATCAAAGTAGCTAATAATGTGTAGAGAAAAAAAGCGTATTTATTGAACAAGTTTTTTTGTTTTGTTGTTAACACAATTTGGAAGAAATTCTCTAGCAGGTAGATAAAAATAAACATGAAAAATTATTGGTCGACATGAAGAATTACAAAGTACATGGGAACGGTATGCAGTTGATTACCTACATATTTTCGACAGATCTTAACGTGATTCTGCCTATAGAGATTCTAAAAAATCGTACGCGTATTATGTAGTCTGAGAAAACCGGGAATCTCGTGTAATAAGCACTAAAGCTGATAAGGATGTAAAAGGTTTGCAAAAAGTTAAAATCCAACATGATTGTTTGCAAACTTAAAACAAAAATTATAAAACGAAGATATTCAAGCAAAGCGTACAAGCTCACCCTATTCAAAGTAACGAATGAAAACAATCGATATTGCAGAAGATCTGAAATAGACCGTTATCGTAATGTTAATATAGAAAGTGGGAATTGCAGCTGTAAAGATTATCTTGCCTTAAACTGTTAAGTCACACATCGAACACTATGGTTGTAATTGCACACACCGGGGTATATAATAATAATATAGATAAAATAAAACAATGACGTAAAATAAAATAGTCTAGCTATACGATCGGTTTCACTTTTATTAAAACGAGAGAAGCACCTTACAGAGCATGACCATTAATTTACAAAACTGAACACATTGTTTACCAAATATTTAGTGTCTTTTCCCGGTGTCTACTTTGAGACAGATTCTATGGTTTCATGAAAAGAAAAGTAGCAGTGTTTCTCGTAAACACTCAAGTCAGCTACTGTTCTCAGCTTTCGTGGACGGCGTTTGATAATATTGTTTTGTACGATATTTTAAAAAGTTAAAAATATAATTCTATATAAATGTATCGGATGTAAAGCCATGCGAATACAGTGTAAGAAGTAGAGACTGTGAGAAGGAAATTGAGCAAAAAACCCGTGTTTTGTCACTACTACTATTTACCACGTACTTAAACCGATAATTAATATTTTTAGGCAAAAGGACTGTGTGGGCAGGAGGCGAACATATGGGGTGAAATAACGTTCAAATTTGCAGATGCCATTGATTTTTGTTTAAAAACAGAGAGATGTTTAGGACAAGATAGTTATTACGAAGAATCTGGTGTTTCGTACGGAAGTGAACGGAAATAAAATAAAATTGATGACAACAGAAGAATCTCGGAGTATTGAACGGGGACGTGTAAAGTTGAGATAGTTAAGGAGATTCAAATACTTACGAAACGGATTTCAACAGACAGAAGATCCACAGAAGACATAAAAAAGTACATTGGAAAACCATCGTTCTAGGGGATTCATCAGGATGTGCGGCCTTGGCACTTAATTGGATACTGATGACTAAAGTATTAGAGAGGAGCGTCTACAGTACGAACATGAAAGGGGCCCTCAGATGAAGCGGCAGTTGCAATGGGGTTTAAAAGGATACAGTACGCTCGCGCGCATCCGTGTTAGAATATCTACACACACACACGGGTGCGCGCAATAGTAGCTTCGCAGGGGTAACACACCAGATACACAGGTGAAAAATGAACAATTATTTTAAAGGAAAGAACTTATGATCTAACACAGCAAAACAAATACATAAATATAAATAGTGGAAATATTCAAATTGAAATAAATAAAATGTAATCAGTTTTTCAAATTTTTATTTCAAATAATTTTATATTTAACTGAAAACGGGTGCACTGTTGTAAATAATGATTCTTTTTACTTAAAGTAAATAATATTTTATTTAAATATTAATAGTAGACTATTCCAATTTTATTTAATAAATAAAATAATATTTCTTGTATGCTTTGTTATGGTTAAAAAAAATTAATTATTGAAAGTTGATACTCATGTCAGACACCCAAACAATTTAAATAGTTTAATATTTGTTTAATGAAAGTCTCACTACTCTATATTAACAGAAAAAAATGTTTATTGTGTAACAAATATACTTAACGCAATGAACACACCACAATTAAATTTTACGACCTAGCCGGTGGTTTAAACAAAACAGCTGTGTTCTGGATTAACACAGAATTGTATTCACAATGATAATTGTAATGTACACATACACGTACGCACGCAAGCGCGCGCGCGCACACACACACACACACACACAGATGGGACAAGGGACAGCATTTTCAGAATTCAGAACGTGATGACCACCGACCAGTCATATGGCCACAACGTGATAATATTTATTGAAATTTATAACTTAATAAAATCAGTGAGAGTATCATTAAACCTATTCATATTCAATATCAAATAAGAAATATAATAAATTTTGACTCTGGTGTACGACATTGCACGAAAATCTAGAATAATGTATATTAAGGTTGATGTCTTTTATCAGTATCTATAAGGATCGCAGAAAAGGATTCCACAATTAAAAAAAAATTATATTAAAGTTTCTTTAAAAAATTATAAGGAATATTATTCTTTCACTAATATTTTATTCTCTTGCAGATATTAATTTAATTTTCTTTTATAAAGGAATATGAATATACTACTTATTTGCATGCTGCCCTTAAATATGCACATAGAATTACTAAGGTACCTGTCTCTCTTGGTATGTATATAAATAAGTGGGTATTATATTACACAGTACTTCTTATTTATTAACTTTTATCAATTATTGTTATTACTTAGTACCTGTAACGTTTATTTGTAGTCGCGGATTGTAACGCCATCGCAATGCTTGTTTGGCGACATGCGATTTTGCGTTATTGTAGAAAGACGCCTAAACTTTACGCGCTTGTCTGCTGTATTCGAGAACTTTTACATTTTACAAAACGCCCGCCGCCTTCGGTTATCAAATGTTCTCTCGCTGAGCCGAGTTAATCGTGCATGGCTGGAAACGCAAACCGTTGAAGCTTCAAGCACGGTTAGTTGATTTTGTTTCTGTTAAACTCGTTTCTGCGATCAAAGCTTTTAAGGGTGAATCAAACGTAAAATTTGGAAGCAAGTAATGTTAGATTAAAAATCAAATGAAAAATTAACTAAGCGTGTTACTCAGTATCACAAAAAAAAGAATTGTTTTCAAAGACCTACACGAGTCTGTGAATATTTATATGGTTGAAAACACACGCGCGCACACACACTTACAAACGACTATCTAGACACACAAAAACGAACGACTAATTTGACTGTTCGTTGCTGCTTAAATCACGCTTATCACCTTGTCCTCATCAGTTGCTTGCTAGTAAGTAACAAAAACTGCTTTAAACAGAAAAAAAACTAATTATATATGTTTTAAATTAACCCTTTCGTGTGAGGTGAGCTGAGAACGCAAATTTTGGAAATACGAGTGGCCATACATTAGCAGAGACCCACCTTTCTAAAACGTCGTATTTTTTATTAGGGCGGTCGAAATTTTGTAAACAATTGCTTTACTTATATGAGGAGTATAGAATTTTTGTCACTTTATTACTCTGTATAGTCATTAGCTTCAGCAAGGAATAAACCAAAAAATGTCCCCAAGGAGATAGACTGGAGTTGATCATTCCACCGCTTCTTTGGACACCCCACAGCTTATATACTTTTGGTTTATAATTCCAAAGTTGTTTGGGGATGCAGCAGTCATCCATTCGGTGGAGATTTTCCAATAATTTTAGCCTATATTGAGCAATCCTATCGCGTATACTTATAACATTCAGTTCCTGCCGTACATCTAAATTTCTTTTACGATCTTGAGGAGTTTATCCTGCCGCGTGCCTGAGATACCTGAATACGACTGGTCTGGGATTTTATTAACGTCCAATTCTCAGACCCACATAGAAGTGTGGGGAGGGCTTTAGGCGTGTTGAACTTTACCTTGTAGAACTTCAGGCCTGTTTCTTTACTCGTTGATTTTTAGAATTTTCCTGATGGTCCCACACATATGGTTGAACTTATGATAGCGTCTTGACCATGTCATTGTAATACACATTACAGTATATATTTATTCTAAACTGATCTGCCTAGAACAGTACAATCTACAAAAATGTTTGCTCGTATGGGACCAGTTCCATGAAAAGTCACCACCTTGGCCTCGAAATCCTTGCAGATTCAACTTAATGATAAATGTAATGGTAACAACAGAATGTCAGAATGCTATGAACAACTTTCAGATAGAAAAGAGACATAAAACCAGAAGTTAACTTAAAGTTACAGGCAATATTAATTTGTAATTCAGGAAATTTGAGAACAATAGGCTGAATGAAAGCCCAATATAGCGATTAACTTTTAGTAGCAAAGTTGTTATGAAGCGAGAAAGTTGGGCGTTAATAGCAGTTAACAAACGATTTGGGCGTTAGTATGAAGGGAGAAAGTTGGGCGTTAGTAGCAATTAAAAAACGATCCTCATATTACTTTAAATTGACTTATATAAAGCGTAAAATTAGAGTTGTGCAAGTACTGTAAATAGAATGCTCTAAACAAAGAGTTTGCAATGAAACTTGCGATAAACCGTATACCCATTACACAAATTATCGTAAATAATGCTTTGGAATAAACGGTTGTTATTATAGCAGCTCAGAAGTTATTTCCACACTTATGTTTTTCTCTAAGCAAATTAAGTACAGAGAAATATCATTTCCGGAGTTAGTTTTAACACGGATAGAGAAAAGATCAAATTAGATCCAGCATAACAACAGCTAAAGGACCACATTGTGCTCGAATGGAACACACTGTTGGTAGTTAAATGGAATTGTAAACAGACAGAAACGCCAAACATACAAAACTGTAACCAAAAATATATCAAGTCTAACTGTAAATACAAAATAAAAGTCAAAAACCTTCCAAAGAAGACAGGCAAAAATGTTGTGTATACATGCAATTAGGAATCACCAGATTAAACGGATGATGTGTATCGAAATTTAATACACCGAAAATATCAATTTTTCTGATATGGCTACGAAAAGGAGGTGAATGAAAATAGATTTTCTACGATGAAAATGACATCGTTACAGATTGGTAACCTAGAGTAAGAAAAAGAAAGAACAGGACTGAAGTAATGCAACAACCTGCAAATATAAGACGTTTGCCAGACAACGACTAGAATAGCAGAGAGTGGCGTAGCCTATCTAGAATTTAGCCTTGGGAGGGGTCCGGGGCTGGGTCGGCTTCATACAAAAAAAAAAAAAAACAAGTTAAGACTAGTCGATATTACTACCTGAAATGAGTCCCATTGGAGTAAACGGTACTAACACAATAAAAATACGCGTTACTGAAACAGTGTTTACAAGATACTTATTGACTGAATTGGTTTTCCTATATTTCATATTTCAAACGTATACGCTAATGCTGTGTAATAAACCTGTTTTTATATTTAAAAAAGAGTTACTACTATATTAGCGTACACAGCTGGAAAAATAATAAAACAGTCTAAAAATTAAGAGGTTAACAAAATTCATCAACTTTTTCGAAGTTGAGAACTGGGGGAATGGTCCTGTCCCGCCGTAAATACGCCTCTGATAGCAGAAGAGAATGGACAACACATGGCAAGAATTTGCTTTCTAAGTGAACTGTTTTTTTCATAGTAAAAACTTAAAGATTTTAATAAATAGGTGGTGTTATAATTACTATTAATAATTTTTAACTTAAGTCAATTTAATATTATTTGTTGCTTATTTAAGTTTTTTAAATTCCAAACTTCATGACTTCCAAGTTTAAAGTTAAAAATAATGTGAAATTTTTATTTTAATAATTTATTGAAAATTCTTTTGTTAATGATTTATTTCTAACTTACATAAATTTAAACAATACTTAACACTACATTATCAAACCAACAATAAATTTTTTGTAGTATGTAGCCTATACATTATAGCCTATGTAAATATGCAACAATAGTATCACTTTTTTACAATTAGTTTCAAACAACTATTATTTTTATAAATTTATAATAAATCTAAAAGTGAACCCAATCTACAGGATTATTTATACACTGTATAGTATCGTATCGGTGTAGCTAAATAATTATATTAATTGAATATTTAGACTATATTATACGAAATTTGCACGTCTCACGCAATGAATTTTGTTTTCGTTTGCAGCAAACCTAGAGGAGTTTGACATTTACTAGACCGACTGTGTTATTAATTATTGAAAAGGCGAACGGTCGTTGGCGCAGTGCTTAAAGCGTTTTTGGAGCGATAAGAAGTGCGACGAAAGCAGCCAGTTGACACGATTCCAAACATGACAACGGCAAAGCTTAAATACTAAACCGCTAAATAACAGTTAGGTACAATAACAAGTACTTTTTAAAATTCCTATATATGTTTGCGACGAGAACTAATTGTGGTCTAAATATCAGCGACTTCTCTCTGCAGCTAACTTCGACCGTGTTGACAGTGCGATTCTGAGAAACATATGTTTCACTGTGTAGCGTTCTTATCGTTAGTGAACAACCGACCGGTTAGCCATTGTACTAAGTGTAGTTTGATGTGTTGGTTTCAGAACGTTTCTACGTACTTAAGTTTATAACCAGTGTCACACGGTCAGATGTTAATGTCTGTTAGTAGATATTGAGTTTTGTGCTTGTTCGTTTTTCTCTAGTCAGTTGTGGAGACGACCAATCACAGTATCGGAATTTAGTTTTACGGGCTAAAACTATATTTATTCTTGATGCGAGAAATAGTATTTATTCTTGATTTTTAATTGCTTTTTTGCAGTTGTTGTGGTTCGTGGGTGTTTTCATGACGAGATTCGAGTAGAGCAACAGCAGTTCAAATGCGTTTGTTTTCTGTATGCGTTTGTGACGCGATAATCCAAGGAGGCCAAAGTGAGGAATCAGATGAAAGAAATGAATGTGGAACATATATGGTGCTGTAATGAATAGAGGGAGTCAAGAGGAAGCTAAGTTGGGGCCAAGAGAAGAGGAAAGAGGATGTGGCGAAGATAGAGAGAAGTTAGGTCGAGAGAAATTTGGAACGTATATGGTGCTGTAGTTGATGGAGGGAGCCAAAGATAAGACGGAGCCAAGAGAAGAGGAAAGAGCATTTGGTAAGGGGAGGGAGAGAGGCAGATGGTCGAGAGAAATTTGCAACTATACATGGTGCTGTAGTTAATGACCAGAGCCAAAGCTAAGACGGGGCCAAGAGAAGAGGAAAGAGCATTTGGTAAGGGTGAAGGAAAGCAGATGGCCGAGAGAAATTTTAGCTTATTGTTGTCAAGCTTGGGGAGTCGTTGGTAAGCTATGGAAACGGTGAGAGAAACACAGTAAATGGATTAAGGAATCGTGTGGCACCGGAACATTCTTTTAGCTTACTCCTGGAAGGCGAAGACCTAGATTGAAGATATACTTCAGTTAGCTCAATGTGCAGTTTGTATTCCAGACAGTTGATGAAACCCTATTGTGAACGGTACGTAGTTTCATTAGTTCGTTTAATATAAATACGTTTTGTTTACATTTTATTGCAGTTTCGTCGTAATATTACGTTGCTTTTTTTTCATTTTTATTGGAGTTGCCAATGACTGTCACATAACAACCAGAGTTTAGTTGCTTTCTTTTGTTCTACTCTGATAGGTGTTCCACCGCTTTTAATCATTTTCGGTCTACTAACCAATGAACAATAACAATGAACAATTAACGGACAGGTTTAATAAATTAAACTTGACAAGATTTCCATTGTTTGGTTTGAAAGTATAAATTTTACCGTCACTGTGTTAAGACGATTTTCCACTGGTTACGTTGTTGGTATATACACGATATGGCATTCCTAATAAAGGCATATAATTTATAATAATTATAAAATCATCATCATCATCATCATCTTCTTAACGGGTTTAGGTTTTAGCGATCTGTTCCTATTCCACAGTCCGCACTTTCTTAGGTCTATCAATTTTTCTTCTGCCTCTAGGGTTGTGATCTTTCGCCATCTTCGGTATTCTACTTTCTCCCAATCTATTGAATGTGTTGAACCCAGTTTCTTCTGTATTCTTTAATCCTTTCATTAACTGAAAAAATATCAAAATCACTTTTTACCTTCTCATTTCTTATATGATCTCGTCTATTACATTTTTTAACTGATCTCAGAAATTTCATTTCTGCTGTTTGTATCTTCTGTTCATCTTTTTTCTTTATGACCCAAGTTTCAAAACCATGCAGTAGTGTAGGTATTGCCATATATATATATATGTATATATATATAATTTATAAAAGTATATTATTTAATTTGATATCTTATAGTCGTAATGACTAATGTAGTCCCCACATTCTGACGTGATGTGTGTGCTTCTGCCGCAACCACAAATTGCGAATGTGCCGCCGGTGGTTAGTCAAGAATGCCAGACATTTGTACGCGTTACCCTCAGCGTACAGTAACGCATACTTTGTACCGTATATAAATCACACAATGTCACTGACATCACGCAGTCACATTTACAGAACTACATTAACCAAAACGGGATCTAGAGTAGTATTTTGGGAGAGCCAAAATACAGGAAGAATTTTTGTCATACTTCTTATTCCAAACAAAGCAGTTTTTTTTTTAAATTAAGCTTCTTACTATTCTTACCCGCATTATTAAAAAATAAAATAAAATTACTTGATAGAAAAATTGTATTATAAATTTCCTCAACAAGATTGTAGAAAAAGATTTTTAAAATTTCTGTGAGTCAAGAATAAGGAGTTCCTGATTTTCTCCCTCCATAGATCCGATTGTGCATTATTCCACATTGTGAGTAACTCCATATCAATAACCAAAGAAGACGAGAGAAACCTGGAAATTGTGAATGTGTTAAAACAATAACAAATTACAACAGATAAATGGCAAAAGATCTATTGTAAAGGTGTTAATTTAAAGATTTTTAAATTTCTTAATTTTGTAACGCCTTCTGTAAAAAAATTAGGGGGGAGTCACACCCCCTACGTATGACGAGAATAAACATATTGTGTTTCTTTACTGTGCTAATTGTTTGGATACATATATTGTAACTTGTGGAAGGAAATGGAGAAAGCATAATTTAAATTGGAATAATTTAAATTAAATAAATTTAGTATTAATGTAAAAAAAATGGAATGATAATATTTAAAGATCAACACTAGTAATAGTCGTGTTTCCAAATTTGTATTATAAAGTTATGTGCTTTAATTTAAATCCTAAACTGATTTAAAAATTTATTCCTAATCTGACTACATTTTTCTAATCAATAAAATGTTTTCCTTGAAACATTTTTGATTGAGCAAATAATAATTTACAGTCTGATAACGCTTGCAACCCCTTTCGGCAGAATTAACCTTCTAGGAAGTCGCGTCCCCCGTTTGAAAACGTCTGCTTTAGTAAACAAAATAAAGATTTAGATAAACTTTGTTTTCTGTGAGGTACTTAGGAGTAAACTTTAATGAAGAATAAACAGATGATGTTGAAATAAAATCAATAATAAGCAAAGCAAAACAAATAAATCATGTTAGATCATTGAATGGGATTCTGTAGAGTACAGAAATTGGAAAAGAAAGGGAGAAAAGAATATACGATAATATGATTGAAAGCACGTTGATGTACGGATCCGAAACATGGAGAATAAAAGAACAGGTAAAAAGAAAGTTAGAAGCTACATAAATGGATCCTTTGAGACGAGCTGCTAGAACTTCAAGGCTAGAGCAAATACGAAATGAAACGATCAAAGAAAAATTGGGCGTATAAGAGAAAATCATCTAGCGATCTAGCTGCGTCAATGAGCGATAGAGGACTAAACGATGAAAACCGCAACGACAGACAATAATGGTGGTTGGTCATCGGACAACGTCGTAAGACGTTTTGACCCCGAATTAAAAAAAAATTCTCTAAGAAAGTTAGTTTGATTTAAAAATTTATAAATACAGATTTATGTATAACTACAGATCGATAACTGAAGATTACAGATTAATATCCAGATTTATTACTGAAAACTTTCTCTATCACTATATTTTCCACAAACTGAAGCAAGTGTTCTTATTCCTGTAAATAAAACTACTGATGAGTCTTTCCGTAACCTTGCATTTATATAACAAAATGTTTTCAAATCTTTTTACCTTTCTCACAATTTTTGTTTTTTAAATTTCATTATAGGCCTTTTTACGTCTACTTGTTTAAAGAAATTTAAAAAATCATGTAATAATAAAGTTTTTTTAAATATAACTACGTTCTATAAGACTAGAAAATTACTGTTTTTTATTAAATGTATTCTCATTTTACAATAAGAAAATGAAACACTTCATTTTAACGTACACATTGTATTTAGCATATTAGGTCACAAGGCGCTTTGTTTCCATCGCGCCATGACACAAAATACAGTAGAAAAATAATAAACTGCGTTATAAAATTGATTAAGCACTCAACTTAATGAGAGGTATGTTTTACACTGAATCGATACCACTGCGATAATAACACGATATTGTTTAAGAAACAGGTGTCTGAATGTGGGCTGAAAATTATAAAGTTTCAACCTTGAGTACTTCAAATAAAGCGAAGTATTTTCTTCCTACCTTTTGTTCATTAAACTAATAACGTTACATCGTGTGAGTATCATGTATATTTTTTATTATTTACAAAGATTTTTATTTCTGACATTAATATGTTCAATTCCACGCAAATAACATTACGTATTCTGCTTTTACCTGAAGAAAAGAAAGACGTGGAATTTAACCGGCTTGTAAATCAGCAATATATAAGATAGAGGTTTTAAAATTACTTTTAAAAACTGTAAATATGATGCGCAGGAAATAATGAAACCTTCATTTTTGAACAATTATAAGACAAAAAGTGGTCGATGAATATAAATTGTCAAATTTTAACTATTAAATAAAAAGGTAAACATGACCAGTAAAATATTACGGAAGCGGACAAGTAAATCTATATGGATTGATGTATAATACAAGTGTTAGCTGAGAGACAAAGGAAAAGATATTCCAGTCAAGATAACATCGAGTGGTACGCCCTTACGGTCTTTTGTCGGTAAAAGAAAAGAAAAAATTCGGAACTGTAAATTTACATTATACGATAATATTTCCGCATGGTCCTCGATAAGATGGCCCGAAGTATCCAATGGTATCTAATGGTTAAACGAATAAAGAAAGTATACCAAAAATATATTAGAACGAACCTAAATAAGAACTATAGTAGAAGGACATTCCTGCCCTATGTTTGGCACCATATGTTTCTGTAAAAAAAAAAGTGCAGGAACATAGGAATTCCACTTGATGGTGATGCAGTTTATTGATTACAGTTTGCTGATGACTAATTATTTTTGGCTCAACATTTTGAAGACAGAGTACACGACTAGAAACTTGATACCGAAATATCAGAAATGGGGACTAAAGGTAAATATGAATAAACCAATATACTTGTCTTCAAGAAGACTTGATATTGGAAGAAGACATGGGGAAGATTTCATATACAGAGGAATACAAGTTTTTGGGGTAAAAATTACGGCCCCTAATGGAAAGCAAGACAAAGAAGTACAATCTAGAATTAATTTGGGAAAGATGGCTATATCTAGATTAAATGGAATCCTGTGGGATAAGCAAATTACAACATAAACTAAAACCAAAATATCGTTTGGACTATGATGACTTACGGCTCAGAAGTTTGGACTACCAACAAACACACGAACAAAATGATAGCAGAGCTGAACTATTAGAGACGTTTGGCAAGAGTATCCAGAAGTGAGAAAATTAGAGATGACGTTATTAAGGACAGAGTGAATGTGAAAAATTCAATTGTTGATTTTATTCAAACAAAAATATTACACACACAAAAAGGAAGGCACAGGAAAGATTGCTAAGGAGAATTATGGAATGGAACCCACCAGGAAGAAGGAAAAGAGAAAGACCACCTATTACTTGGATAGACGAAATTCAGACTATAGGCTATTCAGGGAAACATAAATTGAAGATCTTTCGATGGACAAGCAGCAGTGGAAGATGAGAATTAAATCAATTCTGTAATCTTCGGTTCCGGAAAATGTGTAAACACTGTACAGCCGGAATAAATAAAATGTTTCTATAGCACTGGAGAGAAGGTGATTAGTGCGTATCGCAAAAATTTCTTCCCGAACAGTTTTGAGATTTCGGCTTTCACTGTACTGACTTCGTAATGCCACTGTTTCCCTTCTGTAAATAATTTTCTTTGTAGTCCAAAAATGCTCTCTAGGTCTGTATAAGTGCCTTAGCTTAATCCATCCTGTGTTTTAGATATTTTTATGTGTTTTGTGATTTAAGAAAACAGTATCTTTAATCTTTGTCTAAGCAAGAGTCCCTGCCTGCAGTATTATATTTTGGCAAAGTCTTTGGTCATGTGCCATTTGTGTTTATGGACTTTTGTTTATTTTGTTTACTGTTTTTAACTTTTTGTTTCTCACAACCTCTTTGAGTTTTTTCTTTTAATTTTGTCTTTTTAATGTTTCGTTTTAGCATAACTTAATAGTTATACATTATTATCAGTCGTCATATAGCTGATTAATTCAACAGCTTTGGAGCTGTACTCCAGGATTTTCCTTTCTTTATATTGCCC
This sequence comes from Magicicada septendecula, assembly GCA_034769895.1. Lineage (NCBI taxonomy): Eukaryota > Metazoa > Arthropoda > Insecta > Hemiptera > Cicadidae > Magicicada > Magicicada septendecula. The sequence continues at coordinate 101,242,953 of CM068368.1, forward strand.
AACTGCTGTGTTGGTCCTCCTTGTTATGACCAAATACTTTCTCTTTCTTCACAGGTCCACCATTATTGCTTCGTGTTATTTTAATGAAGACTGGTAATACTTTAAATAACAAATAATACATAAAATAAAAACAACTGCAAGGAAAAAACAAGAGGTTAATGAATGAGGACATAGAACTTAGTGCATGCTGACCTGATCAGAATAACCCCTGTTGGGGTTTTTTTAATCACCCAACAGTTATGGAAAAAGAAAACATCTAAAATAGTGGGTTAATTAAGCCAAAGCCGTCACAGCCCTGTGAATTCGTCGTGGTGTTTTTCTCTAAAAAAAATACATTTTAAAGAACGGAAACCGTGGCAAACCAAGTCAGTACTCTGAATAACCGCTTATTACAATTGGCCGGAGAGAAATTGTAATCTGAAGTAAAAGAAGAAGAAGAAGAAGAAGAAGAAGAAGAAGAAGAAGAAGAAGAAGAAGAAGAAGAAGAAGAAGAAGAAGAAGAAGAAGAAGAAGAAGACAATACTGCAGTACACTACGAACTATGTCACGATTTTGTAAACACTATATTGTGTGGGCCTAGTTTGAATAAAACGTATGTAAAGATTCCAACTGTTTGTGTATTGCACGTTGAATTTTAATATTACTCAAATTTGTGTCAAAATTTAAATAATTTTAATTGTTACCCAGAATTTAAATAATTCTGACTCTAACGTAGTATATTAAACACAATTTTTTAATGGCGGAAATGTTTCAGTTAACTCTCAAATTCACATGGAGTTAAATAAAGCAGTTACAATTAACATAAAACACTGTCCGTCCAGTGTGTGATAATGCGGGCGGACAAACAGCGAAGCTGCTGGCTTTAGCTAAATACCTGTGAGTAGCTTCTCGGCTTTGACAGCTCACGTCCAGCATTAACCGCAGCGTAGTCCGAGAATTAAAATACCGTTATGTAGTAAAATTTAGTTTGAAATAATATGAAACGAAGTTGACCTTTTTAACGCGTTCACAACATATTTAAACGAAACACATTAGCCTCTGCGTGTTACTGTTTGTTTGCACTATTACCGATACAGAGATAATAAGTGTCATGTAAAATAAATTTGTCTATTGCTAATCTCGCTGCTGTATACAAAGCGTTTCTGTACGTTAACTGGCAGTTAGTTTCCACGTAACGTTTGTGACAACACACGTGAACTGTGATCAATTATAGTTTATTTTCTCATTTTAGTTTGTCGAAGTTTTTTTATTACTTTAAAGATAAATAATCGCTTTTTTTCAATACTGCCAGAGAGATTGCTCAATTTATTTGAAACTCTTTAGCAAACATTTTTGTGCCAAATGAGTGCCCCTGCTTTCTATGCTTATATAAAGAGTAACATTGGGGCACCGTAGCCAGTTAAATTATGCGAACCCATGCTGTAAGACGTACAACTAAAGGAAGTGTATTAGTGAAAATCTGAAGTGTGCCCTGAGAATTAGAGTAACTATTTAATTTTGTTAATGTATTATTTATTGCACGTGTGAACGTCTTAGAAGCACTACATTACGAATGTCCTTGTTTTTAAAAGGTGTTAACAAAGTTTGTTCGTATTGATTTCTCTGACGTTCAATAATTTATTCCACTGTTTAATGACCGCGATCCATGTGACTTTTTTAACAATATCTTGTGTTAATATTGAACCAAGTTTGCTTTACTGAAGGCTGAACACGTACATACTTTTTAGACATACACTCTTTACACATACATATTTTTGTGTAATGTTTATCCCATAAACGCACCTGCATACAATAAAGCATCAGATATGCAAAAAATCACGCATCTCAAACAGCCTTACCTTGCCTAACGTTACCTTGCCTTTTAAAGTAAAAAAGCTTTTTTTCAACATTTTTACGATTTTTATTTCCTTGATTACGTATTTCTTAAATAATAACTTTACCTGCGGAAAAGACGAACGCGCGTTTTATGTTGATGCAAGAAGTACGAGGTATGATTAAAAAACCATACAATTAACAAAAAAATATGTCTATTTTTCAATATAACCATATTGATTTCTTAAATATTGTACCGTTCAATGTAATCACTTCAAGTAAAACCTTATGCCAAGGTTTTTTCTAGTCTCAAAACATTTTTCAACTGCGCTTTGTGGTAACACCTTGTGCTCGCTTTTCGTTTTGTGACTTCGACTTTCGCGAAAGTTGTCCTTTCATAATTATTTTTAGCCTTGAGAAGAGCGAAAAAGTTGGATAGGATCGTATCTGGTGGATACGCGACGACGTATCACTACGGACTTATTCCGGCCAAAAATGTTTAAACAAGAAATGATGTGTGGGCTGGTGCGTATCGGGGGTGTAATTTTCATAAAATATCTTTCTACAAATCTGGCCGTTTCTTGTAAATAGCGTCACACAGGTTTCGTAAATTTCCAAAATCATATTATTTAATTTTATAGATTAAAAATTCTAGGAACACAGTACCACAATCTTCTTTATTACCATAATCTTTATCTCATTTACGACTATTTGAGAAGCTTTTGTATCATTTGTTAACCGCTCCTTTATGTATACTCGATTCACCAAAAACCTTCTGAAATATCTTTACCACATTGCAGCACTTTACATCTTTTTTTAAAAATGAAACTTAATGAAGTTCTATAATACAACTTTGAAAATGTTAAAAACATTTTCACAACCACTCGTTCAAAACTGCCCATCTAATATGGCTAAAAATTTTGTCAGTTGTTATAAATACGTGTACCAATATCTCCTCAAAATTATTTTTTTGTTTAATATGATAATTTTAATCCTGGCGATATAATTTTGCACAAGGTTTATGATCAACCTCGTGTTATTTATTGAGAAATCGCAATAACCTGGTTTATAATTTCCTATGTATTCTTCTGAAAGTTATCAAAGTGCAATATGATAACTAATTAGTTCGCCTGTCTAATTCAGTTTAATAAGTAAACAGTGTAATTTGATGTTTAAATTGCATACTGGAGTAGTAGTTATGCGCTGCTACAAATTTCCATGCATTACTAACATAGCGGTGCGTGAAACTGCAAGCTGAATAAAGTGCAGACACCCATGGTGGGACCCGTTGGACCTAATCACCTACAACTTTAAACTCTCTAGTAGATTATAATTACCAGCACACTTGTATGTTCTGCTTGCAAACGTGTGTCCGTGTTAATATTTAAATTTTGTTAATTATGAGTGTAAAGATTATGACTTTTTTATTAACAAAAACAAAAAAGCTTTGTTATTAAGTTACATTAACTTTTTAAAATTGAGAATGCAAAACAAAATTAAAGTTAATAACAGACCAAGTATTTTATGTGGTAAAGCCTTGAGCTTGCTAAGCGATTTTTGTTTTTGTCTTCAACGGTCGCGAAATGTGTCCTTTCATAATTAACTTTAGTATTGAGAAGAGAAAAGTCTCACGGGACCATGTCTGGTGAATACGCTAAGGCTTAGTAATTTCTAGCTAAAAATTCTTTAACAATTAATGATGTGCGGATTAGTGCGTTACCGGAGTGTAGTTTTCATAAATTATCTTTCTATAAATCTGGCCGTTACTTGTGAATTTCTTAAATCATATTTTTAATAACCGTGGCATGTAGAGTTTACAAACTATAGGAACACAGTACCAATATCTTCATTATTCCCATGATCTTTATCTCAGATGCTTTTGTATCATTTGTTAACCGCTCGTTCATGCAAGCAGTTTGTTAACTGCTCATTCAATAACTTTTTTTTTGTCAGAAGAGGACGTGCTTTTGTTAACAGAATTAGTTGTTAGCTATGATTAATACATCTTCTGTTATTTTACGCTTAACCTATGTTATTATGCATCTTATCTTGGGCTTGTTAAATTATTATTATTTCTAACGTAGTATTTTTTTTTGTTCCAGCGAGTTTACACTGCGTTCCTTTGGTGAGCCAGACTTTTATTGTGCAATTATTAAGTTAGCACTACTTCCAGAGAATGCAGAAAGTGGATGGGTATGAACCGCCAAGGACGACAGAAGGATGGAAATCAATGTGAATTTAAACCATTAATTAAGCCGATGGCAATACAATCAACCAAGAAGACTATAACAAATATACTGTCAGCTGTTTTATATAACAATTATAATAAATTTATATTCAATGATAAATAAATCAAACAGCAAAGGTACAAAGGTAATAATTACATAAAACAATAGTAGGAGTTATGAGAAATTTCCTGCTGAAAACCAAAGTGGCTGCAATCCAGTGCGGACGAAAGTAATCGTAGACGACTACTGTTTGGAGCAGGTACGCGATTTCCTGTATTTGTGTTGTAATATTTCGTGGGGTATAGACAAATATTTACCGAACAAGTTCAGTAAATATAGGTCCATCTGTGGGACGATTCAAAGAACATAAAAAAATAAAGTTAGACTAGAGATTGTATACGGTGATGGCAGTGTACGGTGCAGTCATGGACTCTGCGAAAAGCAGACGAGCTAAATAAAATCAGCCTGGCAGAAATAAGGTTTTTAAAAACGTTCAAAGGACTATTCTCACGCTCACGTTTAGATATGTTTCGCAGTGAGTAAGCTTAAGGTGCTCCCACTAGTTGAAAATTTAGATGGACGGTGGATGGAATATAAGGATATATTCTACGTTCTTCGCATGGCAAAGCTGTACCAAAGGTCGCATAGTGTTTTGCTCTCCGAAGTAGGTATAATGTAGGAAGGCCCAGAAAACTATGGTCTGATTTTTAATTTAACTTAGAATATTTGTAAATTAACAATTTAAATCCACAACGGCTTCTGAAAAAACGGAACAGGCGTCAACACCAACTCCAGGATGGAAGAAGGACAGTACAAAATTAGAAGAGCCAACAAAAGCAGGTACAGAGAGAGAAAACCTGCTGTATAATGATTACATAGAAGTAAGGGAAGCGCTTGAAAATGTAGCCATTGTTTTAGGGAAGTGAGCGTTAGACGTAGGAAGGAGATAGTTTTGTTTCTAAGCAGATGATACGCTATATGAACATTGCTGATAACTAGAACAATTATTGACTAGAGATATTTAAGGAAAATAGAGAAGAAATAAAAATAGTATAAGAAATATGCATTTTTAAGAATTTAAATTTCTATGGAAATTAAAACTTATAAGACATGAGCCATAACAGTTTTATCATGAACATTCTAGAAGATACGATCTTATGAAGAAAAGGACGAGGAAGAGCTAGAAAAACTCGTCAAAAATTATCAAAATAAGAACAGGAAATTGATGTTATTTGCAGTTGAAAAGAGTAGTAGAAAGCATAAGGGATTGGTTGCAGTGACAAGACTTAGGTTGGAGAGATCGTAGTAATGAGTTCTCGCTTACCGGAAAGTTGTGTTGTCTGACGCAGCTTCCTGCGCTGACGCCAGCGACCAGTTGGCACGTATAACTGAAGGTGTCTGAGACAGCTGTCCGGTGATTTGATACGTGTCGCCGTTTCTTCCAGCATCCTTATCTGTTTGGTCAGTCATACAGGTCGTGCTGCCCGTGAATCTACCGCCCGACGCGTTGTCAATCAGCGATACCATACTGTAGTCTCTGATATCCGCTGTCAAGTACAGGGTAACTGCAAAAAAAATCAAACGTTCCATCAGTTTTTGTCCGAAACATTCATATTATATTTACACAACATTTTCCACTTAAGTAGAGCATAAAACACAAATCCGTTACGAAAACAATTGTAAGTTAAAAGAAAATTTTTAGAACAACAAGATATTTTCAAGGTTTTTTGAAACAGAAAACTTTAAAGATTAGTTAAATGTGAACTATTACCTGAATTTCTATTTTACAGTTTTACATGACACCTTCTTCATAAGACATATCTGTTAATACATATCATAAGACATATACCACCTTAAAAATTTAATTCAGCTGAACAAAATATTATATAGTTTTAAATAATCAGATAGATAAACGAACGACTACCACTAAGCATAATTTTTTTAAGAAACTAACTACATCATCAAATAAAAAAAACACATACAGCTTCTGATTGTAAAATTGTATTTATATTTAAAAATCTAAACAAATTTTCGATGTTATTAAACTGCCGGGGATTTTATTAATACGATATAAAAACGGAATCTTGTTCACATAAACTCTGTAATGAGAAAAATTATAAAGTATTCATTTCACTTAATTACGGAATTACAAGTAAATATTACTCCATCAAGTTTATCTGTCTGCTAAGGAAGGAGCGCAAACCAAAAAATAAAAACCGATACTATGTATAAGCAATTCGTTCAAATCAGTCGTGCGCCTGGACTGAGAAATAAATCTGAAGTCACTGGGTAACCGTAAATGGAAAATTATATAGACTCGGTAAAGAACTTGAACTCATAAATATCATACAGACTTTCACACACACCTCGTTTTAAACAGAGGTCAATGAAGGTCGTTTCTTTACATCTGATCATGTGATGCAATAGATATTAGACCAAATTAAGGTTTTATGAGGGATCATATAAGTTCTATGAGATTTAAAAAAGCGTTCCAATTTTTTTAGTTGTTTTAGGTGCCATCCGCCTCTAGAGAGTAACTATAGTAACGTGGAAAGTTGGAAAACAGAATGAAGAAGGTTTTTGCTCATATAATTTGTTGCTCGCCGGTCGTAGCTGTAATTAATCTGATTCTTCTACACAAGATACTACTTATTTATTCGGCTCAGTGATTAAATTCTGTATGCGATTGAGTACATAATTTATTTTAGTTGTAGCCTGTTTAGTGTTTTGAGACCGTTGTGTCAAACGTTGCTGAGGAAGTTTTTAAATGAAGAGCCCATGGTTGGGAAAAGTAAGTCCCGGAGTTTGATTTACTGTCAAAGACAGAAGTAGAGGAGAACACTCACAGAGGACACTAAATTAGGTTCAACAGCTTATTAAACCGTTTATTATGATAACACGAGTTCTTCTTTTTCAGTATTAATACCGTTACACTAATTACCTGTTTTACAACACGTCTTTCCTGCTAGGTAGTGGCGTATTTTAACGCTGTCAACTAACAATAAAATGAGTCTGGTTATATATATAACCAGCAATAAAATTGTGTAGTCATTGTAATCTGAATGCAGAAATTAACGTTCCGTAGGACTACTTTGCTCCGATGTTTAATGGACTACTTTACTCCGAGTCATTGTTTTCTAATCAATGGTTTATGTGAAACAGATCTACACTTCGATAGGTATATTAACTTACTCCATAAACACTGCAGCCTGTTTACGTTTAGATATAGTAAATTTGGAATACAGTCTGTTTTGAACTGAAAACTGATGTGTGCTATCACTGATTTAGTAACGACATAAAAATGGTAAGAAAAGAACTCGTTCTATAAAATAGTGTACATTCGTAAGAGAAAAACCGGCGTAGAACCAAGGATTCACTACGGTCTACCAATTATAGGTCCTCATTTCCACTAAATTTACAAATAGAATTTGGCGTGCCAACCTAAAACACATACAATTTTCTAATAATTCTCTCAAAGATTAAATATTTCTTTATTTCTTTTTCTTTATAATGTGAGTTACAATAAGAAACCATTGTTTCCTTTGCGCAAAGACGCGAGACCTTGTTGCGAAATCTAGGTTAATTACAGACATGATTGGTGAGCGAGAAGTTTGATAATATTTTCGTTCTCTCTTATTCCACTTTAACGACTTCAGAGAAACGAATAAATCCGTCGTAAGTGGAACGGTGACATACTTAGTACTGTGTAATGAAGCCGTTACGACTGTGTCGCCCCAGACGCGTTTACGAGCGGCAATATTTGTTAAACTACTCGTACGGACGCTGTAAACAATCCTTTGTCTTCGTCTCGCATGTCCTTATCTTGATGAAATTATTAAAATATGCACGTACTGTAGTCTATCTACACACTGACGGATAAATATAAATCTGCATTTATCCCATTAACTGAGAATTGATTAATTTTTGTATGTTTAGAGTTTTTCACGATCGGAGAAACTTGCTTTTCTTTAGTGGTTAAGTCTCCGTAATACATTGTTGACAGTCTACTTACGTGAAACGTTATGGATACATGAAGACCTGATGAGAAGGTACAGAGGATATGGAAAAGTTAATGCTGGTAGCAAGAAGAAAACTGAAGCCACAGAAGATATGTTACTTTGTATTTGACAAAATTGCGGTAAATAACTACTATGTTCAGGTTAATATAACAAATTTGTCAGGGGTAGCTGCTGCCGTTGAAAGGATTTGTGACAGTAAAAGTAGCAATTTTATTATATCATTAGAAATATAAGAAAGTGACTGAAGATAGAACTGTGCGGATATAGGTATAAGTCATAAGTATAAGTCCATGTAACCGGTGTTGCCGGCGCCAACAGTACCGGAAGTAAGAGAAAATAATATTAATTATATCACAAAATAAATACTTTAGTTATTGAATAATTTGATATTTGAACATATTAGTAGGGAAACTTGTTAGAGAAGCGTAGCATTGCTTTCGAACTGCTGGGCATTTGCACCGGCGTGTTGCCGGCTCAGACATCGGCAATGTTTTACTGCATACGGTCGTTGACCTCGCAGTAGTTGTCACTGTACAAACTGTGGAGGGGGACACATTCCGCCACTCAATGTGTTGCCGCTGTATAAACCGGCAAAGTGGTAAGTTAGCAGCTATGTCCGTTTAGGAATCAACATGCATCAGTTACTACCTACATATTTGTGTTTTGTTCGTTTAGTCATGTATGTCTCTGTTTGTCTTTATTATTGTTAATTCGATTATTTATGTTCTGAATTATTCTGTGTAAGTATAATAAGAGTCTGATCCCGTTGAACCGTGACCCTCTTCTTCTCCCAGGGAATGGTAGAAAATGCTTTAAAAAAAACACTTGGTACAAGGAAAAATTCGAATTAACTTTTAGGTCTATCACAACCGGCAACAGGTGTTATGTACCCACGCCACGCCATTACTGTAAGTCTCTTCTCGTTTGACCCGATTACCAGATACTCGTACGACATTTTTAACTTCAACGGTCGCCAACACACTCAAAGCGTATTAACTTCACTTCGATGGTGACCAATAAAGTCATAAAGTACTATTTACTGCAGTCATTACTAGCACGCTTGAAAGATATTCTCCTTATCATGTATTATCTCTATAGTCATTGTGTACCTTTCAATCTGACAAATACCAACAGCCACGAACAGACGTTTTTGTTCCATTGACTACGAACATGTTCATGGTTCATAAAATACTTCTCAACTCTTTTGTAATAAAAATATAGTGACATATTTTAATTACGTCATAAAAGTTCTTTGAACTATTCAAGCGGAATAGGAATTTAAAGGAATAACAATTTTTTTAAATGTAAAAAATGTAAAACTGTGTGAACGTTTACAACAAAGGTTTATACCTTACAATATTCAGAAAAACTAAAAGAAAAACCAAGTAACTTAATTAATCAGAAGTCGGTAAACACAACTTTATGTTTGTTCTGTCTACACATGTTAGGACTGCGTTTCGTACATTTCAGTGCGTGTACTATACTTCTATTGGACCGACAGGCAATACGGAGAAAAGTAGACAGGAGGAACTGAAAAGTATGAAAGCCAAAAATAGGCCTACATTTTGAAGAATATTTTAGCAAGTAAAATTATTAAGAATAAACATTTTTTATCTAACTATATATAGTTCTGTATATTTGTTAGAATTTAAATGTTAAACATTTGTTATTCTTTGTAATTATTTATACAAGCATATAAAGTATGTTATAATAACTGTAGTTTTTTAACGTCGAGACAATTAAATATCTACAAACATTTAAATTTACGATTAAATTTTTGATTGTATTTATTTACATTTAAAAAATGCATTCTTTAAGCTTCATTAGTGTATACAAATAAGAAATGTACAACTGGTTGGCGTAAAGGTGTGTTCCATCCAGCAATGTCACCTCGTGTTCTTTATAGTTCGGATGGCCAAAGTCTTCTTAGTCTTCTGTTGATTGCAAGCTGTAGAGGTGGCATGATCAGCGGGTTACGATGTACCGTGAAGGATTGTACGGTGTCTAGTATCATGTATTTAAATTTTGAATTTTTCTTTCATTTTGCTGATTTAAAAATTTTAAAGATTTATTGAAAATTTGATGATACGACTCATTATGTTTTGTATTATTTATTTTAAGGTATACAATATGTGAGGAACAAAATAATTCAAAAACAGGCAGTGAAATAGCTAAAAAAAATTAAAGGGTATACGACATGAAACGCAACCTAAAGGAATAAGATGAACGTGAAGCCACTAGAGGAGAAACTGCAAATATAAAAAGCGAATTGAGAAAAACACCTGTTCAGAATGAATATAATTTATAACATATAATATATAATATAAATAATTAAATATGAAAGTGCTTTTGTCAATTTCTAACTGCTGTTTATATCTAACTAAAGTGTGTAATTAGTGACTTCATCTGGTGTAAATTATTTTGTTTCTACTAAACCACACGACGTCCGTGTGACCGTCGTAACAGTATTGTTATGTAGATTATTTTCTTCCATTTTATCCAATCTTGACATTTCTCTCTCCACCTTCCTATTTCCCCGGTTTGCTTTTCTCTCTTGCTTCCTGTATAATACCCAAATAGTACCTTAATAAAGCTGCCTATGTCGTCTTTCTTTAATATTTGGCCCATTTCAGAATTCTTAAACGTCTGTATCACATTTTTTATAGATTTGAAAATAAATTTAAATTTGTTTGACACTGATGCAAATTCATGTGTAGGCAATTATATTTAATTTAAATAAAGATTACATTTGTAACATCGAATTCATTTAATAATAGTACGGATAAGTAATTAATTCTCAGACTGTTAAATTTAAATATTCTAGTATCTAGGATATAATTAAACATCTCGTGGTATGTCAAGCCTAGAACTCACATACACACACATGAACATTCGCATTAACATAGCATTCATATAATATATCGACGTACTGAACTAAATTCCGGACATAACGACGTACACATAAAATGAAAATTGTGCCAACCATGCTAATAGTTTTAAATATAAGAAATTTATGATGTTTCATAACATTTATTACGTTTATGATAACGTTTCGTGACATTTATTATGTTATCAAGTAAAGTGGTACTTGACAAAGTGGGATTGGGTGGTATTATTAATTATAAGCGTACATTTGTAGGCAAGTTTACTTTTGTGAGAAATGTTTGCAATTTTTTATTTCAAAAAGAAAATAAGAAATATAAACTGTCACAATTGCCCGTGAAACTATGCGGAAAGATTAAACATCAACATAATAAACTGAGCTATGAACAATGTTTAACAAAACTATGCTTCAATCACATCTTATCATAAGTTATTTTAATTTAAAATGTCGAAACGTGTACTATCTATTTGCGTAATATGTTTAATTAAATTAAAATATGATTAAACTACAGAGAATAAAATCCAGTGACCAAAACTGAATTTATAACGTTTATAATGAGAATGTCCCGTGTAACTGTAAGTCCAAACACTAAAACACTACTACAGCGTAGTAAATCACTAAAGATTCGCAATAAATCACTTAGCAGAATGCCAAAACAAAAACGGCATATATGAAACAGAATGTTTCAAATGCTGTAATGTGTTCGTAGGGCGAGACGTATAAAATCAATAATTTATTGCTATGTTCAACACAAAAAAAAGCTTTTTGGACCAACAGTATATAAAAGTGATGTAGCACCACACAATATTGATATTTTCTGATACAGAAAAATTTGACATGTTTGGAAACCAACACGTATAAAAATTATTAAAAAAACAGTAGACTAACTCATAACAAATATAAATCTACTACTACTACTACTACTACTACTACTAATTCTGCTACTACTACTGCTACTACTACTGCTACTACTACTGCTACTACTACTACTACTACTACTACTACTAATACTACTACTACTACTTCTACTACTACTTTCTACAGCGCTAAACGTCATGAAGAGCCCTGCCCTCCAGAACGACATGCCTCCATTCCTCTCTATCCTGTGCGACTCTTCGCCACCTTCTGGCCCCCAGTTTTTTCAAGCCTTTATCTACATCGACCACCCATCTTCTTCTTGGCCTCCCTCTTGTTCTTCTTCCTCCTGGTACTCTAATGTATACTATTTTCACTGCCCTATCGTCTGTCATTCTTTATACGTGACCTGCCCACCTTGTTTTATTACAGCGACGATGTCCGGTTGCTTGTATAGTTCGTACAATTCGGCATTTGTCGTCATACGCTATATTCCGGCATCTAGTACACCTCCATATAACCTCCTCAGAATCTTTCTTACGAATCTTCTGATCATATCTTCTTATGCTGAGGTCATGATTATATTCTTCTGAAACATACAATACTAATGGCCGCAATATGGTTTTGTAAATCTGAACTTTTGAGGTTCTAGAAATGTTTCTAGACTTTAGGATAGGCAGCAAAGAAAAATAGCACCTACTTCCCACGGCTAGTTTGTCTTGAATTTCCATTGCCAACTGATTTTTTGATGTCAGGAGGGACCCAAGATATTTAAAACTATCTACCCTCTCAAATTCACTACCATCAACTTTAATTTTTTGAGAGTCTTTCTCCTCGGACATTCTTCTTCATCGGCATATACTTGCCGATCTTGTTCTCTTTCGGCTATTCACTTGCAGCCCTAACAGTCGAAGCATGCTGCAGAGAGGCGTACGCCTCTTCAAGTGCCAGTTTGTTTCTTGTCACAAGAACAATGTTGTGACAAATTGAAATATTGATCAAATAAACACACAGGAACATACATGTAGAGCAATAACAATGAAGTGGAACAGTCAGAAGGTGTAAAGAAGGGTTGAACAGCAATTCCGTTAGACCGCCGAAGAAGAGGATAAGACCGAACCTCATAACCGATCTGCAGAATTAAAGTAAGTTCTTGAAAAAGCCTTATTAAACTATTATAATATCTTCAAATAAATATACTGCAAGTAGGTTTATTTTCACCTGCCGCACGTTTCATAGAAATTATTCTGTATCTTTAGAGGTCTGTTTGAATAGTAAGCGCTATATTCAATTACAATTCAAACAAACCTCTGAAGATACAGAATAATTTCTGTGAAACGTGTGTCAGGTGAAAATAAACCTTCTTCTTCTATGGCATCACAGTTTGAAGTCGAACCTTAGCCTCCATAATCATCCGCCTCCATTTTTCCTTGTCGTTGGCGATCGATTCCATCGTTTTATTTTACGTAAATTGTCAGCATCATTCGCCACTGCGTCAATCTAGCGTGTCTTGGGTTTTCATACTGGCCTTCTACCCTCGATATGACTAAACAGTACCTTCCTTGGTATTCGGTTGTCTTCCATCCTAATGATGTGTTCTGCCCTTGCAATCTATGTAGTAGGATGGTGTTGGCGAGATCATTGTCTTTATACAGCTTGTAGAGCTCCTTATTGCGACGCATTCTCTATGTTCTCTATATCCCGTTTACTTGGATTTGTTCATATATTCTCCGAAAATAAACCTACTTGCAGTGTATTTATTTGAAGATATAACATGGGAGACCTGCAGGAAACTCAACGAGTTACTTACAAAGGAATAATAAACTAATATAGTATAAACCGGTATTAATCAGTGACGAAATATTCGGATTATATACTATATTAGTAAAAATATATAATATGCAGGTTGGCTGTAAGGTTGAGGGTTGTGGGTTGAGCAATTGATTATTCTTATTATGCACAGAGCTAAGCCATTACGCAACGTCACGCGGTAATCAATATTCAGGAACGCGTGTTGTGTTATTTTGTAGGTCAAGTCGACCGTGCACTCCACAATTCTCTCGATAACATTACGTAGGGTACACGCTAAGCTCACATGTGTTGTCAACACACGTGCAGTCTTGATTAATCCAATCGTGCAGGACAGTATGCTTGTACTTTTTAAGTTTTTCTCTACGTAAATTTTCTAAATAATAACACTGGTACTGACATAGCAGGCACCGTCGGTTTCGGCAGTTAAGCCATACAAGGAAACTAATGTGGTCAACAGTAAGCTCCATCCGCTCACTATTACCTCAGAGTGTTATTGTAGCCCTCTTAGTGTCACAGGCTAAGTCGATCTTGGCGGAGAAGAACGTACACTGATTTTACGTTACTGCCAGGGAATAGAATACGGGACTTCGTGAAATAGCTAGACGTAATAATCAGTAAGTACACTAAACCTTTAAATTAACTGAATACGCTGGGGAATTATAAGCAGCCATTTTCAGTACTTACTTATTATTTTACTATAAAGCAGTAATTATAGAAATAATTCTCGCATTGTGAGCTCAAACACCTACTAAGGGTGTCGGAGCGTGTTACATTCTGGCAGACTCAAGAGTTTTAAATTTCAGTCAGGAGCTTGTGTTCGTGAGAAAGTGAAGAGAACTCCAGTTTACGGCTATCTGGACAAAAATTTGGTACTCTGAAATGGCAAATAGGTTCATATCTTGCACGGTACTGTAGGTAAGTAATGTTGTTGGGCCCGTCATGTCGGTCTGAACTGTATGCTCATGTGGAGACAACCGTAAACTGGCATTTTTAACATAACAGTCTTTTAGACATATCATTAAAATAAATCAAGTCAAATGTTAGAAACTTATTTAAATTTTAGAAGCTCAAGAAAGTTGTATTTATATCAAATAACAAAAATTGGATTTAATTTTTCATTATTATCCTCTTTATACTGGAGAGGGAAGCGGACTTCGAGTAAAAAAAAGAATTATATATTTTATATAATCATAATTAATGGAGCAGGGCGGCTCAGTAGACCAGTGGGTATGGCACCTGGCTACTAATCTAGAGGTCCCGGGTTCAATTCCCGGGCCCGCACCATAAAATCAAGGTGCGTTTATCAGTCCCCAGGTCGACTCAGCCTGTTGAAAATGAGTACCTGGGATAACATCCTGGGGATAATAATGGGCGGCTGTGTTTAAACTGTAAAAATCCGTACCCAGTATCAGACTAAAAGTAATTTTAACCCAAATCTAAGTGTAATGTTTAGTCTAAAAATTGTTTAACGTTTGGAACTCAAAGAGCCAAAAATATAAGTTAACATTTTTAAAAAGTTGAAAAAGTCTATGTAGGCTATCAAGCTCTGACGAATTTTATTTCAAACATGAACTTGGTATCTTTAATAATTTGACAAGATTAATATCTCAGTTGCAAATTTTTAACTGCCTTCAAGACGTTTTAAGACATGTTTCCAAATTGTTTGCAAACCCTACATCTTGCTATCAGTGATGTTAGTCTAGAATAGGCTGCTACGAATTTAGGTCTAAAAGTAATCACTGAAAAAACCAAACACATGTTAGCAGGCAATAAAATACAAGGGATAAGAGCACCCCCTAGTAATTGGAGGACATAAGTTTCAAAAGTTTGAAAAATTTAAATACCTGGGCTCACTAGTTACTGAAAAAATTATGGTCGAAGAAATAAAAGAAAGGATATTTGCTGGAAACGGATACTACTTCTCCCTACAAGAAATATTTAAGTGTAAAAACATAATCAGAACAACCAAGATTCATCTCTATAAAACCGTTCTTAAGCCAGTGGTCATGTATGAATCTGAAACTTGGGACAATGACAGTGGCAGAGGAAGATGGTTGCGCAGGTGTGAAAGAAAAGTATTCAAAAAGATATTTACTGCAGTAAACGTACAAGGAGCATAGAGAATAAGGAGGAATGTAGAAATCCAGCAAATCTCTGCAGAACCAGATATCGTAACTGACATAAAGAAAAGTAGAATCCGGTGGGCAGGGCATGTTCAGAGAATGTTAGAGACATCCACATTGAAGAAAAGTTTTACTGGGGGGAGACTTGGTGGAAGAAGAAGGAAAGATTGGCCCAGAAAACGATGGGTGAATGATCTTGAAGACGACTGCGCAGACTCGGTGTAAGAAGATGGAGACTGAGAGCAGAGGATCGAGACAACTGGAGGCGTATTGTTTAGGAGGCGAAGGCTCTCCAAGTAGAGCGCCAATTAAGAGGAAGAAGTTTGTGAATGACGTACATAATTTACTCCTTGATTACTGTGCAGTGTTTGATTTTGAGACATATCACTGGACATTAACTGTCGCTCTCAGTAACTTACAGTGCATTTAAACATTTTAGTTGGATTTCTTACACAATGATCTACAAAAATGCTTAAAAACCTTATTTATTTGTTTCAAAAGAAATATGTATCGCTTGATTTGTTTATTTAAATAAATAAACTGAAAATAAAATCAAACGATTAGATTTATCTTTATAATGGTTAGTGTAATATTTGGTACTTTGGAATACACGAGTACTTTCAATTTGATAAACGGCAAAGAGATTACCTATGTGCCAAATTTTTTACCATACGCACCACTTGTAAAAAGCAACGTCTATTGATTTATGTATTATAAACGATAAAAATACAGCACAAGTTATCTGTCGGCAAAGTTTATCTAGAGCATTGACATACTAAGTACCGGCAGCATTCTATATTTGTTGTTAGTTGACTACTAGTCGTAACAAGTATATTGGCTTATACAATAAACGTCTATATATAAGAATACCTTTTTTTTCTATAGCTTCAACCTCATTCACTCCGCTTCTCGAGTAAAGTTTATTCAAGAATCCTTACGATATCTGTTCTCTTGTATGTCAAGGTTACTTACAATTCACAATGCCAAGTCGGTTAGAATTTGTTTACGCTATAATTGTACGCTGTGGCACACGTAACTGACTAGTGGTCCGTGTAGAAAGAAACAAATTTCTTAAAAACAAACGGATAGGGCCAGGAAAATATTAAAGTAAGTTGGGCACGTAATTAGGATAGAAGACGGTAGGATACTATAACAAAGTGATAAAACATTGTGATATAAAAGAAAGAAGAATTTCGACGAAACCGAAACATCAAAGCATGATAACGTTTTAGGCTTTTGAAACGTATAATGTGCATAAACTGCAGACTCTCCTGTTCAGCGATGTTCGTACGGATTTCTGACCGATTCACGACTACAGACCGGACACGTTGATGGAGTTGTAATTTCTTCTGTTCCATATCGCTTGTTTGTTCAGTTTTCAATCTCTTGTTCTGGCGATATTGCTTGGCTATCGCAGCATTCTTTCGTTTCTTTTCTTCTTGTTTCTTGTTTTGAAACGCGCTAATTTTCTCATCTTCAATTGTGTTTATTAATTCTTCACGATCCCTGTCTTCGCGTTGTCGTTGACGCAGGCGTCGCACACGTTAAGTGGAAGACATCATGACTAACATTCAACAATATACACTGATATGTATCTTATTTCACTGTGACCAAATTTATTTATTACTAAAATCACCTGGAGCGTTACATTTTTCGATGACGTTACACATTTTGCATCACGCATTTTGTGGAAAATATTATCATGTTTCTATATAACTATTGTAATAAAACAAATCGTTTTATTACAAATAATAAATAAAATTTTATTATGGAGTTTAATTTTTCTATTATATTTAATTATGTATTTAATTACTTTTAATTGGTGTAATTGTTTTATGTTCAATTAATAAAAAGTACTGTTTAATAACTGTGTTAGCTCTGATGAAGAATTATTTGTTTCTTCACGTTAAATTGATTATCGTGGCCAAACCGATTGCATGTAGCGGCCGATTCAGTATCTGTACTTCTTCTTCTGCTCGTTCCTTTCCTTCAGAAGTTCACGTTAATATTTAATAATTAATGTAATTTAATTTATGACTCAAATAATCATCAATAAAACAACGTTTAAACAATAATTAAGTTTATTAGGTTTCAAGTAATGGTTTGAATTGCCGCGACTGGCTCGAGTCTGATTCGATATTAAGTTCCAGTTCGATTAATACATATAAATAAATATTCAATAGTATAAGGGTTCTTTAACTGTAGAAATAGTCAGGAAAGGCAAGAGAATTCAATACTTACAAATTATTAAAACTTATTCATGGAACAGACAAAATAATAAAGTATAATGTACCTATATAAAATGTTAATATTACGATACAGATGGTTTCTCTGACGTCACTCGTCACGCTCCCATCAGCCTCTTCGAATGGAATCAAGATGGCTGCCTTAATGAGTTGATCTGCGATGTGAATTCATCTACGAGATTTTCCTTCAAATAAACGTCTCCGTTAGTTAATTCCTCTTCAGTGATGTTGTTCTGGGAATATCCACAAGTTGTAGAGTATAGTTGTATTCACCCACTGGATTTTGGTTCGGTAATAGTAGTGTCATGTCAAAAAAGTTCCCTTCATTCGGTGTCTGGTTATCTGAGTTCAATTTGGTTCTTCAGTCGTGTCTATATGTAGTGACAGCTTTATTTAGTATTTGTTAATTTAGTTTAAGGTTTCACTGATCGTTATTATATTATTAGTCACTTTATTTTATATTCTTTTATAACTGTTGTAAACTTATCATATATCTTGGTTGTGTTAGTCAAAAATTTCCGTTCACAATTCTCTGAGATGTATTCTGACACGTGTCTCGTTTGGCTTTTAACAATCAACTAACTGATATTTGTTCCTTCATATATAAAATTCCATAAGATTTTGGTATCATTTCTCATTGTTTATGAATCAGCTGTTCCTATCAAATAATTCAATCTTATTGAAATAAGATTAAATATATTTTACATTTAATTGGCTATAAATTATTTGTTTAGTACTTTTATGTAATTCTAATTATAGAACAATATTCCTGTTTTTATTTTACACAAGTTAATACTAAATTTGATCTGGTTTGGTTTGAATTAAGCTTCAGAATTACATTCTTTGAAATTTATCTATAGGCCTTATTTTGATTCACATAAATACATAGTAAATGGTTTCCAATAGGTTTTATGTTACAATTTTACTCACACTTGATTACTAATTAAACCCTGGTAATTACCTTTTATGTCTGGCTATTATTTTAAATATTTAATAAGTTATTTGCATTTTACTAGTGCTGGCTTACTGCTGTTAGGCCTTCTCTTGTGCAATCACCATTTAAGTCAATTTTACTTGTTGATTCCTTTAATCACTATTATATGTCGTTGTTATCATTAGGATAAAATATTTGTATTCTGAAGATGATAATTTATATCAATTTAATCTTGGTTCTATAAATTTATATTCTCTGATTTAGTTTATATGGTCAAAGTTGAATTTGTCTTGGTCATCACTTTTCAATTTTACTAGCAATGTTATTATGAATTCATCTCATTAGTTTTATATTTTTTGATGTACTATTTATGGGTCGTTTGAATTATTATTTTGCCTTTCCTTACTTTACAAAAGTACAACATTAATTAACATGGTTCAAATACAATAAATTCTTATATACTAACATCTAGTATTTCCTAGTATACACAAAAATAATAACACAAAATAATTATATAAATAAATACATTAAAACTTTATATTAATAATTGTCTTTTTGTTGTCCTTTTTAAAACTGGTTTGGGGTGTTCCCCTTAATCACATTTATTTTAATTATAATTAATTTTTCAACATTTCTCATTATTTGTATTGGATTCTCTTGTTTTATTAGTTTTGGTTCTAAATTGGTATAGCTAATATGGTTTAAGTTCTTCCATTTATGTGGTTTGCTGCTATAGAGGTTTCTGTCTTTACAATAGGTTTTTTAGGTATTTTGCTATTATTCTATTTCAATTCACTGGTTATGGGTTGTTACTCCTTACTACTTCATATCTTGAAGACTGTCATTTTAATTTATTTATTCTGGGCTGTTACTCCTTACTACTCCGTATCTTACTGGGTCTACTAATTATTTTATTGACATGATAAAATATCATACTACAAATCATACTATTTGTTTTAACACCTTTTGGCTATAAATTGACTATATATAAATTCTTTGAATCGATTTGTTTAGTTCTGTTAAGTTTTTTTATTGATGATTGTAATTACTTTTATTTAAGTTGATATTACTCCATCCAGATGACTTCTTCCCTTTTTTTCCTATATGATCTTATTTTGTAAAATGAGGTAAAAACTTCGTTGTGCTACGCTATATAACAAATATTTATTATATAACAAATATATTCACCATATAACAAACATTATCATGTTAAAAACGACAGAGACCGAAGATTTCTAGACTGTGGGGAATCGAAAGTGTGGAAAAAATATAGTGTTAACATCACCTGGAGCGTTACATTTTTCGATGACGTTACACATTTTGCATCACGCATTTTGTGGAATGACCCCCAGCCTAAAAACATTATCATGTTAAAAAGCCAGTGATAAAACTACGAAATGTAAAAGGTTTAATAAAAATTGAACATGTCGCAGAAAATTCGTAGTACGTGGAGAACTTATGCTCTATGTTGTGTTTAAAAAAATTAATTCCAAATTTTATGTACGTATAATTTTTGACAAACTAACAAAAATGCGTTTAACCAACGTAAAGGAAACAAAACTGTACACACACACTGTTTCACATTACGAGATAACAACTTCCCTGTTTGTAGTCTTTGACAATGAAAAGTTTCCATGTTCTTACGTACTTTGTTTCCCAAACGATCGTTGTGAAGGAATTTCACTAAATAACTTATAAAGCTAACGCAAACAATTTTATTAAACAATCGTTTAAAACTTTTTCTTCCAGACAGAGAGAGTTCGTGCACCCTATTCGTTGGTAAAAATAGCCGAGGCTCTGTAGCATGCCTCTTACCACCATATTTTCCTTGACTGGTAATTTGCCACCGATTTTAAGAATCAGATTTATAAAGTACAGGGGTTTTGTGTTATATTTTCTTTTCTTTATAATCACGTTTTATTATAAAGACATTGCTTTCTGCTGATGGCCAGCTTTTATTATTAATACAGCTTTACGTTACTAACATGTTCGACGTTATTTACTGATCTTACTTTGTTGTTTAAGTCATACAGGTTTTACAGGTAAGTTATATAGACGTGTTTAGTTTGTAACACACGGGACTGAAACAAAATCTTGTTGGATCGAAGTCTGTCTTGTTCTCAAGTTCGTTGGAATTTTTGATTGAGTATTGTCCATTTGAAGGTTTTGGGTATTGGGTATTTGAAGGTATTTGCTGACAAAATTCGTTTCTTAGCGTGCATGTGTTTATGCGATCTGCTTATTCACAACATTAGACGATATCAACATATATCTTACATTTTTTACTTTTATTTAAAAAGACTACAACAATTTTTGTTTTTGAAAGTATTAAGTTACGATTATAAGACGTAGTTTTATTACATTTTTTCGTTTTATATTTATTAAATTTTAAGTTTTATGACGTTAAAGAAATTATAATGAGATCTTCAGTGTACCTTACCTTTACGTATATAATTATAATACGTACAAATTATTCATTATTATAAACATTTTTCATACAAATTGTAATAAGTATTAGTACCTGATTAAAGCTACAACACAAATACTTTGAAGTTAACACCTGTTTGAAGTAACTAACTTTATTCTTGATCAAAACAGAAATGCCAAATTTATAATTCGGCTAGTATTCTTGGGATTTTATTTCAGGTGTTCTGCGTTTCATCTATACTAGTACGATCTATGTAGTAAAGGCGTTACTATAGAAGAGACAGCGTGAAGTAATGGCTGTTGACCTTGGAAAAACTTGCTTATATAGTCTGAAGGTCACTGATGACCAAAGAATCATGTGAACTGTAAAAGAAATCTAAATTATACGGTTTGAAATTGCAAAACGAATAGAAAAGTTGGGGCTTGAAAGTGAACGTATAGAAAACAAACTACCTGTTGATAGGAACAGGTCAATCAAATATCCAAATAAAAACAACAAAATTGAAGCTGCAGTAACTACACACACTTAGAGGTAGACATTAACACAACAGAGAGGCATGACAGAGAATAAAAAACGAATAATACAGGCTAGCAAAACAAATGCCTGTTTCACTGTACTCAGAAACTTTAAACTATGAAAGACTAAAAATTTAAGATTTATAAAACTTTAATCCAAAGTAGTCTACTAAACAGAACAGAGGAATGATGAATTAAAAAAAGCAGTAGATGAACCAACAGAAATAGATGAGTTTAGGAGAATTTGGAGAATATCTGGAAAAGATATAATAGGGATTAAAGATGTAGGAGAACAGATAGAGGTGAATGGTTGTCTAATGATTTATATTGAAGAAAACCAGCTAGTTTGATATAGACAAATCCAAAAAATGGAGGACTGCCGAAAAATTAGGCAATGAGCAGTGAGTCTTTCTAAACCGCTACCGGAAAAAAAGAATCTGGAATCTAGGTGTGACAGAAACAATGAGGTCAAGAGATCTGAGAGAGGGGCAGTGAGATAACAGACTCACGTTGAAGTTAAGGCATCACGCAACTTTTTCAGGCCGGTATGTTATGATTTTTTATAAAGAAGTATAGAAAAAATATACACCGTTACAAAAAAATCAGAATAGGGTCAGACAGAGTACGTTTATGAACACCAAGTCATTTTCTTTGTCCAATGTTGTAGGTTCCAGACCAAGAACAATAATGTAGACAGTTAACTCTCCATCGGTACATATCGTGTGGCAGGGACACACATGTGCTTGTGGTAGTGTGATAGTCAACAGATATTGCTTCAGTTATATATACGTGAATGTGTTTGCATCATAGACACGACAAGTGTCAAGTAGAGACACTTCATACATGCAAACGATACTCTCCAAGTAGGAATACGTACAGTCTCGCTTGAAATAGTAAGCATACGCATGATGTATTTATAGGTTAGTGTATAATAAGAAAATAAACGTCTACAAATACCCTCTATTTAGAGTATTATATAATATCAACAGGGACATTTATGACTAAATTTAATAAATAAATTTAATCAACTGTCTAGAACAATTAAATAAGCGTTAGAACATAATTGTAAATCTACAAATTTAGGGAAGTTTCCTTGTTAGTATGCTGTTCTGAGTAGTTTCACTTTAATAATCAAACAACAAAATAAAATTGAAGATAAGCAATGAAATTTCTACGTTGTATTACCTAATTAGTTCGAAAAACAGGGACAATTGGGATGAATGGAGTATGTTCACCCAGAAGCGTTTTAAAATATCAATGACATTGGTACCAACATTTGGACCGGGTGGATGACAACAGAATGCCCTATTAGCTCTTTTTTAATACACAGTTTGAGAAAAGGAATGTTGGCTAGTCAAATCATTTTTTATAAATGTGGGACAGTCGTTGACTTAGATCCTTGACTTTGGTGACGTTCATGTGAATATGATTTTTTTAATAAATAAATAATAACAAGAATGGTAATAATAATGATAATAATAATAATCATAATAATAAATTATTAAATATAAAAAAAGAATATTAATAAAATAAAAATTAATTAAATAATAATCATTTTTCCTTGACTACCTCTAACCCTCCTTCCCTCCTCACTCTCTCTCTCTCCTTGACCTTCAGTAAGCTTAGATAATTGCGAAAACATATGTGTACATTGTAAGTCATGTTTTTGTATACAGACTAATACTAAGTAACTTTTAAAAGTAACGTATTATGGTTTTGATTCTATAAATGCTATATAAAATCTAAAAGAGACGATAATTTTACTATTAGTCTGGATTGCTAAGACATCGACCATAAGTGTTTATTTTCCTCCCTTATAAGTATTAAAAATTAATTTGTCCCGCTCGTATTGTTACCCCGTTACGATAGGTAATATGCGTATTCTCGTATTGTGCAGCAAATTATCGATCCTTCCGCGACTTCCAAGGCACGGCCCGACTATTCGCCAAGCAACTGGAACTGCATAGAACTCTCTGTCTGCCTGTCTGTCTGTCAGTCTCTCTCTCTCTCTCTCTCTCTCTCTCTCTCTCTCTCTCTCTCTCTCTCTCTCTCTCTCTCTCGAACACGTTGTTACGCCAAACTACTGCCTGTGCAAGGTAAATAAGAGAAACACCGTCCCGCCTTAGGCAGTGGGAGTTTCGGCGAAGTGTACTAGGTACTAGGTGCGTGAGTATTTCGGTGTATTTGACCCGTGCGATGTTATACGCATCCGACCGTATTTAGTGGAAGCGTCTAGTATTTAATCGTTCATTTGTGCGCACGTGTAGCACAATTATTTAACTTGGTGACCCGTATTATTGTTTGTGTCGTGAATGTTGTATAAGTGTATAAATAAGCATTGCAATACAAACGTATCTTAGAAAGTGTTAATTCGATTGATGACACACAAACGTTTGTTCGGTTAAACTTACTAAATCTACTCAAACTGTCGTATTTATTACTGTAGTTCTCCATACCACAGATTCTTTAACTGTCTAGCAAGTCTAGCAAGAAAATTGCTGTAACTGAGATCCCTTGTAACGTTTATGAAGCATTCTTTCGTTGTTTATACATGTACAGACACATCTGTTTCTTGTATAATTTCTTCGTTACACTTCTGTAGTATGACCATTTTGTGTGTGTGTGTGTGTGTGTGTGTGTGAGTGCTTTTTGTGTAAGTGGTTTGATCGTACAGTACATCCGCAACCGTTTTTGCACTTCGATTATCAACTTCTGCTAGTCTTATCGGCATAAAATATACATTACTAGTAAAAAGAACACAAAATAATCAATTCCAACAAGAAAACATCCTATTAAATTTTTCCAAAATCAAAACCTAATCTAGTCAGGTTTAAAAGCAATATACAAAATACTGTTATTGTTTATTAATGAGTGTATTAGCTTCTAGTGTGCTTGCTTTATCTCTTGTACTGAATACCTTAAAGTACTACAGTTAATTTTATTACTGTAATTTGACAAAAAGTATAAGAATATGTTTTTCTAGGTTGCAATTGTAACGGTAAGCACACACACACACACACACACACACACACACACACACACACACACACACACACACACACACACACACACACACACACACACACACACACACACACACACACACACACACACACACACACACACACACACACACACACACACACACACACACACACACACACACACACACACACACACACACACACACACAGAACCATAAAAATACCTACTACCAGAGTAAACTAGAAAATCTCAGAGAGGACAAAGCAGGTGGAATAACTTTCTTTATACCAAGCAGTGGTATGTATAAATTTAACTAGGATTGTTAAAAATTCACTGGAATTCACTGAAAAATGCTAAAAACACATACGTGCTTCCTAATACGTCGCCGTTTCGGTATAAATAACTGTTTTCATAAGAAATTTTATTATGACTTTATCGACTGTAGTCAATATTAAATTTAAATATAACGCAGCGCTCCGGGGTTCTCAATTTAAAAAAATGAAAATTGCAATTTCTGGCATTTTAACGAATTGTATATAGCACTGTAGGAACAGGCAGGGGTGGAACCTGCATTATCTGGTGGATCTACGTGAGCTGACAATATATAAAGCCTATACACTCATCGATTGTATAGGACTATATGTTAACCGACTGTTAAACAACATGCTACACTTTTATAATAAGCTAACAGTGTAGACGGAGTAATGCATGCCCGAACATTAAACAATACCTGTTGCATGTCGTTTCCCCCATTCGCGTAATTAAGTCGTGGATTATACTAAGTCTCGCTTTTAATTTGTCAAACATATTTCATTGCTTTTAAAGTGTCAGACTGTAAAGTATATTCTCTGTAAAACTTAAACAGAATCCGTCCCCCCCTATGATAATTACTAAATTTAAATGATCAAATAACAAAGTCAGTTATTTGAAGTCAAACACGGGACCAGAATTAGTACTCCATTGAAAACGACTAATGTAGCTGTTTGCAGACAGTCAATCAGATCGTCGTGTTGTACCAGTGAAACAGAATAACTGACACCAATGGCTACACTCATTGCAAACTTTAATTAGAAATTTCAAAAGCAACAGTTAGAAATCAACAAATTATTATACAATAATTCAAGTTACATTTGTCCAAAACACAACAATAAACGTCACCTTATACCACTAAACCGGCACAATATTATTGAAACGCACTCACAATATCGCCAGGTGTAAATGAACTGGCCGCTTCGATATACTCCTGGATGCCCGTCAGATAGTTGAGTAACGTCTGGAAGGGGGGCATCTCGCAGACCTAGAACGTTACGTAGGTCTGATTATGCCGCCCAGAATGATCTCTAAACATCTGGAACAGCTTGGGACGTTGCCGCATGCTACGGGTAATGTAGGCTTTTGTTATTTTTCAGCTTAACGGAGCAATATTATATTTAATATATTTGTATATAAAATATTCTAATATCGGTCTTTTTTGTTTAGTAGAAAGCTGTAAATATATTTGTGTTAAATATTCAAATACATTTCTTTCATTGTTATTGAAAAATGTGTCGTAAAATCCTGCAAGATTATAGGATTTGTAATTGATGGTTCTAAAAAACCAATAAGAAAGTAAAAAACAAAACAGGAACGGATACGAAAAATGAATGAAATTTCAAGTAGATGAATATCCAAGTATAAATAAAAAACACTGCTTTTCTGTAAGTTTGTAACGTGATGAAAAAGTTTCATAAAGTCAAATGAATTATAATGGCTAAATTTTGATAGACATAAGAGTTAATTTAAAGGACTAAAGATTTTTTTAAGAAATATATTATTTTATTATTATTCCGACTGTACAATGTTTACACATTTTCCGGAACCAAAGATTACAGAAGTGATTGAATTCTCATCTTCCACTGCTGCCTGCTTGTCCATCCAAAGATCTTCTTTAGTTTTTCGTTCCCTCAATATAGTAGGAATTTCTTCTATCTAGGTGATAGATTGTCTTCCTCTTTTCCTTCTTCCTGGTGGGGTCCATTCCATAACTCTCCTTGGTAATTTTTCTTGTGACATTCTTTTAGTGTGTCCATACCATTGTAATTTTTTGTTCGGATAAAATCAACAATTAAATTTTTCACTTTCATTCTGTCGTTAATGATTACATTTCTAATTTTCTCACGTCTGGGTACTCTTGCATAACGTCTCCAAAAGTCCATCTCTGCCGTCATTAATTTTGTTCTTGTGTTTATTAATAGTCCAAACTTCTGAGCCGTAAGTCATGATACTTCTAACAATTGTTTTAAATATTTGGTTTTAGTTTCTGCTGTAATTTGCATATCCCAAAGGATTCCATTTAATGTAGATATAGCCATCTTTCCCAAATTAATTTTAGATTTTATTTCTTTGTCTTGCTTCTCAATGGTCGTAATTTTCATCCCTATATGCTTGTATTCCTCTGCATATGAAATCTTCCTCATGTCTTCCTCCAATATCAAGTCTTGATGAAGGTCAACTATTGCCACGTATTTTGTTTTATTCATATTTACCTTTAGTCCCCGTTTATGATATTCCTGTATCAATTTTATAGTCATGTACTCTATGTCTTTAAAATCTTGAAACAAAAGTAATTGGCCATCAGCAAGCTCTAATGAATAAACTGTTACCATGAAGTAAAATTTCCATGTTCCTGCACATTTTTTTCCAAGTCTCTATAGCTTTCTCCGTACAAATTTTGAAAAGCGTGGGTGATAGACATCATTCCTGGCGTAAACCTTTGGTTACTTAAAGCTCTGGTAACAAATTCTTTCTATTTTTATTCTCGATATTGAATTGTTATAGAAACTTTGTATAGGTTTTACAAAAATGGTGTTGATACTAGTAAATCTTAAAGCTGTCCACAGATTGGCTAACGGTACATTGTCATAGACTTTTTCAATGTCAATAAAATCTAAATGAAGAGGTTGTGATCGAACTGTTTTCCTGTTTTAGTACGTAGGCTTTCACGGCCGGTGTCATTACGATTATCTTCTAAAACTTCCAGGCTGAAAGGCCGTGGTCGATTGCTTAAAATACTGCTGAACGTTTCGGCCGCACGTCTATTGGGAGACGTGTTCGGCGTGTCATCTTTTCGAACACAATTTTTTCGCTACTGAAGATGGCCACCGGTGGTGCGGCCGAAACGTTTAGCAGTATTTTAAGCAATCGACCACGGCCTTTCAGCCCGGAAGTTTTAGAAGATAATCGTATTGTTTTCCTGTTTATTTATTGTAAGGAGAAAAATGATCTATGTTTGATCTACCAACTCTGAAACCTGCTTGTTGTTCAGCATCCAATTCCTAATACTCAGCTTCTAAAAAATGTTTAAGTACTCTTCCATAAAGCCTACTTAGTGTGCTAGTAACTGTTATGCCTGTAACTGTTATGTAAATATATTTAAGGAAAATTTTGAGCACCACGTAGATGTCTCTCAACTATCTATCAATCGTCAATTCATGCCTAATATTCTCTTACTGCCTCACACACGACATGTTGCCCGCCTAGTGGAGTATGGACATACACCACATAAATAAATCTAAATTCCTAATGGGTTGAAGAGGGCTTGTCACTCAACCAGCCTGGGTACCGCTCAATCAACGAGGTCTCTAATATAAAAACCAGTTATTGCTAAATTCTTTTGCAACCAACCAACCAACCAACCAACCTTCGTTAAACACTAAGTCTGCGTGATTCAGGCGTATCAATTTAAATATTTCATTAGGGTAAGTATACAATTAATTGCTACAGAGCCTATAATTTACAACTGTCTTCAGATAATTATAGGAATAACATTATTTACATGAAAAATATATAGTTGACATCAGGAAGGCTTTTCCAAAATGTTACGCGTGCTTATTCAAAGACTTCCGCTAACTAATTATCGTATAATTGAGCACTGGCCTAATTACTTTATGCGTTCATTTCACTGTGTAACAAATGATGATATATTTAGTAATGATACGTTCAATGAAGTGACCGATTGTCTGCTTTATGAGTTTATAATTATTTATTACGCAACTCAAAAGCCACCGTTACCATTTCAAATGTATTTGCTTTCTGTCTTGTAGGGTATATTCAGACCCCGGTTTACTTAATACAACAGTTCAACGCGCTCGTTAGTATTTACCTTATCTCGCATACTCTTCTCATGTGCTAACAATTTTCGGACTGTTCCTACTGTTTACATTTCACAAGGGTGTCTGTGTATGTGTGTGGATAAGAGGAGAGGGGTACGCTTGTGTTGGTTTACGTATTCTAAAACCTGGTACTTATGTATTTACCTAATACAAATACGTGCCTATTTATAACGTCTTGAATTGTGCATAACTAAGTGTCAAATAGGGAAATTAACTTTTTTTTGCCTTTTGTAGTTATTATGTTTTCTATCACCATTGATAAAAATATTAGCTAGAAGAATGTACAATCACAACTACTAAAAAACCTAACAATAATGTAGATTGATTTTATTTTTTAAGATGTACGGTGTTTAATATTACATGGTCTCCTAAAATTAATACGAATTCAAGCCATTCATTATATTCTATAACAACTCGGAATGTTACAGTTAAAGTACATTTTCGGCAAATTTGGTATGACAACATAATAAAAAATATGTGTGTCTGTGGGAATAGAAACAAAAACAAATGTTAAAAAATGCAAAACCTAGACGAGAAAATGCGAGAAGAGCAAACTTTTATAAAAAGAAAAAGCAATTTTATTTCGTTTTGTTAAGGAGTAATTTTTAGATTAATTTCACTAAAGTAAAACAACTCGTAATGGTAATGTCAAGTTTGTCATTGGAACATGATGATTTATCATAAAACAATTTGAAAAGTGTTAGACAATAGACAGCACGTTCCAAAACATTGTCGGAGCTTCTACACGAATCGAGAAAAGCCCGTGGCATCGAAGTTCGTATGTCACAAGTGCCCTGTGACATAGACGATATACGCGGCTTGTTCTACAGCGACGAGTTTAGGAGTTATACTTATTGTGAAGTAATATTTGTTTGTCAAGTGATTTATTTATTTCAGCTGGGCTTCAGTTCAATTGCTGACTTTAGTAACTGTAGTCATCAGTAGTATTTTACATTGATAAGAAGGAGGTGTTATAAAGGAAAGGAAGATAAAGTATTAATATACGCTGACGATACTGTGATAGCATCTTTCATCGGATGAGAGAGTAAATATAAAAAGGATGTTACAAAAATTAGAAGATATGGTGAACAAATGTGGAATAAAAAACTATAAAAACGAAAGTAATGAGAATGAATGGTGGAGAATGTATGAAAATTGAAATTGCAAGGAAAACAGAGCAAGCAGACAAGTCCAGCTACTTGGTGATCAACCTTAATTAAGAAGTTAACCGGTGAATAAAGCCAAAGAGTTAACTAGGTCCAGCGAAAGAAGTCTTCAATGCAAAATAATAAGGTTTTTGTCTAGTAGAATGAACTTGGACGTGATGAATCATAGTAATAACTCCGCTTGCCGTAAGGAGCTGGCTATAAAAGAAACTGTTAGTATTTTCAAGAAACGTCTACGTACGCCTAATAGGTAAACGTCAGGCGGCTATAACAGAGGAGGTAAAATCTAGCCACGTTATTCCGGTTGCAGAGTCCATTCATTTAAAATTATTATGCTTTAAATAATATTACAAGAGTGCGTTTGTATAAATGCTTAGGCGATTACAATTTGACCCGTATATAATACATATATATATATTTTTTTCTATATAAGTAACTAGACGTTTCTTAATTATATAAAATTGTGATGTTATTCAATTCCTTTCTTCTGCAAGTAGTATAATTCGTATATTCTTTTTTTTTTAAAGAATATACGAATTATACTACTTGTAGAAAAAGAAATTGAATAACATCACAAATAATATTCATTTTGTATACTGATTGCTTTAGATTTTAGTGATCCTAAACATTTAGAGAATACTGTTATTAGTGTGTATGTTGTTAGTGTTTAGTGTATAGTAGCTTCTAGTAGGCATGCTTTATATCTTGCACTTAATACTTTGAACCACTACAGTTAACTTTGTTACTGTAATTTGACAGGTGTAAGAACATTTTTTCCTATTCCAATTGTAACGGTTAAAAGTTAAAACGCAGACCCCCCCCCCAAAAAAAACACACAGAACCATAAAATTACCCACTAACAGAGTAAACTAGAAAATCCCAGAAACGAAAAGCAGGTAGAATAGATTCTTTTATACCAAGCAGTAACATGTAGGGAATTTATCATCATCATCATCAAGGATTAAGGACACCCCACACCTCTCCGTTCTTTCGACTTATAATGCCACAGTTATTTGAAAATGCGGCAGTCATCCATTTGGTTAAGATGTTCCAACCATTTTAGGCGATATTGTACAATCTTATCGAGTATACTCATAATATTCACTTCTCACCGTACATCGACATTTCTTTTTGTTTGGCCCGGGGTTTTGTTAAAGTCCAATTCTTAGACCAATATAAAAGTGTAAGGACGTGTTTCTTTGCTCTTTGATTTTAGAGTTCTTCTGATGGTCCGACGTCCGACACATATAATTGACCTTGTACGGGTTTTCACCACATCATATATTGTAATATAAGACACGTTATAGTCTGGATAATCAAAATTATCCAGTAGTAAATATCGCAGTAGTAACGGAGACGAAAAAGAAAAATAAAGGTTCAAAATATGTAGGAGATTACGCAATGTTTTATAGTGGCGTGAATGAGAAATCTAGGGCAGCAAGAGGAGTGGCAGTATTTATCGATAAAAAAT
The DNA here is from genome assembly GCA_034769895.1 of Magicicada septendecula. Lineage (NCBI taxonomy): Eukaryota > Metazoa > Arthropoda > Insecta > Hemiptera > Cicadidae > Magicicada > Magicicada septendecula. The sequence goes on from CM068368.1 coordinate 101,274,582, forward strand.
GGCAACAAGGTATACAAGAATATTATTTTGAAAGTGAGAGGATACTATATTTACAAATAAAATATGGACGTGGTCATACAATTGTCATAGGTGCTTACGTCCCCGTAGATGGTGAAGCAGACGAAACTGTAGATTTTTACAACAGGATTCAGAAAATAATCGACAAAAATGAAAACCATGAAATCTTATTGATGGGTGATATGAATGCCAGGGTTGGTAATGTTCCAATCCCAAATATAGTAGGAGTTTTCGGGGAAGATACGTTAAATGATAATGGAGAGATTTCGAGAGAATTTGTTACGTTTAACGAGTTGAAAATAACTAACACCTTTTTCCGTAAGAAAGAAATTCATAAATATACATGGTCATCAAGGGGACTTAGATCCTTAATAGATTATATCATCATCAGCAAAAAATTGGCAAAACAGGTTAGTGACACGAGAGTATATAGAGGCTATGATGTTTTCTCTGATCAATACTTGTTAATCTCTCAAATAAGGTTATACACGAAATGGAAGAAAATTAAAACATTACAAGACAGGAGATTAAAGAGGTTTTAAAGTATATTTACTCGAACAGGAAAGTATTCGAAGACTTTATCAAGATAGGTTAAATAGGCACTTGAATAGTATACCTTCTGGCAACAGTATAGAAGAAGAGTGGAGAAATATGAAACGGATAATAGTGCAAGCAGCCAATGAAGCAATAGGTGTAAAGAAAAGGTTTAGAAAAAGGAAAGGTTTAAAAATATGTACAGAGGAAATAGAAGAAACTGTAGCTGAAAAACAAAAAGTATATCTTAAATATCTAAATTCCCCATCTTCTACGAATGCGGAAACGAATAAGGAAGTCAGAAATAGAGCAAAAACGATTGTTAGGCAAGCGCACAGACAATCCTGGGAGAGATTCATTTCCAATATTGAACATGATGTTCATGGTAGACAAGTTATGGCTTACAAAATAATGAAGATGTTGAATGGAAAGGAAAGAGAAGAGGTGTCTGTCAACCCAATTACAGTGGAATTATGGAAGAAACATTATACTCAACTTTGGTATAGTGAGGATGAGGAAGAAGGTGTGATCACGGAATGTGATGCAGAGAGTATTAGTGCAATAACTCTAGAGGAATTTCTGCAGTTATTGAGAGAATCTAAAAATTGCACCTCACCAGGATTGAATGGCATTAATATAGAGCTTTTGAAATACGGAGGCATTTTATTGCAGTTACGTCTATTACATTTCCTGAATATGTGCTGGAAGGAGCACTCAGTTCCAAAAGAATGGTTAAGAGCAAGAGTTATCTCACTATTTAAGAGAGGGGATCGAACAAGGACAGATAATTATAGAGGAATATCCATCCTCGACACAACATATATGCTTTACGCCAGAATAGTAAATGGAAGATTGAAACCAATTACAGAGGTATTATTGTTAGAAGAAAAGAACGGCTTTCGAAAAGGAAGATCGCATATAGATGCAATTTTTACTCTTAAGTTGGTAATTGAGAAAAGAAGAGAGTTCAACCGGGAAACGCATTTTGTTTTTGTAGATATAGCGAAGGCTTTTGATAATGTTAGGCGATCACTACTATTCCGTATCATGGAACGAAGAGGTTTTCCCACACAATTAATTGTAGTGCTCCAAAGCCTATATAACAGAACTTCCGTTACCCTAGATTTAAATGGTAGGTTGACAAAGGATATTCATACAAACAAAGGTGTTAAACAAGGGTGTCCTATTTCACCGACACTTTGTAATATTTATATCGACGACGTATTACGACTATGGAAGACAATGGAAATAAACTCAGGAATACAACTTCGAGAAAATATTTATGTGAATTCCCTACTGTACGCAGATGATAAGGTAATAATACAAGACACGGAAGACCAGTTACAAAAATCGATATTTACATTTAATACTATTTTGGGAAATTATAGGCTAAGGATCTCTGCCACTAAATCAAAAACCATGGCGTTTCTAGGTAAACGTTCCATTAGAACAAAAATTGTGGTAGACAATCAAACTTTGGAACAAGTTTGTGATTTTAATTATCTGGGATATAAAATCTCATACAACGTTGATACCGATTGGGTTAATAAACTATCAAAGTTTAGATCCATCTGTGGTACAATTCATAGAAATTTACGAAATAAAACTCGGAAGAAAACCCGTATGTAATTTTATAAAACAGTAGCTGTTCCGACATTCCTTTACGCAAGTGAGACATGGACCCTCGGTAAAGGGGAAGAAAAGAAAATTCAGGCTGCCGAAATGAGATTTCTGAGAAGTGTCCACAGATGCTCCCGTCTGGATAGGAGAAGAAACATAGACATTAGACAAGACTTAAAGATCCAGTCTTTAAATGAGACGATTAAGGAGTATAAGAGGCCCGAATGCCAGATACCAGATTGCCAGTGGCGGCTGTCAGGTACAAGCCGAGTGGAAAGAGGGATGTTGGTAGACTGAGGAGGAGATGGGTTCCGGAACAGACCACTAGGGCCTAATCGCTGTAGTGATGATGATGATAATGATAATCAAAATTACTGACCTGCTTCAGAACTGTACCTCGTGGGAATCCACCACCTTGGTCTTCAGTGTGGAGACCTGTAATTCTTTGTGCCTATATCATTTCTTCTCTTCAAAGATCAATATCGACGAAATATTTTTGTTGTTTTCATACACCGTTATTTAATTGCGAACATATTTCGCAATCAGTTCTGGAGAACATAATGTAATAGCTTTGGTGCGCCTAAACATATCAAGACGATTCGCTGCCGATCAGGAACAGAAAGTTGCAAAATATATCAGCTTAGATGATGGTAACAGTCACGAATCTGGTTAATTAGTTCTCTACAACTTACTCCGTGAAGTGAGTAGACTCCAATCGAGTTGCGCTGGTTTTCAAATCAGCAGAGGTGAAACACCGTAACTCGGAAATTAACTGGACGGTGCAGTTACTTGGATTTATTTATGGAATGAATTTCCGTCAAATTAATTTGTTGTACTTACACGTAAATTAATAATCAATCCAGACGATCAATGTCTACAACATTTAAAGAAATAAACCACTTTGTAATACATATTTATACTTGTTTTATATTTTTTGATCCAATACATATAAAAATTTATTTTTAAATTTATTAAAATATATTTTATATAAATTTTATATATTTTAAATGTTACTTAAAACAACGAGTTTGCGAAAAATAAAAAGTTTCCTGTTAAAGAAGAATAAATTATAAAAACTAAAAAAAATTATAAAAATCAGCCTAAAAACACTACAGCAAATCCACACTGCTGAACGACATCATGTGAATGATATGAACGACATGAGTCGTTTAACCACGATAATGAACATCATTTTTGAGTTAATTATTGTTTACAATGAGTCTATTTAATTGTTGTCTACGCATTTCTTTTCTGTTATTAAATCCTGTACACACGTTATCAACGTAAAAATATATATAGAGTCACTAAATTCGTAAGTAAACTTCTACCCAATACTCTTATCTACTGTATGTAGCAGTGGAAAATAAAACGGTTCTCTTGTTTTATTTTGTTCAGGAAGATATGCGTAGACTGTTTGTAGCCACATGTAAACAGAGCATTTATAAATAAAAAAGAATTGTAACACGTGCTCGAACTGATGGCTATAATACTCTAAACTACTCAATACGTCCCTCTTATTCGACTCAATCATCGTATCCAATTACTACTGCGTGTACATTTACTTTATTTACTGTGTTGTAGTAAACAGAATGTAAATACAAGGAACAAAACGAGACTACAAAAATGTCAGTTTGCCGTTTAATATGAGTACATATTAAATACATAAAAACATACACAAATACATAAATATCGTTAAGATTAGAGAGTTTTTCCAAAGAACTAATTTATGACTACGTAAATTACAAAAATATATATATAAAGGCTACAATAGTGCGTCTTTAACTCGTGCAATATCACAAGGTATAGTACTTGAGTGAAATGTCCAAGAAGCTTGTGGTGTAATAAGAATTACCAAGAAGATTTATCAAGAATTTCAGAGGCTATGAACTCGCTAAGATTTGTCTGGGTAGTAGGTCCACATCACACTGCTGGATCTCTCATAATTGTGATATTATGAGTCTGATTAAGTTTTAGCCATTTACCACATTAATTTTGACGTTTCGAATACCAATAGTTGGAGATAGTTGCATTTCACGTCTCTTCATACTGACATCGTATGCACAATCCAACTTAGACTTTACTGCGTTAGAATAGCATTGTGCATACTGCATTGAAAACATTACAAGAGAAATCGTTTTTAGCAAGTTAGAGAAAATTTCTTTTAAATATAAAGTAATCTGTAGTCGGCAATTTTTGAAAGCAAAATGTATAACAGTTTATTGTTATACGTGGCAGCCAGTAGACATTAGATAAAGTAGGCTTTAGCAGGAGGCTCTAGACAGTGAATAAATGTACTTGAGAAGGTAAAGTAATTATATTACTCTTTAAGCCTTTGTGTCTTACTGGTTTGTGTCTTTCCATTATTTTTGTCATGTGTTATATACTTATATAATCTTATAACTGATACGTTGCACGTTAAGTGTGACTGTACATTGAGTAGCACAAAACGTGTTAGTCGCAAACGCAGATCAAGTATAAAAAGTACTCTGTAAATAAAAATCGCAAACAAAATAATCAAACTTTTTTTGATGGTTCATCTTCTTCATTCACAGCATTTAATGAATATTAATTGTTAAAATTTCACTTGTGAACTTACTTTGTTTTCCCGTACGCGTTTCGGCGTGATGTGCGCCTTCTTCAGCGGTGTGAGACAGAATGTCCGGAACTTGTAACGGTTTTTTAGTTGGTAGGTTGAGTGGTGGGGGGGTTTGTGGTGCAAGGGAATTGGCGTGGGGATCCGAATTATTGTATGTTTTACGTATAATTGTGTCAAAGAGTGCGTGTGATTTAAAGTGTAATTAATTGGTCGTTAAGTATGTTGTTTGGTTGTGTTGTGTAGTGTTTGTATATTTCATATTGTTCTGCTGTGTTAAGTTTCCGACTTTTAGGCAAGTAGTGTAATATCTCAAGTTTATTATCTATGTTGGTGTAGCTGTGGTTTTTTTATGTATGTGTGTGGCGAACGCGGAATGTATGTTGTTGCTTGATAGAGCTTTTAGGTGTTCAGAGTAACGTGAAGAAAAAGGTCTTTCCGTCTGGCCTATATAGAAACTATTACAATCACTACAATTTAATTTGTATACCCCTGTTTTGTTGTATTTGTCTATGTCCGTGTTTGCATCATTGATGGATGTGTTTTTTGATGGTATTGTTTGTTCTGTAGTCTATTTTGTACTTGTGTTTCCTGAATGTGTTGGCGATTTTGTGTGTGTTGGAGTTATGGTATGTGAGTATGATGTATTTATTTTGTTGTGTGTTGTTGGTATTTTTTGTTTTGTTGTTTTTGTTTATGATGTGTCTGTGTAGTTTGTTTATTAAATTAGGGTTGTAACCGTTTTTTATTGCTATATATTTAATTGTGTTGAGTTCTTCTTTATAGTCTTGTTTACTTAGAGGTATTTGTGTTAGTCTGTGGAGGATATGGTTGAATGCCGCATGTTTGTGTTGCGTCGGATGGTTTGATGTGTTGTGTGTGACCATGTCAGTTGTGGTTGGTTTCCTGTATATTTTATATGTGTGTGTATTGTTTGTGTTGTTAATTGTTAGGTTCAGAAAAGTTATACTACTGTTTTGTTCTATTTCCAGTGTAAATTTAAGTTTGTGGTGTATTGTGTTTATGTATTTGTGGAAATTTTCGACCTGTCTTGTATTGCCATTAAATAAAAGTAATATATCATCCACGTACCTGTGCCAATTCCCTTCCACCCCTCCCCCCCAAATCAACCTACCAACTAAAAAACCGTTACAAGTTCCGGACATTGTGTCCCACACCGCTGAAGAAGGCGCACATCACGCCGAAACGCGTACGGGAAAAACAAAGTAAGTTCTCAAGTGAAAGTTTAACAATTAATATTCACAAACGTTTTTGTTTGCAAAACGCGAGAAGAGAGAAAATTAAAGTGGGTTACACAATACATCGTATTTTAAGAAATCTTTATTCCTGTAAAGGAAATATAATGTCTTGGGTAACTGTATTTTCAGGACACTAAAACAAGGGTGTAAAGGATGCACGGCGGTGTCTTAAGCAGTTTTTAATTGGGCGAAATATTTAAACAATTTCTGTCATCTGTTGCATTTGTCAACCACCTTATTGCATAGTCTTGCAAAAAATTTCTCCTCCTCTTCTTCAAGCATTAAGTTATATAAACCTGTTCCGGCACCCATCTCGTTTTCGGACGACCCACGTTTACTCCGAGGGTGCTTTGGATGCTACAAGTATTTCAAAGTTTTACATTAACAGGTTACTTGCTGCTGCACAACCCCTACGAGGAGGACTAGAGTCTCTTCTGTCAGGGTTACCATACCTTAGCAGAAAGGCCCCTGTTTTGGGGAGCAGGAGACTCGCCCTCACCCTTTTCTTTCTGAGGTAAGATTTTGTGGCTTTGTATCAGTTATTCTGATACAGAAAGTTTCTTGGGTGGGTCCAAAGCTACCAGGTATCAAATGGGTTAGCCCGACGCTGTAAGTTAAATAGTAACATTCCCAAAAAGATGTATTTACAATATTTCATAACGTGACTTCACACAGCTTTAATTTGTATTGCAAAATAATGTATCTACAATATTTCATAACGTGACTTCACACATCTTTAACTTGTATTAAATCTGTGTTACATGGTAAACAGGCTTACATGGGGAAAACGCACTAAAAATGACTGTTTTTCTTAAACTGGATGTCCTCTTATTTAGGACTGTCGTAGACACAAAATTTCAAATGATACACGAAACAAGCACCGCCTTCACGCACACAACACATGATATGTACACACTGGAGGATTTATAAACACACGTTCCTCAGATCTAATAAGGCAAGGCAAAAAACAAATTCATGAATAAGAAACGACATAAGGGAAGCACAAAAACTATTAACGATACAGTATCCAAAAAGTAGGAAACCTGCACAGTGGAAGGATATTTTCTTCGCACGGTGATCAACGACGTGCCACATGACATTAGGGTGCATCATTTTCAGTTTCTTAGTCTCCTGAAATGAGTTTACCTTTTTTTAGTTATATGATAGTAACACATATGTAAACATGCTAGAAAGAGATATACAGTAAATTTAGCTTATGTAGAAATTAAGAAGTAACGAAGACAATAAAAATACTGACCGTTTCTTACTAAATAGCAAAAAGATAGAAATATCATACTGAAGTTAAGAAACGATGCACTGGAAATAAGTACAGAGACAAAGCTACTGGTACTAGTGCTTGTGAACTTCAAAATTATAATGAACAATGTTCTATTAGCTATGTATCCTATAAATTACTATCATAAAATTGTTTACTAACCATCTGTACAAAGCGCTTAGGGGAACTGAACGGAATGACCAAAGAAATATATTAGTCTAATCCTTAAAACGCATAACCTTATCTCCAAAATTTTTAGTAGTCGGTTTAACGACTTTTCAGCATACTGTATACAAAACATGGTATAAATAAAAAAAATAATAATTTGAAAGTGTTTAATTTCCCAGACATAACCAACATGACACTAATAAAACACATACCATACAAAAGCACCATAATAAACATATGGGAAAATTTACAAATATACAAACACACAACACAAAACAAATTGATACCTAAACAAATACAAATCAATACAGAACATAACAAAATTTTCAAAGCACTCAACATCGAAAATACACAAAAAGTTAATATATACATCACAGTCACACACAATGATAACCAAAAACCAACAGGTAACCATAACAACAACCAACCAAAACACAAGTATTCCATAAGATCCAAAATGAAGAACCTCAGTTTGGAACAATACAGTAGGATTCCTGAAACATGTTCCAAATAAGGGAAAAACCATCTTGAGGTCATGTAATTATAAATACTAAATACATTATCCATGCAAAAGAAATAGACTGTAGCAAAAAGTGTTCAAAATAAAAAAATGTAAATTTGTAGAAACGAATTTTTTGACGGTATTTACCGGTATTGATATTTGCTGTTAAGATCAAACGTAAAATTGTATTAAAACATCATACTTAGGTGAGACTGTGAAGTGACGGTTGTTTTCCGTGTCGAATAATGTTTGCTGGCACCGAGGCAAGAAGCCGCGACAACGGGTAAGATTAAACAGACTAACAAAACAACGGTGAGCGTAAATGTAATGTAGAGACAATAACGTAATTGTAGTGTCTCGGCGCATTGCATTAATTAGCTTAATAAGCGAAACAAAAGTCCGCGACAGCGTGCCACGTGAAATATGTTGTTTACTTTAAATTTATCTCGTCATTGTTAACTAATTTCGCTGTAAAAGGACACAAAGGCTGAAGGTAATTTGTATTGTGTTTTGTTTAAACAAGGATAGGGTCGATTAATTTCGTAGCGATCTATGTAATGTGTAAAGTCGTACAGAAATACGAGTTGGTGGTTCTGCAACGTTTGGAGTAAAAATACATTCCTTTGTATACGAGTATTGTTTTGTTGCATATGCAGTCTAGCTTCATAGGTTATAATCGTTATTGAACGTTAACATTCTCCCTTGTATTAAACGATACATTTTATAAAAATGATATGTTTGACAAATGTAAAACAATAATCAATAACTTGTAGATAATGTTTACATAATCTTTCTAATCTAATATAGAATTTTAAATTTCTTAACCATATAGATTTTTAAATTTTAGTCTTAATTATACTAAACAATTTGTTTAGTTAAATCCCATATTTCTGCGTTATTATCCGAAATGTGTACACTAAATCGTTTGTAAGGTTGTAGGCCTATAGTCCGTACACCAACTGACAGAATTTAACGCGACGTTTGAACACATTTCCCCTAATCAACGAAACTCCTAGAATTTCGAGATACCTTGTTTGGTACATACTAAGGACAGAGATATAATCAGAGGGAAGGTCCAGACCTCCCCCAGGAAAACTGAAAAATGCGGAAGGCTATTTCAACACTTACGATTATAGAGTCAGTGACGTTCATAGTAAGATGGGATTCAGGATGATTACACTTGCGTTAAATAAATTTTTTATTCTATCTCACGATAGATCTACAATGTGCATTAAGAAAATTTTGTTTTCAATGGATACAATTTGGAAACAGAAGGTCGTTTTAACTTTTTGATTTTAAATGACAAAAAATAATGATTTAACACAGCGACATGCTTTACCAATTTTGGTTAGATTATGTCGTAGATTATGGGTACAGAATAACTAAAAATAAGATTTTAATATTGACATTTGTTTCCTATAGTCTGATAAAAACCACTGTAAACTATTTTTTGCTCTCTTTTTTCTCGTGTATTTAATTCCAGGGTTCTAGGATGTCCTAAAACCCGACATTAGGGTACTTATTTCTGTCTTGCTCCGGGGAAAAATCTGGACCCCTGACTACCTGGTAAGAAACACCCCTGAATGGGCATTCCCATCTTTGACTAAATGGCCACTAACTTATCTGGACCTCCCTCCAAAACAAAATTTTGGCTGCATTCCTGAATAAGGACATTCCAAGTTATTACTCTGATGTCCTTGTTCGATTTCTAAATTTGAGTTGCCTTTGTCGCCCCCACAATTGAATCTCACACATATTTGGAATCTAGGATTTCATGATTAAGACTTAATTCTCTAATTAAATGTTTAACAGTCAGTACGTCTGTTAGAATTTTAGCCTTTACTGATTGTTTTTATTTGCTTACTCCACATAAACCTTCAGCTCAGAAATTTAACTTCGTCAGCTTAACTAGAACATCAACTGAAAACATCGTGTCACATGACATGGCCGTCGGGGTTTAGCGATCATCAGCGGTAAAACAATCATAAAATTTGTCAGTCAACCTTAACCCAAATTCAGCTTGATTCAAAAATTATTTTTCTAAGAGGTAACCTTATTATTTTTGCATGATCTAGTTACGTTTTTAAAACATAATCTGATTATATCAACTCTTCAAAACTAACTATATTACCGAATTAATTAGTGAAATCAGTAATTTCCAGTACTAATACAATTAGTACGAAGACATTCTTTACTCAATATCATATCACATGATACATAACGCCTGCATTAGCACAACCACGCAATACAGCTACATCTCAGTCACGCATACAACTAACGGGCTAGGCGCTATATCTGGCAGTGCCTATACACCGGTTGAAGGTTACTGAATCGCGAATAATCTTAATAGAAAATTTCGTCACTGAACGTTTCCTTCACATTCCACGGAAGATAGACATCCCCTTTTCTTCGGAGAGCTACAAAAGTGTTTCGTGGCTTTCGTAACTTGGCCAACACCGTCACTCAGCATATCTTATCTGAGAAGGCACAAAAGATTTACTGGACGATTTCATAAAGTTAGTTTATTTTATTTTTTTACGAGGTACTTTTATTTTATTGCTTTACTCTGGCTGTCCGTGTCCGTGTTGTCGCGACAATATACAACTAATACACTTGAGAAAAATGTAATTTTGTCCTGACGCAGCAAGAAAAATGTAAAATACAATTTCAGTACTAGAGGTAGTGCGTTATACTTACCGACGCGTGTTTCGTGGGACAGATGGTACGTATAAGATGTCTGTTTGAGGCTCAGTGCCGACGAAAACTTCAGCAGCGTTAGAGACACGAGAATCATCACATTTTCCCTCTACATAATTTCCAAAGTGTATTTTCATACTTCCTTATTACATTTTTATCTTCCTACTACCTCTTGTCGTCAAGTAGTTTTCACATATTCTTACTTTCCTCTTTCTTCCCATTAAATTCACTCCAATTTTTTCTGTAAGGCCGACGTAAGTAATAATATCTGTTTCAAGAAAGTTATTTTGATTCCCTTCCTCTAACACTTCCTACGTTACGAAGTACGATGCAAGCGAGACACAGTTTATGTAAATTTGTTTACTTCATGTTGACTTTGACTAAAAGTTTTAGTTGATGAGGGCACGTTATTACAAAACAGTAGGAGCTTATTATTTTTAAAATCCGACAAAGTCTAGACGCTTTTAGAATAAAATCTTTTTACAACTGGTGTTGCAGGAACAAAGTCCGTCTATATTGTTACGTAATGCGGAAAAGTGTTACGTGATACGGAACGTTCTACAAGTTTCTCGAATATTCCAGCTGCAATGTGTGTGTGTGCGCGTACATAATGCTGCTACTTTGCAGTGAAAGAGAATTACGCGTCAATTATCGGGTCTATACCAGACTATACCGGTCCGCGCGTGCTGTGTCCAAGGCCGCAATGAATTACGTTCTAGTGTTTTCTAGTAGACGCCTACTAGCGAATATTCTGAAACCTCAGCGGGATATACATACAAGTACTCAGCGACGTGCAGTTCAGTTATTGTCGCGCGATTACTCTGTGCGTTTAAGTGGTTATTAGTGAAAAGTAATTATTGTGGCGAAGTGTTATGTGTTTTCTAATCGTGCGGGACAATTGTAATACAATTTTGTTTTATATTAGTTGACATTTTATTGCGTGTGAACAATTTTTATTTGGTTTGTCGTAAGAGACTATCTTGTTGATTACAAACTGTTTAATTATGATAATTAAAGCTGGTGATTAGTGACTTAATTGGTGTCTTGTATTTTGTTTTCCACTTTGCCATACGACAATCAGTTAGACCGTCGTAACAATACTGTTAGTTATTCTTAAATTGATATACAGATTTATTACAATTTATATGCTGTCTTCTTTTCTGTTCTTCTCTTTACGTTAACATAAACGTCTGTCTCGTTTTATGAACTCAGATAAAAATTACACATGCATAAAATACTATTCAGGATGAACCATAAAGCTCTTCAGTGCTTGGATGGAGTAAGTTATAATTATTTAAACAAAACCAAACCTTGACATTTAAACAACACCGCTGTGTTTAAAAATCAAATTTCTTATAATATAATGGTAAAAAACATTGTGTGAAAAATAGGAATAGCATAACCGCTTGACATTAGAGTGTTGTAAACAACGTATAAGTCCTACACAAATATTGTACACAACTTTTTCTTGCGTCACTTCTTGAAACACAAACAGGAAGGAATACAAACAACTAGTTGCCGTATTTTAAAAATATTTTAAGTTTTAAAATCTAAAACACTTTTATTCGCAAACAGATTATTTTACATGGTACAAACTTATTTGTTGTATGAACAAAATATTCTTGTGACGCCCCCTTACTTAATACGTTGTTTTTAATTTGACCTCAATATCAATAAAATACTATGCGCGTTCTTACGCATGTAGCACACACACACACACACACACACACACAAGTTATAGATATAATACAAAATAAGTCCATAGTCACATAAGGTTGACGTTTATGCAACTTATGCACCACGTCGTTGCTTGCATTATAAGACATACTGTAGCCCAGGTATTCAAAACTGCTAACTTGTTCCAGGACAGTACTGTCTACAACAATTTTTGCCCGTACGGGATCAGTTCCACGGAAAGCCATCACCTTGGTCTAAAGTGTCGATATCTGCAATTCAGAGTCTTTGTAGATTCGATTTAACAAATGTATACCCATCTGGAATCTGTTTTCCAGGTCCGACAGAATACCCTGATCGTCAGCAAACAACAAAGTGTCATAATAACACAAAGTGTCATACAGCAATATGTAAATAATATAACATAAATAAGAAAAACATGTTTTAATTTTTTTTTAATCTTTTCACTTGCAATTCATAGATCTAAAAAAATATCTATCTAACTCTTTATGAAATTTATTGAAAAAAAAAACTCTTGTGAATCGATCTGGTTCCGCATGATGATGATATTGCAGGAATAGTTTGTAGAAAAAATTTTGGTTATGAGATACACGGTAACTTTAAGGTACGTAACTTTAAGGTTATTAAGTTGGGTGGGATACGATTGACTAAGCGTGGAATAGAAGATGGGTAGAAAAACAGAAAGGGAAAGACTCGACAACAGATTTATTTGTAAAGAAAGACCCATAGACTTCTGAGTAATTGTAAGGACGGCAAAATACAGAGACAACTGGTAGAACATCACGAATTTCTCACCACCATCCTAAGACATGAGTGCAACACTGTCGGATAACACTAACATAGAAAACGAAGAGTAATGATAAAAACGTGTTATGATTTTAGAATCTATTTTAAGAATAAAAATTGCTTTGCCATATATGTTATGTTCGTCATTCATGTTCTAAAAATGAAAACCAGAAGAATTGAAAACAAAACTTTTTACCATATATATATTGTAACGTCTCCTCCTCTCGTCTCTGGACCGTTCGCTTTTTCTTGTCTTTCTTCGTTACAAAATTTGTTATCTTTTAGTGTTATATGCCTTCAAAATCGAGTGTGTGTGATTATGAAAGAATATTGAAAGATTTTCTTAAATTTGTTTGTATTAAATCAATATCGTTGTTTGAAAATAGGTAGGAGAGAGAGTAAAGAGAGTCAAAGAGAATTACTCTCTTTGTATACGATCGAGTATTTTAAATTTTTTCCGTTCGTGGCATCAGCTGTTTTCTCCTTTTACGAACCCATTTGAGGTTAAATTACTTTTGTAGTACGTAATAATTTCTTGATGACCGGACTGATTCCCTTTCTCTTCTCGATTTTCTTATTACCTGTAACCAACTACTATCTACTAGAAATAATACACATTTTATTATTTAAACGCAAGGCATTCCTTGAATTTATTTAATATTTACTGAATACTATGGTCTCCCAAAACATGAATTGACAATCGATTACTTCACAAATCACAGCGTTACTTCGATCTTTAGTTTACTAACATATAACACATAACAAATGTTTTTTATTACAGTTTTAATAAAGAAAAAGAAATAATTGCTTAATTTCCCAGGGTTATTTAAGGTTCTTTGAACTTTGAGGAAGTCAGAAATGCATATGGGTCTGTATCAAACTTTACATAAATTATTTTAAAATTTGTATAATCTGTATCATTCAGTTGATTTTTTGACCGCCAGAGCGCAAACTACGTTTCTTCACTGAAAAACAAACACTAAGAGTAATGGCTGCCGGAACGTTATTCGCAAATCCACATTTTACTGTTTTCTGGTTAATTAAAATAAAGTTTATGTTCACCTTGTTTTCAGATGAATTTAGAGAGATGGTGCTGTTTCTAGTGTTCTAGATTTATAGCTGAGGTGTAATTTAGATAAATTTTAAAAGGAAACGATCTCACCCAATGATTTCTCAAGGCTGGCGTCTTGGTTGGAATGTGGTTAACTGGATTTATTGGTTGTTCATCGATCTTCTGGTGTGAATTAGTTTAGTTCGATGTACATCTCTGATGTAGTGTCTAGTGCTGACTCGTTTTCTTAATTTAGGAGTGGTTTATTCCGAATACTCTTTATTAAATTTATATAATTTTATAGGACATTACACTTTTCCATCTTTTCACATTGAATACCATTTTAACAAACAATCAATTTCTTGTTAGCTATTTACTCATAGTAACCAATAAATTGATGGTTTTTTTATTGGCTACCCTAGGTACCGTTTTAGGTAAATAGGCTAGTATATAATATTATTATTTCTTTTCTTGCCTTTAAAAATTCTCCTTTACAAATCTTAGTTATTATTAATTTTAATTTATATAAGATTTTTCTTCATGGATTTATTTAAGCTTGGCTGTAGGCATTTTATAATTTAATGATTTTTTAATTGAGTTTATTTATTACTTATACTGTGGTCCATGTATTCTTACTCTATACTACTTTATTTTCCCTTCCATCTATTTAGTATAGTTTTAATTGGCCTTTATCAGTTTAATATAACCCTGGATTATTCTACATCTAAACAAAATAATTATAGTAAACAAAAATATTAATTCTAGTTATAATGCCTTTGTGGCCTACACAATATAAAACTACAACAACTTGTCAACAGTATCATAGTCTATTGCTATAATACTGCTTTTTTTCATCTTCAGCACAAATTTGTGAGATGCTCTTTTTAAATGTTTGACACTTTCACCTATCATACTATGTTCCACTTTGTACACTGCACTTTTATGATTACACTTAGTATTGTTTTCAATGTTTACAGTGTTTTTAGAGTACAAAGGTTCTCATAGTTTGATACATAATCCCCATTTCTGACTTTTAAAATGGGTGAGTACTGATTTTTTACTCTGGTGGTTATATTAATCCTCCTTTATCTTTATTTATTTATCATATTTGGGCAGGGGTTATGTAACGTTACAATATATATATATATATATATATATATATATATATATATTCGTCCTGCGACGTTGTCCGATGCCTAATTAGAAAATAATATATCAAAACCCTTTACAGTCAACAAAGGTCTGCGACAAGGATGCTGCATTTCCTCAACAATTTTTAAAGTGTATGTCGCCAAAGCTTTAAAAACTTGGAAAAAGAAATGCAGTGGAATGGGCATCAAAATCGACGATGACACCTGTCTATATACACTTCAGTTTGCAGATGATCGAGTAATATGTGCAAATGACAAAGATGACTTAGAATGCATGGCACGCAAACTGAAGGAAAAATACGGAAAATAGGGACTGCAGATGAATGTGGAAAAAACACAAATATTTGTGTATAGGAGAGGACACGACCGACATAGTTTCGGAAAGTGGTGAAATTGTAGCAAAATCTGAGAATTACAAATATCTGTAATAAATTTTAACAAGGAAGGGACAGACGATACAGAAATAAAGTGTAGAGTAAACAAAGCAAGAACAATAATTAAGTCTCTACATGGAATACTGTGGAGCACCGAAATATGGAAACAAAGGAAAATGGGAATATACAACACAACGGGATTAAGAGCACATTAGTGAATGGGTCTGAGACATGGAGAATGAAAGAACATCTGTAAAGAAAGATAGAAGCCACAGAAATGGACGCCTTAAGAAGAAAATGTACAACATCAAAATTAGACCGGGTCAGTAACGAAACAATTAAGCAACATATGAATATAAAAGAAACTGTTTTAGAACACATCAAGAAAAAACAATTAATTTGGTATGGGTACGTGCAGAGAATAGGGGAGGAGAGGTTGCCAAAGAAGTGATGGAATGGATACCACAGGAAAACAGAAAAAGGGGAAGGCCAAAAGTAACATGGATACAGGGTGTAAGGAGATCAATGAGTGTACGAGGTCTAACCATATATTAACAAATCAAATTATGTGCAGCGTTACGTGGGGCAATAGTAAATACTTGCACAAGGAATCGAAGCATGTACTCGACAGGAGTGTTCGTAGTACACAATAGCAATACGCAATACGAGCATTACACGTTCTCTGAAATTTATGTCATGTTTGACAACAAAATCGAAGAAGAATTTTATCGCGTGGCTCACCTCAGCCACGGTTGTGAATCACATTGTAGACATTTTTTCGTAGCAACGTATCGTGGTGTTTGACAGTATAACAAATTACAGCACCGTACGTAGAAGCTTGGAATGTGTCTGCTTATACCGATTCCAATCTCGCCTACAATCAGCCAGCCACGTGTTTTGATTTCGAAACGATCCAATTCTGTCTCAAGTAACGCGTCGATCGACGGTGAACTTCGTGTGGAGGACCGATTGTAGAGCCGACGTTATTGAAAATTGTTCTGCCGCCAAGCGTAGTAAACACTATTGAATCTAACGCTTTAAAACAAATCCGGTGCATTACAAACTAAGCTCTCTTTCAGCTGTACGTTTCTTTTCAACAAAATAAATTAACAAAAGATTAAATTCCTTATTTAGTACCAACAAACAGTGTTATTTTTACACTGACACGGTTCTGTAGTATTATGTCAATAAATTTAAGATAAAAAACAGTGAAAGTACATATTATGGCAATCCAGTGGTCCTTGTCTATAACTTTGAGGTATGAGTATTGACAGCGATTGCAATGAGCATTCAATAACAAGTTTTTTTTTTTATTCAGGCCGAGCGTATAAGATACAGCAATTCTTAAGAGTAGAATAATGGACTAAAGAACAATTACGAACAATTAAGACTCCAAACGGGACCTTAGTAAAAAAAATTGTGAAGCAAGGTTAGGGCAAATTATTTAATTTTTAATTCTTTTTTTATTTGATTCAGATAGTTAATTTTGGTCCTAGTATCTTTTTTTAAATATAAAAAAGACATATGTTTGTTAAAATTAGAACATTTTTGTGACGCTTCATATAATATTGAAAACTTTCTCAAGTGAAACTTACTTGTCTGTTTTGTATGTAGAACGCGTTTCGGCGTCGTGTTCGCCTTATTCAGCTTTGCGACAGACTGCCAGTACCTAGTAACGTTTGTTGGTTGGAAGGTATAGTGGGGGTGGTGTATAGAGGAAGGGGATTGGCGCGGGGATCCGAATTATTGTTTGTATTCGGGTATACACCACCCCCACTATACCTTCCAACCAATAAACGTTACTAGGTACTGGCAGTCTGTCGCAAAGCTGAAGAAGGCGAACACGACGCCGAAACGCGTTCTACATACAAAACAGACAAGTAAGTTTCACTTGAGAAAGTTTTAAATATTATATAAAGTGTAGTGCAGTGAAAGAAGATGATGAACAAACAAGACAACTATTTTTGTGACGGTTTGATTTTTTTTCAATATCAGAACTTCTCCCAGGACAGAGAAGGCGAATGATTGCAACGGTCTTGGAATGGGATGTAATAGACGTTTTACGGAAACTCGAAACCTGAAACATGTCTGAAATGATAGTGTGGGAAAAAAGAATTAGTATACAATTTTTGGTATCAAAAGACCTTTTAGTTGTTGCTCTTGACACGTAGAAACCGTAACATATAAACAATAATGTACTATTAACACAATCACATAACACATAACATATTATTTATAAATACCAATACGTGCACTTAGATCTTTCAAAGTAAACATAACAAATTGTTACAAAAGCATGCATAATTGCATTTGAGAGCAATACTTCCGCAGCACGACTTTGCTTCCCGGCATATGCGTGTTTCATTTAAAAGAAAAAGAAATGTGTTGCCGTGGCTACCTTGAGCGTTTACATCACCAAGTAAAGCTTCCGTTTACAATTAAACGTTCCTCTGCTTTATACCGTTAATCCAGTTTAATTCACGCTCTATAAACTAAGTAAGTTAACTAGTTTCAGAACACCGTGTTGTCATAATGAGTTATCCTTCAGTGATAGGTCAGATTATTTTTACCAGATTTGAAGATCTGTTGACACAGCTATCAAAGTAGCTAACTTTCTGCACTGCCAAACATCGCAATTCCCTACTGATGCTGCTGGTTTTCTCTGTTTAACTTATATAAAACATATGTAGTTTATGTGTATTTGTTTAGATATACAGAAATTTATCTTCTTTCTTACAAACACCTTTTTCTCTTATGCAGACTTAACTACACAAAGCCAAACGCCCGTGAGGGAAGTTGGGGAAACAAAGCCAATACAGAATAGTAACGAAGCCGTACAGAGGAGTTACAGAAAATAGAAAAATAATTTATTTTTTCTTCTAGCAAGATTTTACCAACATTTCAAAAGTCACAGTTTAAGTAAGCTCTTTTTTTTAATTGTCTGCTATGCATACGTCTCTCGCGCAGCTGTTATATACATTACGTACCTATATTCATCTCTTCTTACTTTTTCACTGTACCTTTTCTGTCTGTAGTATATCTGATATTGTTGTTCTGATCACAATATTCTATTTTGAATCCCATGCCGTCTTCTACTATTCAGTCAAGATTTACGTCGCGTAATTCCCTTAAAAATTGTCCTTTATAATATAGGATTGTTTACGCTATAACGTTGCAGAAATCTGATCATATAAAGTATCCATAAGTATTACAGAAATGCTAAAAAGTAATATAATTTGATAAATAAGTAATGAAGAAAATAAAATATAAAAAGTAGTTAAGAAAGAAGAAACAAGAATAGTAAACAAAAGTAATCATTAAAAAATAGACTAGACTGACAAACAAACGACTTTGACCCAACCCCAGAGATTGGCCAGATAAAGACCGAAAAAGATGAGAATAGTTCACAAAGATTAAGAAGACGAATCCATGAAAAGAGACACACATAAGTAAAGAAAATATGTAATTAATAATGAATAAAACGGTAGTAAATAAAGTACACTAACCACAAAAAATAAACAAGACAATTATTGTTAAATAAAGTATATTGTTAAGGACCTTATAATAGTAAGAAAATAAGGCACCTAATGTTAAGGAATAGTTGTAATGTACATCTAAAATAACCTTGAAACCAAGAGTGAGAGATAGGTAGGGAGTGATAAAGATAAACAGTGAAGTGATAAGTGTATTAAAATAAACAACATATAATATTAAGAAAAAGGAATAGTAAACAAGTGTGACAAACCCAAAACATAATCACATAATGAATGAGCAATTAAGTTAAGTGTATTAGACTGTAAGATACAGAATAATTGTGAGTGTAAATAATAGAAAAAATATGATATCAGTATAAGAATCACCAGGGTGATTATTTTTATAGAAGAAATGGTGTAGGTATAACACTCACCAAAATTGTTAATTTTTAATTTAAAGAAAGTTAAGTTATTGGCTTAGTGTTTAAGGGAGTATATACAAGAAAAAATAATTTTACAGTAATATGTTAGTATGTTTTATATAAGTAAGGAAGTTATAAAGAGAGTAGTAGCAGTACCTTTATAAGTAATAACAGGCAATATAATAATTGTAATTTTCAATGAAAAGAAACATGGCTGAACCATATACAGACCATGAAGTTAGTTATATGTTATGTTTTATTAATAGATTTAAGTGCTAAAGAGGTGTGTGAGAAATGGGAATAGGTATAAAAATTAGTAATGACATAAATTTAACAAAGCAGCAAAATAATAAATATAAAGTAAATTGAAAGCAAAATATCAGATAAGAAATAATTTTGTAAAAATATAATAACATCAATAGATTGTAAAACAGTTCCAAAATAATCCAAAAGACAAGAAACACGAAAGGAAGTTAAGCAGACAAGATATGCTCAATAAATAATGTTTAAATAGAACCAAATAAGAAATTATAAGATGTAACAGTTTAGGCCTATAACTGACATAGCTGTATAAATACAGAAAACCAATTGTAAACAACTGAAAACTATATTTAAATAACACAACAAGGTAAATTATGTAATTACCATCAACTAACAAAAAATAACATGTCAGAATTATATTAAACCATAGAAATAAGTAAATAATGTATCAACAGAGTATTATAAATTTTGTACAAAAGTACTAATACATGGCTTAGACCAGTCTTGTGAGATATCAAACTAATCTTTGAAAGAAAATAGGAACATCTATGTTAATATTTCAAGCATTGAAATTATCCCCAAGTAAAAATAGTCATTATAAAATATTTATTCATTTTGAACAAAAAACCAGGATTGATAACAATAGTTTCAAATTTACTTAGCCAATCAGAGTTAAGTCAGTTACCATGGATACAGAACGTTATTATAATTTTGACCGTTTCGAAACGAGAGTTCCATTATTAACTACCCAGAGGAACAGACGCTATATTGATGATGACCATTTGAAGGAAGAATAACTAAGAAAATCAAACTAAAGTGAAACACAATTGATTAACTGATGTCCACCATAGGTTCCTGTAACACATGAAGGGACAATAACCGGATCTTAAAACTACATTTAAACAAAAACTGGATGAATTAAGAAACAGACGCCAGAAATAGACGGCATCTATATCTTTGGAACTAATCGAAGGAAATAATTTATTGGTGAAGACACTTGACGATCCATAATTCGAACAACGTGATGTTGTTAAGTATAAAATAAATTGTAACTAATTATGAACCAAATTGACTAACCATTTTCTGAATAAATAACTCTCACTCTAAAATTTAAACACTAATTTCTTTCAAGGATTTATGATTCATATTTAATAACACTGTATGTAATAGAAATATAACCTATGTCAAACTGATAAAACCGACACACACCTTTTAACACAATATCGTTGAGTTTTCATATAGATCTTATTAGTATTTAAGTACCACAATTGTAAAGTGGTGTACTTTATTTGAACATCTTGTTGTAAACCTTTTTCGTACTCAAAACAATTCACTGGCAGAATAAATTGTATAAATAAGAACGATAAACATTATAGCTTCATAAGCTGAAGCGCTGCCACCTTTGCTATCCGCTGAGTGAAAACAAATTTGTGGCCGAGGCATAAACTTTCTTATAAAAATTTTTATTGTATGATTATTAATCAAAAATTTATGAATTAATGAACAAATTAAATCAGTACAAACCTTTACTAACTGACTTGCAATTATTTGAATAGTATTATGTATGTTATGTGCTTTAGCGGAGAGTAGATTTCTTTACGCAAATTTTGTGTTGGCAACTCATCCCAACAACGAGCGAAAGTCGAGTTCCCGCCAATCAGCGAGGCAACTCGAATTATTCTTTACAGTATACAGGAGATAATCTAACTGCGGAATTTTTAATTGTTTTATAAAAAACAATTTGGCGCCTTTCGGGAGTTACAAAATACAACATAGAACAGGTAAAGACTTCGATACTGGTTATTCGTACGTTCGCAACGGACGCAATCTGCGTGAGTCACGTCCCAGAGCGACGACGGATTGGTAAGACTTGAGAGTATACACATTACACTCTTACTCTCTTACACATTTGCAATAATACGATTTAGAGGGAGGAGAAAGAGCTATTATAACGCTTATCCTTAACATATAATTTAGAGCACTAGAAACTCTTGTCTCGAGTTTCGAACAACAAACTTTTTCGTTATCTATTTCTTTCCAAGAACGGTTTTACTTATTTTGATTGTTTATGATACACTCTGTTTATCAGAATTTACTGAATTCACTAACTGGAATTATTATTTGTAGCCTATGACGTTACGTTAGTATTCGCGGTCCACTATACTTCAGAGAATGTGTATTCTGTGTTGCCATAATAAGTTCTTCTTAAGTGATTGGCCAGATTATTTTTACCAGATTTTGCTCAAACAGTTATCAAAAACATTTAAACTTTCTTCACTGCCAAATATTGCTATTCGTTTTATAATTTGTAAACGTTTACGTTAGGAGAAGAAAACTACACCTTTGACTACATTATTTTTTTGTAGTAGTAGCTTGTGCATCTGTTTGGTAAGATAATCATCCTTAGTGTAATAGCAGAAAAAAAGGCAAAATTTATGTGTAAATAGTTATTTATCCATATTTGTATATTAATTTACTAAGTATTATAATCTGTCCAGCATAAGTCATAAGAAATGATAAACATACACTAATATTTATCTACATTAACATCTGAAAATTTTATCTACTGTTAACTTGGTCAACATTAAAAACGACTTACAGTCCTGAGTGTACTGCCGTATTTAATTTTTAACGTTCAAAAACTAATTATTCATCAGTGCAGGTGGAAAAGGACATAGAAAATAGTTCTAAATAAATCTCTAAAAGTTTCTGTTGAAATCAGTCAGCCTTCAGTAGGTCGTGTTCATGTTGCTTTTCGTTATCCTTGTTAACCTGTAATATAAATATGTACCTTCAAATACGAGGTATCTCGTATAAAGTATCAAAAAGTATTGTTCCCTTGTACTATGGGGATTAGTGGGCAATCGGGTATGGCACTGCTGCAAAAAGGAGTCTATTGTTACGACATCACAGAACAATCTACGTGTTTCTCTGATGTTCCAGAGGAATCCGGCTGTAATGTGTGTGTACGTGATTTCAACATGCATTCGCGAGACTCTGCTAGACCATGGCAGAAGCCGCGCGCACTGTGTCAAGGCTGCAATCAATTACGTCCTAGTGTAGCGCTAATGTGTAGTATGTGGATGCTTCTGGATTTCGGAGGGGTATAAATACGAGTACTTAGCGACGTTCAGTTTCAGTTGCGAGTTATTGTCGGGCGAGTACACAGTGCGTCTGGATTCGATATATTGTGGCAAAGTGTTATGTGTCTTATAATCGTGTAGGACAATTGTAATACAATTGTGTTTTTTATTAGTAGACATTTTTATTGAGTGTGAACAATTTTTATTTGATTTGTTGTAAGAGACTATCTTGTTGATTACAAACTATTTAATTACGATAATTAAAGCTGGTGATTAGTGGCATAATAGGCGTCTTGTATTTTGTTTTCCACTGTACCATACGACGATCAGTAGACCGTCGTAACATATAACGTATCATTACTATATATCTCAGACTCTTATTGAAATGAAGTTTTATCAGCACTTTATTCAGCAGAATGTTAAAAAAAATTCAAATTTAGAACATCTCTTCCTAAATTTTCGCGTAATAAAAGCGTAGTAAACATGTAGAGAAGAGAGCATGGACGTAGTGGAGAGTACTTCGACCGGTCACGTAGGGCAAGCGTGACCCACATAGACGTAAACCGCCAACTTAATTTACTTGTCGCCTTCCACGCTTTTAACTAAAATTATGGGTCAGCTCCGGCACGGCTATTTTAAACGCTTTCAAAGGTAGGTTACTTCCGCTTTGTGAAAACACGCACGCACAGCTTCACATTTCTTGGATCATATGCATACGACAAGAAGCAAAAGTTGAAAGGGTGTACAAAGTCAATGGCACTGGGGAAAAGCACCGATAGCGTTGCGTTACGTGCTAAGGAATCATGGCTTTCAACGAAAAGTAATATTTAATGAGGAATTATGTGGATCATCTTTATGTGTAACAAGAATTAAGATAAAAATCGGTATTCTTGATAAGATAAGACAGATAGGATTAGAAAATAAGAGCCATACATGACTTCCATGTTCTAAAATTTATATTTAAAATCATTACTTGAATTCGGTTCGATAATTCTAAAAAAAAAAAATATCACCCACCTTGTAAATCGAGTTTTATGTTTAACAATTCAAATGGGATATTTCCATAGAAACTACTTCTTTCTTGCCGATAACGTAGTACACATATAAAAAATTATCCCCCCTTCAACTGCCATTTTCATTTATAGATATTTCATCTACATTTCTACAGTGGATTATTATGACCTTCTCTTCAGGATACTTTAGTTATTAAAATTAAGTACTTTACTCTTGTTAAAACGTTAAACGTTGTAGGTAAACTACCCCTTCCTCTTAACCGATCTTCACCAAAATCAATATGCCTTGAGTCCTCTACAGCTCGGGTACATATGGAAACATTATTTGAATCTGTTTTAATTTGCGGCAGTTGTCATTCGCCATAGAAAAAATTCTACACACACACACACACACACACACACACACACACACACACACACACACACACACACACACACACACACACACACACACACACACACACACACACACACACACACTTTTCGGAAAATCAGAAAATTACTTTTCTTCATTTTTGAGAGTAGTACAATCAGAATCAGCCCTTATATCGAACACCCTTTTTTTCGCGATCATCATACTTCCATTTATTTACGGAACATGGAAGTTATAATTAGGGAAAATGAAACTGTTTAAACGAAGCTCGAGAAAGTGCCTCCAGCTTGTTACGCGAAAAGACTCTACAACAAAAATACAAAATTTGGAACGTTCTGCGTAACATCTTCCGTTACAAAAACCTTATTTATTTGCAAGACTAAATAAAAGCTATTATTAATATAAATACGCATTAATGTTCAGTTTATAAAATACAGTGCTTGTAACATAAACGATTTACCCAAGTGCAGGCACGTGCCAAACACAATCATCTAGGCACGTAAAATCTTATCTAGCACATGCCTAGAAAGTAAGCGTAATATAAAAGACAAAAGATATAAGTGTTAACAAAAGACAAAATAGTAAAGAACTGAAAATGATAAAAAAATTTGGGATTATGTTTTGCAATTATAATAACTGATCCATTGCGCAATGTTACAGTTTATAATATATGCTTAGCAGAGTTCTAGCACATTCAAAGTGCTACAGGATGTATACTAATGTGTGCAGCTGATTGGGCGTGCCCCTTGTCTTAACGAGAGTTTCGAAACAAACGTCGTAATGTACAACTGCTTCAGGGAGACTTAGAATATCTGAGCGAGGTGTTAAGCAAAACATAAAACGTTTGTTGAACCAGGATAAACATGTGATGCATACAGACAACGATTTATTAGGAAAAAGAAGTATTCTCAAAAATGCTCAGCTACATTTTTAGACGTTAGCATTTGTTAGCTTTCGATAATGTTTAGCACAAAGACCTATTGTACAAACTAAAAAATACATTACCCAAGAAATTTACTAGAGTACTAAAAAATTAGAAAGGATGAATCGACTTAGGCGGTACAAAGAATACTGCAAAATGAGACCACAAAAGTAGTGTATTGCATAGGTACAAACCCGCTCTACACTATGACTTTCCACAAACAGAAAGAAATGTCATAACAGCTACTTCTGATAACACAGTTATCTTGTTACCGAGAATAATACCCAGAAAATGCTGAAACACTTTAGAAAGCTAAGATAGTTGTAATATAAATATCTCACAAAGAAATGAGTTTAAATCAACCTCTAAAGCTGTCATAACTGGTGAAACAGTTGCCAGGAAAATAAAAACTATCTATAGAACTATAAGAGTTACCAAGTGTTTATTTATTAATTTCATACATTAATAAAATACTCTACCAAGTGCCGAGTGACCATTTAATCAGTGTAAGAAATGAAGAATACATAGCAAACTAAGTATTAGTACACGCAGATTTTGCATATAAAAGCACGAACTTGTTGGAATGACAATTGACAACAAAATACTCTGTTCAGCAACACATATCTTGATGTCTATAACGTCAAGGAAAACGAAACGAACTAAATCTTAAGTAAAAATAAATAACGTATTGGTTTCTCAATAAAAACGTTTCTTTACTCTTATAAACAAATCCCCAAACCCTCATTAACCTATAGCACCGTTTATAGCAATGGGTCTGTAAAAAACGAGTTACTATCAGTGAAATAAATCAGGTTGTTTAGTACAAATAATTCGGTAAGTAAGTGGTACCGTAAGTTATAAAAGCACTTAAAAATTAAAAAAAGTTTATATAGAGAAACGTGTTTGCATTTGAACACGTTAAAAAACAGCTGAATGTCTAAAATATGTTATAAAAGCATATTATGGAAATATTCTAATTATATAAGAGAGAATGCTGTATAGCGTAGCCGACAAAAAATAATATATTTATTAATGTAACAACAAAATGCAAAGGCTACAACGATGCGTTCAGAAGTAAAACATTTAACGAATATTTAATAAATATTTATTTATTTATGTAATAAATATAGTGTGAGCAATAATAAAACAACAGTAAGCTTCTGGTGGACAGCTGAAGTGGATTAGAGCGGATGTTACGTTTTAATTAAGCGCAGCTGGAGCAAGGGTGGGAAATTGCACTACCACAACGATAATAAATAAATGTTTAATCGTTTCCGCGGTTCACATGAATGTTTGTCAGTGTTATACATCAGCCTACAAAGATTACGTAACATAACGTTTAGTAATTATTAAAAATCGGTTTCTATATCCATTTTCTCCATTTTCATAGTTGTCGGCGTATTCCATGTATTCGGCGACAATGAATACAAAGTCGTCGCTCACTTTCTGCTACAGTCCGTTTCTTGATGTATATAATACATTTAATATTTATAATTAAATTTACCTTAAGATGTTATTTTTCTATTTGGAACATGTTTCGAGAGTTCCTGTTCTCTCACCTTCAGCCTTCGCGATCTTGTTTCTGGTGAAGTATTTGTGTGTTGGCTGCTGGATGCTATTAAAGTTGTTTGTTGGTCTTTGGTATTTTGGAATTTGTTTGTTTATTAAATTCTGATTTCGTAACATCGTAACATCGAAAGATTGTAAATATTATGTGTAAATATTATATATATATATGTATATGCATATCATATTCTTGTAAGAAAAGTTTTATTTATTATTATTAATTATATATATATATATACACACACACACACACACACATCACAACGTTACATAAATAAATTATATACTTTTCTGCTGCCTAAAGTACTACTAACAACGATGGTCCTCTGATGTCATGTATCATTTACCGTAAAAAATTCCAGTTTACAACGCCTCATTCAAATTGATTTTATTTCCTGAAACAATATCATTAAATTAATGTGTTACTTGATATCAGCAGGCTCCATTCTAACTTTGCTAATACAATATGTATTATTTTTCCTGCTCTTAGTTAGAGTGTAGGCCTACTAGGCGAGGAAGTTTTTCGATGTATCGTGACTACGCTTTGATATCGGTGGGATACCGTCTAATACCACCCACCTAGTACAGATCGATTAGCAGTTTGGTAATTAATGTAGACAACGTTATTATATTATCTGACTGAAGACAAGATACAATTCTTTTATATTTTTATTAATTTTACAGACTGTCATAATACAATGGCATTAAATAAATTGTTGAAGAATGAATAATGAAGTTTAAGTTATTGCCTATGTTGATATCAACTTATTACTTACCTTAGTATTGGGGAAAAATAGTACTTTAGACACTATATACGATAAACTATACATATATATTTGGTAAGTCGGAAGGTCGCTATTGTCACTTGAGAATTAATTAACTAATTGGTTAGGGTGAGCACTTGGTGTACCAAAATATTTAACACTCTTAACATTCTTGTAATTGACTCGTTCACTGAACTTATTCCTAGATCGCGACTCATGGTTTCGTTGAGCACGTATCAAAGTGCGTCGATGTTCTCCTCAGAATTTTAGCTCGAAATTTTTTGACGATGTCAACGGTGAAGTTAACTGTTCAGCCCCACAATAGAAAATGTTCAGTCCACATAGGTCTTAAAATAGTTTGGTACACAAACGATATAATGGGAAAGCTATAAAAATTCAGTTGTAAAGATTAGAAGGACCAGCCTAATGTAAGATAACGTAGCCTAATCTAACCATAATTAATGCAGTTAATTACGTCACTCTCTTTTATTTACCAGTTTTTGTCCTGCACGTGGTAAATCATGACTGAAGGTTCTGATAAGGAGTTGGTGATGCTCTGCCATTGTCCTTGATGGATTATCAGATGTAGAGAATATTGGTAAATTTTACGGCTAAGTGCTTTTCCTTCCACCATTTCACTACCCTGGGATGGTTAGTTTCTCAATTCCACATTGTCTAATGAAATGCCACACGTAGTGTAATATTCTGCACCGAATAGTTGGCAATTAATAATGTTTCTCTCGTAAATTTAAATTTCTATTAATGATATTTTTCTTGTGATAGGTCTTTAGAATTTCACTCAGATAATTCTTGATCGTTTGGAAACAGTCAAGCGTACACTATTTACTAAAATTTAAAAAAATAATAAAATACAGTACGATATATAAAACACAGGCGAAATTTTAAGAAGAACTGTGTTGGTTGCGTAAATAAAGAGCTCTACTGTTGTATAATTCTCAAACCGAATGGGATTAACGACACAGTAAGCCTGAAATTTTCATGTTTTAAAATTAAAAGGGCTGTTACCTGCTAGGCGGCTTTAGACAATAGTTAAACTTTACATTTTCTTTTATTTATATTTTTCAGTATCCAGTTTAGGTTTTACACAGTTAGAAATAGAAACTTTTTGCAGCTTGTGGAGAAATAGAAAACTCCTATTTCTATTTCTTGAGGAGTAATAGAAACTCCTATATATTTTGGAGTTTCTTGAGCATTTACGTAATTTCTTGAGTAGTGATTTTTTTAACATAGAATGCCAATTAAAGATATTTAAATAAGAGAATTTTACATTATACTATACCTGTTTCAAGTGTGAAGTTATGTGACTTAGAAAAATAAAACTTATAAGAGCAGTTGAACAAGAATCCCCGTGATTTCTTTAAAACGTTTATTATCAGTGGAACTTTCTAATAACAGAAAAAAACTGAATCTCAGAAATGACTTTAACTGAAGCACAGTCGGCCTAGATTACGTGTGCTCTTAATGTTTTATTAACCCAAATTATCTAAACAGATTTTCTACATCACTTTAGGGAATAGTACCGCCATAATGCTTTTCCATTTTTCTTCACTTAAAAAAAAATCAATATGCTGTTTTCCCCACCACTTAATGTTTCTTGTTATGTTCTTCTAAATGATTGTATATCCGAAATTCGTAGTAGAAAAGTAGGTATACTTTGCTACGAGTTATGAAAATTCCCCATGTTGCACGTCCCAATAACTGATATTATATTATCTATACATATTCAAATATTCCTATTTTGTTTTTTACATACCTAATATTCAAACATTTAAAATGGATCACCGCAGTTGTAACCCAAATATCCAGCTGATGATCACAGCCTGGCTGTCTAAAAATGAACAATGCCAACAATCCTTATGTTTGAACTGATAGTATCAATCTATGTCTGATATTTCCTAACGTTTCATCCCTTGTATTCATCACACACCTCAAGGGAACACAGCTACTCCCACCTTTTGTATATATCCCATACTTTACCCTATATGTTTATACAAGGGCAATTTTAAAAGTTCGCGGCCTACCATAGAATCGAATGTGTGGCGTTTCTATTTTTTACCGTATCGTGGCGCCACGTTCGCCCCACGAAAAGCAGTGAAGCGTCAACTCATTACCCCGTCACTTACCTCGTTGAGGAAGTCCAATTCTTCTAGGTCCTCAAAATAACCGTTTACTGCCGATTTCAGCTCGTCATCTGAGAAGAATCGCCTCCCCCCAAAAATTTTTTGAGGTTTGGGAATAGATGAAACTCAGATGGCGCTAAATCAGGCGAATAAACGGTGGAACAGATCGTACTTCAACTCGGCGATTTTTGCCGTAGACACAACGCATATGTGAGGGTGTGCATTCTCCTGATGAACAATGATCTTATTCTTTGCTAAACCTGGTGTTTTTTCTCGAATTTTAACATTCAATTGGCCCATAAGATTAGCGTAATACTCTCCATTTATCGTTTGACCCTTTTCAGGGCAAACTAGTAAAAATACCCCCTTAGTATCCAGAAAAATGGATCCATACACTTTCCAGCCGACAAAATTGAGTTTACCGTTTTTGGAGACGGCGAATCACTATGCTTTCGTTGTTTCGACTGTTGTTTTGTTTCTAGAGTAAAGTAATGGACCCAAGTTTCATCAGTTGTTACAAATCTACGAATAAAAATCTTTCGGATTTTTCTTAAAATGGTACTAACTTTCCTGAGGAGCTTGCACTCGCATGCGTTTTTGGTCACTTGTCAACAAACGCGGCACCCACCTTGCAAACAGCTTTTTCATACATAATTTCTCAGTAAGAATGTGATATACCCTTTCATCTGAGATGCCCACAGGCGTAACAATTTCAACCACCTTCAAACGGCGATCTTCCAAAACAATGTCGTGCACTTTATTGATGATTTCTGGTGTAGTGGCACTTTTCGCAAGCCCAGTACGCGGGCCATCTTCCAAACTTGCACGACCACGTTTAAATTCAGTAGCCCATTTTTTGACTGTAGTAAATGAAGGTAGATAAATTCTTCATCTCATTAAAAATTCTGTTGGCGTTAATCCTTTCTTAACAAAAAATTTGATGTTCAGTTTTCTCCATTTTCAGCGTTGCTGTGAGATAACCTTATTTATACAGCTGTTTCTCGGCAACAATGACTTGACTCCACTTGACGCTTCACAGCTGTTCGTGGGGCGAACGTGGCGCCACGATGCGGTAAAAAACAGAAACGCCACATATTCCTTTATACGGTAGGCCGCGAACTTTTCAAATCGCCCTCGTATTTTATATCATTTCAGTCCTTCTTCTCAGTTACTTGAACGTAATATAACTTATTTAACATAAACAGAACTTGCAGTAGAAGTGAATGAACAGACAATACAACTGTTTTCTGTATTTTATGTACAACAGAAATTCACCATCCAACTAATTAAATTTGAACCTCTGACACGACGCTTCTTCAGCAGTATGGTGTCTTAAAGATTTGCGTGTTTTCTTTTCTTAACTTGTAGATATTTTTTGCATATCGACGGATATACATAGAACTATATATTTTATATATTCTTTAATGGCATTAGTAAATCGCAAAAACAAAATGTAGGTGATAAATCAAAATAACAAATTCTTCAACGCCTAACGGTTCTATACCAAAAAAACAAAACATTGAAAGTGATTCATACATGACGTATGTTGCACACCAAAACGTTTTAAACTTAAACATTTTAAGTGTTAGATTTGGAACCCGACTTTTATGCCACTGCAAAACCTATCCCTCTCCAGTACAATAATATTTATGAAGATCAAATCTCAATATTTACTGTTTTCTTTATAATGTAACGTAAGTTAACTTTTCAAAAGATCGTCATGCCACCTGGAAATACTCTCTCGGTCAAAAACAAAACAGTCGGCTTCAAAGCAATCGATACCAGTGGTAACTAACAACAGCAAAATGACGACGACACGACGGGGCGGTTATATTGAAGCTGAGGTTGATTAATATTATTAACTGTGGCAACACAGAGGCAACGTGGAGTCAAAACCGTAATCACATCTTGCTAACGGTGCAATCTGATCGGAACAGAGACGGTGTCGGCAAGTGGTGAGCAATGAAGAACACACTTATTACGTCAAAGGTTTCCGGGTATAAGAAAACTCCTGGAGGAGACAGTATTATTCAATCTAACAGTCTTTTGCAATTTCTTCGCCTACCCAAATATTCTGCCGACTTCCATTTAATTTTCTTTGTTCTTGAATAATAATATCTATTCTGTTAGTTTTGTGTATTTTTTGCATGTATTGAACAGGTTTGTTTAATCTTTTTTGTTACCTTCTGAAGCTCCTCTAAGCAGTTTGGAATTTTGTGTGTTTTTGAATCCATTTTTGTAAGATTTTCAGGTTGTTTAAAAACTTCTCTTTTTACACACAAAGTAGTAATTTATTTCTTACAATATTACATTTTTGTTTATAGTTAGTCCGTGCACAACCCTAGACTTTTTGAATGTCTCTTTATATATTCAACGACATTGTTAAATTAAGTCTGGAGATTCACATGATCAGTACGCAGATAACTTTTTACGTGAAGTGAAACTTGACAGTTCTCAGCAACTCATTGACCGTATCACAGAAATAATTATTTTCAGCAATAGGAAAGGATCTTGTAGGGGCGGAGGGCGTTAGAAAGGGGTCCTAAGCAAGCCGGAGAGTGAGAAGAAACAAAGGTTAAACTTGAAAGAGGTTAGTAACGAGGATAAAAAGTATACATTTACTGAACGTTGCAACAACATTCCGACACGAACAGTTCTGTGACAGAGAGCGTGTACAGCTTATTGATTTTCCGTCTGCAACATTGTCAAAACATATCTAGCACGCGAGTAGACTAGTTGCTTGCTTGCATTAATTAGGTTCCACGCGCACTGATAATCTTCGATTTCTGTGAAATTAACGTTTCACATGCCGGAGCTGATTTATAATTTACGTTTACTGAATATTACGCTTATATTTTATTTGAAAAACATGTTTGAATTGGTATCCAAGTCACTTATTGACAAAATCTGTATAATATTTACGTATTTCTTCCATCGTGTGACTTCGTGTTGCGTTCGATTAATTTACGCGTTTCGAAACATATGTTTCGTCTTCAGAAAAAAAATCACTCGAAGTGAGGTCGTTAAATATTAAAATTGCAAATATTGAAAACAATTCCACACATATCCGCGTTATCTGAGTGAGCACTCGAGTCGGACCGATCGGATACTCTTTTTATGGAATAGTTCCGATCGGTCCAACTCGAGTGCGCACTCATGCAACGCGGATATGTGTGGAATTGTTTTCAGCATTTCCAATTTTAATAATTAACGACCTCACTTTGAGTGATTATTTATTTCTGAAGACGAAACATATGTTTTGAAACGCGTAAATCAATCGAACGCAGCACGAAGTCACACGACGGAAGAAATACGTTAAATATTATACAGATTTTAGATTTTATACCAAACTTTTCTTAATCATTGCATGTGTTCTTATATAAGTCATTATTTTGTAGTGCTGAGTGTGTGGTTTGTTTCAATATTCTTCCCTATTCATTTTCATTACTATATATTTTATCATGCCCTGTAGAATTTTAACTATACCGTTCGTTTTCTTCTCTTCTCTTCGACTACTTTATTTTACTCTGCCATATTTTCTTGTTCATCCTTTGTTTCAACTCTTTAGTTTCACTCATAAAACTTCGAGTCATTCTTTCCTCATTCATTCTATCGCTGTGGTGACACAAGTATATCAGTTTTTTGCTTTCTATTACGAGTTCTGTGGGTCTTCTGTTTAATCTTTTTTTTTCGTAATTCTCCATAACTTTTACAATGTAGTGGTTATTGTGTAGTAAATAGAAATATATTCATCTGACAACTGGTTTAGGTGACCTTGTTATGTTTGGATTTTTACTGAGAAGTATTACTATTTTCATTATTTACAAAAGCTTGTCCGTTTGTTTGAAACAAAATTTTAAAACATTTCAAAATTACTTATAACGTACACTACAAATTTACGTCTCAGTGTATTTATGTCTTAGTGATTTATTTATGTGTCCATAGGGTAATGGTCGTTTGTTTCCCTAAATATATGTGTTTGTAAACTATGCTATTATATAACAACATAAAATCTAAGAACCTTTCCCTTTCAATCATTGGCATACAGTATTTCTAAAATTTTAAGTTAGTGTTATCCTATACGGAACACGTTATGGTTTTATTCTTTCAAAAATATACAAATTTAGTCTAGCGTATGAATACACCGTTCTATAAGTAAAAACTACAAAATTGCAATTCTATAGGACTACGATATATTTTTGGATTATAATTACGATATAAGCGGCTGAAATGAGATTTCTCAGGCACGTGGCAGGATATACTACGGCAGGAACTGAACAATATAAGTATACTAGACAGGGTCACCCAGTATCGGGTGAATTGGTGTGATCATCTTTGCCGAATGGATGACAGCTGCATCCTCAAACAACTATGGAACTATAAGCCGAGGGGACAGAGAGGTGTGGGACGTCCGAGGAAGCGCTGGAGTGACCAGCTGTAATCTTTGCCTATTTGAGACCGGAACAAACCATTCTTGGTTTAATCCTTGAAGATGATGATGATGATAATTACGATATTACTACGTAACTTACGTATAATGGAATTATATAATTCTTATCGAACACATGCCATACCTACTTCATTTAATACCACATTTTTCAAATGAATTAAGGTATCCTGTTTAAATTACAAGAGTATTGCTTAAGTAATAAAGTTTTGACACTTAAAACATTCAACACGCGTGTTAGAACGTTCAACTGTGCAGCCATATTGTGCGCATAGTACAGTATACGAGATGTTAGTGTATGGCTAAGTAGGTGAACCCAAGGGTAACATATGTACATCAAAATGCCATACATTTCTTTGTAAAGTCAAATGATGTATTACGCATTTTGTTCTGCCAGGATTCCGCAGAAACGTCGCACAGTTCTGTTTTCCTTCATGAATTTATTCTGAATGAATATTAAACGAAGAGAGGTACTGCAAAACACGAACACAGTCTGCTGAACGACCGCAGTGGTGCAAAATACGGCGAACATTTCGTCTGTGTCTCTCTACGACTTCTAGAACAGATTTGTGTGAACGTTTTTAGATGACATATGTGTATAACATCGATAACATGTCATACAGGAGTACTACACGCACTTCTTCAATATCCGGGCGAACATTCTCCGGATTTACACATTGGGTTTTTTATATTCCGTCACGAAGTATCTACAGTAATCAAGAAAGTCAGAGTAAACAATTCTAGAGAGTCATTATAACCTCTATAACGAAGTAAACAACCCGGTGATTATAACCTTGTTTATTTTTCAGGCGACTATGAAAGACTTCCAAAAGCCTATATAAGGCTATAAAAGGTTCTATGAAAGGATTTCTGATAGTTGGTTCTGAGAGATCGGAGTACAGTATTTTTGCAAGTGATAAGCGGTTATTTTTTGTTTGATTGTGTTGGGATATTGTTACTTACCAATTTAATTACCGTTATTATCTGTAAATACGTAAGAATGAATGAAGGGGGAGGACAAGTTAAAGTAACTTGGAAGAATAGATGAGAAGCTGTGTTACAATACAACGAATACTAAGAAACAAAACAAGAACTGATACTAAAATGAAGATCTATACAGAAATGGAGATACCTGATCTTACATATGCTAGTGAAACATAGACGAGAACTCGGAAAGAAAAACAGCATAAACAAACCGCTGAATTAAATTTTTTAATGCACGTGAGTGGTTATCGTCTTAGGGATCGAATACGTAATGAACATATAAGGACCGAACTGGGTATATTCTCCATCAATGATAAGATAGAAGAACAAAAGCAGCAGTGGACTGAGTACGTCTACAGAATGGACCGCCAGAGACAGAATGGTCTGTAGGCTACAAAAGCAGTTGGCAGAAGATCTGTGGGTTTGTAGAGAAGACCCTGGAAGAGATGGCTCCAGTGATGACGGAAAAGGCTATAAGGCTACACCGTGAAGTGACGATGACGACGGATAGAGAAGCACGAGAAGACATGGCTGTCGTCCTCAAGAAGACAAGAGAGAACAAGACTGGTCTCAATATCAGACAAAAGCAAGGGCCAGGAAGAGGTGGAGAAGAAACGTCGACCTGACACGACATTGAAGAGGCTGATTATTAATTTCACTGTTGTAAGACTACGAATCTTATGATATCAGTACAAAACATGAAAGAGAAATACGTCAAACAGAATACATTGTTTGAATACACTGTCACTCCGACAAAAGACACGTAACATATCATGGATTGTGTAGCATGGATAACAATCAGCGATAAACAGATTTCGCTGCGCATTTTGAAACATTGTAGAAAAACGATTAATTTGTTTATCACTCCGTGTCGCATCCTGATAATTTACAGTGTACCGGTACTAACACAAAGCTCATATTTCTGCCTCTGAATACTACAAATGTTTGCTAACCTTTAGGCCAAGAAATCATAAAAAATCTTAAAGTTCACTACAGACGGCGAGTGTTAAAACAATAGCTAAATAATGTCGATAACATCGAACAGCTATCTACTGAAGTACGAATAAATCTCGAGTATGGTATGGATGCAATCTCGTGTGTATCATTACATCTGTTTAACAGATAAAAATACAAATGGTTTATACTTGTATTACACAGTGTGGTTTCCTTTATAAAGACAGAGTCAGTGCCTCTACCGGATCTCAAGACAACGAAGCCGAATAACCCCCAGTCGTCTTTTAGACATGTTTGGATTTTAGACAAGGCGCAGTGGTTTTTTTTTTGACAATCACATCAAACAAATGACACTTAATTAAGTATAGAGAAGATTGTAAGCCACTCAGGTAACATAGATTACGGTACAGAACTAACGTCATCTTCTTGTGATAAAATAGTAAACAATGAAGAGACTTCGAACGAGCACATTTCGTAAACGATTCACTGCAATATGCTGGGAAAGTTCAGGTATACTGTTTACGCGTTGGAGATCTCAAAAAACGATACAATATGTAAAGCGGAAATAAAATTAGAAGATTTGGTGTAATTAAAGTGAAAAACAAACCACAGTAACTTTTGTTTCTCAAAAAAATTACTACCACTGAAGTTTTGAAAGTTAGTGTAGTATTTTAAGTACTGTACGTGTAAAACATTTGGGAATTACTTTAATTTGGAATTGTTCTTAGTACAGGTATAGTTTCTTAACACTTTGAAAGTTTAGGGTCGTATTAAATTTTCAAAATTATTGTAAAAGTTAATAAATGTAATAATAAATAAATAAATAAATGTACTACCACTACTACTACTATTAACAATAATAATAATAATAATAATAACATAATACCGAACGCATTTAATGTTTAACAACTCATCATCATCATCTTCTTCTCACAACACGGCATAGGCAAGATGCTGCTTCTTCCGCTTTCAAGGATCCTCCAGCCATCTTTTCCTGGATCTACCCACATACCTGTGTCCTATAGGTTTATATTTCCAGACTTGTTTGGCCAGTCTGGAATCTGACGTTCGTTCTAAGTGTTCTTTCCACCTTTGTTTGTAATCTTTTAATCTTTCATTCAAGTTAGAAACTTGTTACTCTTCTCTTATGGCCTCATTCTTCATATGGTCAAGTTCAGAACAGCTTTTAACTCTTCTTAAGAACGCCATTTCCAAGACCTGTATGTTACTGTCTTGTCTCGTGATTGTTGCCAATAATTCACATCCATCGACAGTCAAGGACTCCATAACTTTGTAAAAATTTGATTTTGTATCTTCACGTACCTTATTTTTGAAAATATGGTTGATTGTCCCACAGATAGTCTGGCACTTACCTAACTTAACATTAATATCATAATTTCTGCTATAGCCAGTATCATTTCTCAAATGCTTAAAGCGGTTCACCTGTTCTAGAATTCGATCACTAATCATTATTTTGTTTTTATTGGCTCCTTGCCTGGACGTTTAACAATTAATACGCAAATTAAAAGAAAACTTAGTTTTAATTGTATTCCGGACCCTCCTCCCAACTACGTACTGACACTGGTTTACGAAAGTGTATTTCTGAATGCCGAAGAATTTTCCCTTTTTAGATGTTGTATGGCATCTAACAACTTATACAACTTGTTGTGATGTATTTTATTGCAAACCATTTTAGATTATATTATCGAAGAGTAAAATGTTTTGCGATGTATAATGACATTTAAGATTTTCTAGGGATAGAAGAGACGCAAAGAAACAAAGGGAAATTCTTTCATACCAAAATTCAAACGTGATTGGACTCAGCGATATCTGTGCCAAGCACCACAGAGGTTTTCCTAACAAAACACGTCTCACAAAAGATAAACGCTGCAGCGTGACAAGCACGTAAAGATAGATGGTCGCGGTGTTAATACAATCAAGCCACCACCACGTGACCGCTAGCCCAGAGCGTGACCCTTTTGTTCAACTTTAACCTTTCGGACCCAGTTTTGCCTACGCTGTAAATTGCATGCAGCCAGGTTAAAGAGACCGATGCGCTGTTGCCAAATAGAGTGATACGCATGTTCGGGTATGATTATTCGATAAGTGATTACATGTTGTTCTTTACCGTTACGTACTTATTACAAAAATACCTTGAGATTAAACCAAAGTCTTCTTATTATCTATCGCTCCATGGACTGAGCTCTAGCATGTTCCGATCTTCGACTATTGTTTCCAGGGTCTCTCAAGATCCCTCCTACTAGCTGGTCTATACTTCAGCGCTTGTTTAGAAATACGCGTGTCGACCATGCGTTCTACATTAGGCTTCTAATCTTGCGTGAATTACTTTATTCTATCAATAACTTATAGTACATTGAGGTATTTCTATATATCTTCGTTTCAAAGATGATTTCTCAAACTACATCCCGTAACGACTCTTAAAAATGTTATTCTGGAAATATCTAAAAGTTTTCGTTGAACGAAAATATAGTTGAAGGTACTGAGACTTTTGGTTAGGCTGTCTAAATTGAATTCTAAGCAATTGTTAATCAAAAATAAACTATCGTAATAAAAAAGTTAACCTTTTAAAGTCAGTTGAAAACTGTTTCTTACGCGAGCAGAAAATTGTGAAGAAATATTACTATCACAGTCAAATTGTTGCGACCTTATATTATGCCTTATATTTCATTGCTTGTTTATTTGCCTGAAATATTTAGAACAAAGACATAAACACGGCAACATAAATCTTGAATCGTAATGTTTGAACTGAAATAGTGTATATCGAAGTAATTTTTACAGGCTAAATCGGCAACTTGTTATAGCTAGCTTAAATCTATTATACATTGTATTAAAAATTTACTGACTATGAAGA
Organism: Magicicada septendecula; assembly: GCA_034769895.1. NCBI lineage: Eukaryota > Metazoa > Arthropoda > Insecta > Hemiptera > Cicadidae > Magicicada > Magicicada septendecula. The sequence continues at coordinate 101,313,581 of CM068368.1, forward strand.
TTGGAAATACTGTCACAACGTTGGATCTTCTTCTCGTCATTCCAATCCTTTTCTACCGCAAGGTGTAGAGGTCAATCAAAGGTCTCGCCACCGTGGCCTCTGAATGGCCAGGGGCTTGGCTTCAGCCATTGCAGAGAGCACCTTACATTGTCCTCCCAAGTCGCTCTTCTCCGGCCCCTGGGTCTTGTCCCAGCAATTCTTGCCTCAAACAGTTGTTTTGCATCCCCTTCCATCCTCTGAACGTGTTCAAACCAGCGCAACTGTGCTTTCTTAAGTTGATCTTTTAAAAGTACCGTCTTAAGACTCACTCTTATAGTAGTGTCTCTGATTCGATCTCTTCTTGTCTTTCCTTCAACCTTCCTGAGGTATCTCATCTTCATAGCTTGGAGATATCCAGACAACGTTGGATGATGTCCACAAATATAAAGTTCTAAAAGTTTAATAAACATTTCGGTTTACCTGATTTTGCCATTTCCTATCACCCTTTTAATGGTTGCAAGTATTTTGTGTGTGGTACCAGCAAGACGAGAATCAACGATAGCACAGTATATCAGTATTCCTAGCACTGCCTTTAATTTTAGCAGAAAATTAAAATTATTGAACCAATATTTTCACGTTTATCATTAGAATCCCGACCAAACACACTATCACTTTTTAAATATTTTTCCCCGTAATTCTTCGTTTACTTAATCATTTTATTAACTTCCTAGGAATGGGCTTTTTTCCAAATATCAGGTGCAAACAGGTGAACCACGAAACAAAATATCCACCCACTGACAGTGAACACAGAATTACGATTAGCCTCACTCCAGCCCACACTTAGGTCCATTGTGTTATTATGACTACGGTACAAGGAAGCTGAATTACAGTGTGCTATTGTGTACGTTAATTAATATTGCCTCATGCATGCTAACTCATACTTCCTGTCCTCTACCTTATCCAGCTTTGCTATTATCGCTGTAAAGCCTGAAATAAAGCCGTAGTGAATTGCCACGAAATGAAGCATGAAGCGTAATTTTACGGCAGTTTTTGGATCCATCAGAGTCATTTACTGTTATCAAAAATTTTTTAATCACATTAAATAAGTATCAAGAAGTATACTTACTGTTGTTTGCAGAAGATCGGTTGTCTAAAATCGACGATCTTGGTCGTAAAATTTGATGAAACATCGTAGGAACGAGATTTTCCAAATTATTCCAACTATGCAGACTGTGTTTTTATTTGGAAGACTAGACCTTAAATATACAGGCAATTTATCACTTAAACATTTCACGAAATAGGACGTTGTACTCCTATGTCGCGATAAGAATTAAGAATTAACTGTTACAGTGATTTTATCGCTCAGATTTTACTCGCTTTTATTGTAAAGATTTTGCGTTTTAGGACTATACGTATCGTGTAAATAGTGCGTGGTAGATATTTGCATTTCCAAAGAAGAATTTTTGGCCGCGATGTAAGTTGAATTAACATGATAATTGCATGTGTTACGATAACATGATACGTACTTTAAAATCAACAGCTACTTATCCTTGGTAGCTTAATGTGTCCTATGTAGTCTCTTTCTTCTTCTTCTTTCTAACAGTTTTCATTGCATGTGTCCTAGCGACTGGATATTCCTTTGCTTTCTGTCTTGTCTTTTGTTGAGCCATTTTAACCTCAGTTCATTCCTCTCTTTAGTTGCCTTCTCACAATCGCTGCCAAGCCAAGAGTTTCTTGGTGGCATTTCTCTTTCGTTCAACATCACTCTGGCGGCGTCGGCCACTATAACTTTTACGTATATCAGTCCATTTCCTTTGAACTGACATGAGACTTCCTGCTTCAGAACTTTCTAACTGGTGGCAGAAACACTCCCGATACTCTCTTCTGTAATTTCTCAGTTAAAGGCGCTTAAGATGTTACAGCTTATTTTTCTTGCTTTTGCCCTTGGGTGAGATCTACTTTTAATTCGCTCTCTAAATTTTATCATTATTAAATAGTGATCAGAGTTTATGTGTGTACCACTGTATGATCTCACATTCTCAACACTGCTAAAGTGTCTACTAGGCACAAGAATGTGATTTATTTGGTTTGAATTTGCATGATAGTGAGTGGCCAGGTTTACTCAAGTACGTTATTAAACGTGTGCTTAATTGAATTCGGGAAACATTAAGGATTTGAAAGCTACAAAACTTACCAGACTTTTACTGTTAGCGCAGGTCCTGTCATGTAAGCTGTGCATCACTATTCTAGGTATGAGATCTTGCTCTTTCCAAAGTTAACAAAACAAAAAATAAATAACTAAAATAAAATAAAATTTACCTTAAAATTAATTTTTTTATTTGAATTTTTTGTTTTGTAAATTACAGGATTTAAAAAAATAATGTTTAATATTTTTTAGCAATTTGCTTTTCCTATTTGATTACTTTCGTGTATGTATCAGATTTTAGTAAAAGTTACGTTCTATTTTTTTTTCGAACTTTTAAAAAGATACATTAAATTATATCGAAGTCGATCAAAAAATAATAGCAATCGTAAAGTGTTTTAAAATTTCCCGATGAAATTGTCTGACCGAAGACGCTAGATAATAATAACATACTGATGAAGAATGGGCGAAAAGGTAGTGTATGTAGTGTATGTATGATGGGAGGAAAACGCTACTCGAATTAAGATTAGCAATGGAGGCAAGAAAATTGTACGAACATAATCGGTCTCTTAGTTTAGAAACGTGGACACAAGATTAAGTTTAATGATTAGATCTGTTCGAATAGAAGAGGAATTGCTATGTTGATTCCGTGTTGTAACCTCTGGCAGGGAATGGTGTAAACTAAAGTGTAAACTGATACTAAGATAAATACGTTCTGGTCATCAAACGAAACAACAAAGTATGTTGATGAACAAATACATACATACAAATACACACAAAACATAGGTAAAAATTGTCACTAGTGCATGGGTACAAGAAAGCCACTGTTTAATGTATACAAATACGTAGTTAAAAATTGTCACTAGTGCATGGGTACAAGAAAGCCACTGTTTAATGTATACAAATACATAGGTAAAAATTGTCACTAGTGCATGGGTACAAGAAAGCCACTGTTTAATGTATACAAATACGTAGTTAAAAATTGTCACTAGTGCATGGGTACAAGAAAGCCACTGTTTAATGTATACAATTACATAGGTAAAAATTGTCAGTAGTGCATGGGTACAAGAAAGCCACTGTTTACTGTTGTTTTCTTCAGCGCTATCAATTATGAATGAACGGACTGTCTGCTTACAGTTTCTTTCTAATAGTGTCATCAAGTACACTAAACTCTACCGGACAGAAACGCTTTGTCAGAATAAACGCAATGATCACGTAACAGAGCACATATCTTACAATTGTTTCGTAGGTCAATTACGAGTAACTCGATAGTTAGTAGTTATGAAGTTTCTATTTTGTATACAAAGTTGTGAAGTGATGCTCCGAGTAGTTATGAGTTTAAGCGTTTGTTTGTGTTTGAGAGCAATAACGATAAAAATCACATATCACGTATGCGTACTACGTTCATAGAACAATGTAAATAAATATATCATTGAATGTGTACGTGAGAATTTTTACTTGTGTTTGTTTTAGGTTTAGTTCTAAACAACCATAGCAACGATAAACTTCAACTGCCCATGTAAAATGTCTTACGACTATAACCTAACTACGTACCTGTTCGGTTAGCAAAACAGAAGTAGAAATTTGCATTTCGCAATTAAAAAATAAGGATAAATATCACAAAAACTGAGTACCTTATAGTAGGGGGTGACGGTTAAGACCTAGAACTAGGTACTAAAGTGATCAAAAATATTAAAAATTTCAAGTATTTGGGTGTAACAATGACATCAGATGGTGACAGTAACCAAGAAATAAAGTCAGAATAGGACAAGCTAAGACAGCAAAAAAACAATGAAACAGTCTGCTTTCGAGTTTACAAATAACAAAAAACAATAAAATCAGAATATATAAAACTGTAGTCGAAAGTATATGCCTGTACGGGGTAGAACTGTGGGAAATTAATAAAAGAAATAAATCCATAATAAGAGCTATGGAGATGGATTACTGGCGGAGGTGCTGTAGACTAACAAGACTAGATAGAGAAATGTACAGATACGACAACCGATGGGAATCGACCTTGACATTATAGAAACAATAGAAGCAAGAAGACTGAATTGGTTCGGACACCTAAAAAGAATGTCGGATGAGAGATGGCCAAGGAAGGTATGGGAATGGACTCCACACTCTAGAAGAAAAAAGGAAAACCTAAACATTCATGGAAAACGGACGTCGAAGATGGAATGAATGCAAGAGGACTTACAGAACAGGACTGTTTAAACCGGGGCCAGTAGAAGCTAAGATGCGAGAGGCGGCGCCAGCCGTAATTAAATCGCAAAAAAATAAAAATAAAAAAGGTGGGCTCGAGAATTTAGTAACGTCAGTTTAAGTAGAAACTATTCAAGCAATCAAGTAATGCTGGTACTGCATTTAGACGGTACTGGGTTGATCTCACCCTTATCACGGTGAATCCGTCGCAAGATTGTTTTCTGTTTCCGGTAGTTTTCGTGGTAGGGAACAAATTTAACCATTGTACGTGTAGGGAATCATGAAAATGAAATTAATATTACAGAATGTTTTTTACATAAGCATAGACTACTTAACAGTATGGTACAGCGAAGTGGAAAAGATTACAGTTAGTAGAACTGAAAATTGAACTGTCGAGTACATGCTAAAGTCGGTGATAACGACGATCAAATAAGATAAAGTAGTATGTAAAGAAATATAATAAAAATAATCAGAGATTAATATTTGCTCAGAAAACGAAATAAAATTGTATTCTTGTGCGATAAAATTTTTGTTAGCATCCGGACAATAATGTTTGGATAGTACTTACTTGAAGATGTCTACTTAAGGCAAATTCTGATCTTTCTTCTGTGTGTTAAGCGTGACATCTATTTTAATTTTTAAAAAAATTATTAATAATTGTTAGCGACATTTATTATTTGACTGACAAAACCGCTTATTATTACTCGATTATCACTTATGTACGCTTATCTACTTACACACTTATTTGTATAAATTAGTGTTTTTGTTTGTAATTAAAGTAAACTATTAAAAGCCTAACTCTTAGAACGTAGAGTTGTAAAAACTTTGAAAATAAAAACCCCTAAACATTGGCACCTAACAAGTCCAACCAGGTAAATGAATGCTGCAGAAATTTGAATAGGACTCGGCATCCCATTATAGTAAAGACTAAAGATTTTAATATAATAAGGGTAAAAATGTCAGCAGTTCAGAAAGAATAATAACTAAATAACACACGTCGAGCGCTACGCAGTTTAATGGTGCTATAAACTCTACTCGTAAACATTTTAGTAGAAGATTATTAAGCTATTATATTTTTATTTTCTTTCACATGTTATTTTCTATTAGTCGTAACCACACAAAATTAAGAATACAGGATAAACGCGCAAAGTATAATCAGGAAAAGCTTTATGGATTTTTTGTTGGTTGTTTGTAGATTTAGTAGCGTGTCTCTAGTTCCATGAATCAAATATATTTATATAAAAAAATGGTTTAGTTGTTTATTAAAAATAATAGTTTATAATTTTACAAGACATAATTCTACATAGTTTATAATTTTACAGTTAAAGTTACAACTGGAGAAAGGAAAAAAGTGACAGAAGACTGACTTAACAGTCTGCTTTTTGGTATTCTAGGTTGCCATAAATTCCTAATAACTGACATAATTTATTAATTTGAACATTCAAGGTTGTAAAAATTGTTTTTTGTTTACCTCAAAAGAATATCAATTTTGTTTTGCTGTAAAATGTCTATTCGTTACATAATTTCTATTTACCAAATTGCCTTGCAAACAGGTAAAGTGTTTGCAAACAAGAGTCAGTTTTTCTACATCTTTAATCTTTTCTTAAACCTGTAAATCGTGTCTTATTTGTTTTTTAATAATGTCAACAAAATTCGGTAGTCCGACTACCAAATTTGGAAGTGGTTTTAAAATAATTCAACAAGTTCTCCTTGTATTCTGAGTTTCAACTCAATAGCTGAACCAACAAACTCAGCTATGTTGAATGCCCAACAAACATAATGTGGAATACGTTTACATAAGTAATTTAGTTATTTAGGCAAACAGAACGTAATTTCAAATAAAAATGTACATACAGTGAAGCTGGGGCTATCCAAATGCTTTGTTTATATTAACGTGTTAATGCGATAGAGCCCAACGAGAGTCAATCAAAATGTCCGTACTCCCCAATTATGCTAATTCCAGCTTTTGGTATTCAAATTTCCAGTGTTGGCTGCCAACGCACAGGCTCTTTACACATTATTTTACTGGTTTCAGTACTTTGTTGCGGAAAGTTTATGAATTTAATACGAATCGTGTATATCGATATTACATAGTTTTTGATAATTTATACCGATCATATTAAGAGAAATTAGGAGCAACTGTAGAAGACAATACATTAAAGTGAAATATAGTAAATAAGTAATGAAGAATTTGCAGGACAATATTAATGAATGCTTTGAAGAGGGAGTCACAGAAGGTATTGAATAGAAAACAGGGCGCAATCCTGTATCATTATTTTTAGAAAGAGAATGGTTGAATCTAGAACTAGAATGCTGATACAAATTAACGAAATCTACATCAATATATTTTGTAATGTTGATAGGAAAACATAATGTCGATACGAAGCATAAGATAAATGACAAATAAAAAGTGTAAAATAAGAAATGTTAGAGAACGTAAGGTAAGAAGGTGCTGAAAACAAGCGAATTATTTATCTCACCTACCTCGTCTACTTACTTCTAAATTAGCACTTATTTAGTAACAACGAAACTTTGGTAAAGCTGTTAGCTATCAAGCTAATATAAGAGTAATTTAAATTTAAAAATTGCAGGTATTAAAATATAAAGTGTAAAGTATAAGAAAAATTGTAGGATAACAGGTGGACAAGAAAATAAATAATTTAAGATAATAAATAATGACAAGAACGACAAATAATTAAAGACGATTGTAAATGATATTGAGACGATAGCTTAGCCGTACTAGAATAAATATTTTATAAACTGTTGAAAGAAGAGAAAACATATAGCACAAAATTAATACTGATAGGCCTAGTAGGGAGAAACAAATATTTAAAAAAACGCGAGACTTTAATACTAATAAAACGTTACGTCAACTAAATACTGACTTACAGAAATCACTAAATAAAATTTAACTTATTATAATTGAAATTAATTTTTTTCCTGACATTTGTATTAGCTAAATGAGAGAAGTTAATAGATATTTTAAAAACAACTAACATAATTTAATGATTTGGAAAGTATAATAACTAGCAAGAACAAGTACGTGTAGGGACAAAAATTATGTACATGGATAGTAACAGAAAAACTACTTAGAATGAGAAAAATAAAATTTTTACATGTGGAATAAATATGTAAATAAAATAAGGTCTACCAGTGTGATACGCCCAAATTATGAGAAATAGTTTACGCCCAAATTTACGGAGCGGAAACAAGAGCCCTTGGGCTAAAGGTCATAAACTTTTGTGTAAGTTATAAACTGCGGATACAGAGGAAAATGTAGGGAATAACGTAGGCAGATAAGACTAAGCGAATGTTGTTATTAAGGACAGGGATGAAGACGAAAATATTGAGGTGGGTCGGAAAAAGTTAAGGTGGTCACAATGATTTGTATATTTAGAAACGTGCTAAAAAATAAAATTAAGTATAACATAAGAACGGATGAAACAAAGACAACAAATTTGTATATCTTAACATAATATGGTTTCGTAAAAATTATAATACGCAAAAAATAAACGGAAGAAAATAGCGTTAAATCCTAGTCCAATAGTAAAACAGAGAATTACAGAATCAAACCCTCATACTGTCAGTTCACGTTTTGACAAAATTTTGTGTGCTATAAATAGATGCACATAGATTCTAAGTATAACACATCTTAAATAAAAGTTATATGTTTTCTTATTCTACTTTGGATTTTATCTTTATCGTGTTAGCGTTTTTTCAAAGTGAAAATTAATTTTCCCGATTGCTTTCTATCAAAGCCTCGGGTATCATTGATCTTATAATAGAAGAGTCTTGACGGATTTTTTTTTTGAAAGTTAGTCTAATATAAATATTTCATTACTTTTTGTCCTCTATCTACTAATCTACTAGTTATGGACGCGTTACTTTCATCGTCTGTTTTCTTTTTTATTATACAGTACTATCACGAGTATCTGTAACACACGCACCCACGTGTACACGCGGAAAGGGTACAAACCAGTCGAAAGATAACGACTCAAGAGTCATGATGACCAAGAATCACGAGTAAGGAGTGGTTATCTTTCATACACAATCTAATTGACATTTTGCTTGTTTTTCCATCTGATACATTTTACATTGCGGCACCATACGTTGTTTACTCTCAATTGTAATGTCGAATGTTCATTATAAACCTTTTTATTCTTAATCGTTCCACTAAAGAGTTTAGTCCTTGTTTCTCCGTTACTACAATTTTTTTGTTTTCCGATTTTCCAAACGCAGACTTGTTTACCCATTTTCATCGTATATGATCGATCTTTTTAAAATTCTTTTTTACCAACATCTTACACATTTAATATGTTATTTTAGAGTCGGATGTTCCATATCTTTCTTCCGATACATAAAAAAATCAGTCGGTAATTACATTACTAAAGTATAATTAAATTACATTTTCATGAGTAAAAAAATTCTCTACAAGACGTTGGCCAGAAACTTTAGCCAGTTAAGCAAAATAGTTAGTAGTCTAAGGAAATAAGGAAAAAACGTGGTTGACTTGAGGAAACAGTAAGTGCTGAGAACACATTATAAGAATGAAACAGACACGTTAACATTTCAAAAACACTTAACAACAAAACATACTGCACATACAAAAAAAGTCTTCGTGAAGTCTAAACAAACATCTGGCAAAAAATTCATTTACATCTAAAAACTTTATTTTCCGCGCTGAGGTGTATTTAGTTCTATCGCCATAAATACGAGATGTAAATTGTAGCATTCGTTGAATTCTTCTTACTTTTGTGTGTCTTAAGGAAGTATTAAGATATTAATATTAATATTAATAATAATAAGATATTAATATTAATTAATTAATATTAATATTAAGGAGGTATTAATCTTCATTTTCTTCCTTTTTATTTTATATCAATTTTTTTGTTTCTTTGACACACATTCCTAGATACAAATTATTAGATTATTGTTTCCGTCCACAACGTTAATGGTCAATAATAAATACTTTTTCAACATGAAAGGCAACTGCCAAACATAGTTTATTTTGTAACAAACAAATGCTACGTTTAAAATTTTATAAGTATAACAAAGGTAGAACCTTAACGATTAAAAGCCAGTCTCCTCTAGGTAGTCCGTTTGTGCAGCCTTCTCAGCCCTTATTCCGCTTTCGGAAGCTTCCAGAAAATTCTGTTTTTCTAGCGTGCTCGGGAAGTTATTTTTATTTACGGTTGATTTTCCTAATAGCGTGGAAAACCGTAAGCCTTCACCTCAGGAAAGAGGAAGAAACTCAAAAGGGGAGAAGTCTGACGAGTATTGAGGATGAAGAGTAACTATCAAGATACGGTTTTGGACAAGAAACTCACGACTCTTAAATGAGGTGTGAGTGAAAACTGTCATGATAGAACAATCCCATGGTTTCATTTGATCAGAACGTCCTCTCTCAAACTCCTCAGAATTCTGTCGTAAAACTCAACGTTGATAATTATACTTTCTAAGACAAATTTACAGTGCACAGCCTGCAAATGTTTAACCAAAACAACAAAAGTATCTTTCGTAGCGCAAACCAAACGAAATTCCTCTCTGCTAATTTCTTTGTTAGCAGAGGTGGTTTTTGAATCATCTCATACGTTTTTGTGGCAGATTCGTCGAGTTTGGGCACAAAGTGATGTTAGGTCTCTCTCACTACAACAGGTTTTGGTGTCCACGATGGGATCGAGCTTAACCATATAATGATGACGTTGATGACAATTATTATGACGTACAAAAGCAAAGAAAGATACGTTTAGATATTAATTTTGCGTACGCAAGGTAACGATTATTTCCTTGATGACACAGATGACGACATTATTTCTTGTTAACGCGGAAACGGTACGTTTCAAACTTTGGCATGTTAGTGGTACTGCATCATTCATATTTCTATAATTATGGTGAAATAAAAAGTTATCTCCAGAAAATGAGGAAGTTGTTTTGGAAGTTTGTCGAAGCAAACTGATCTTACAGTTGATTAAAACTGCTAGTTCCTATGCTTTCACGGCCAGTATCAAAATTGTTAAAATTATAATTACTAGCCGGTCTATAAGGCCGTGGTCGACTGTTGTTGTGGACAGAGGTTTCGGCCTCATCATCGGAGCCCATCTTCAGTGTCAATGCACCCTAGTACTGAGGTAGACACTATGAGTGAGTTGGCTCTGAGAAGGCCCACTTATTTGACACTGTCAAACACTATTCTGACACTATTTTGGGCTCCGACGGTAGGGTCAAAACGTCTGTCCACAACAATCGACCACTGTCTGACACCCCGGCTAGTAATTAACAATGTTGATTAAAACTGTTGTGGTGTAAGACTATGTTAATACTCCCTTCTGCGCGATCATAGATTTATACTTTCAGTCTTTGTATTCTTGAAAGAAGCCAGCACGAAGTTGGTTTCATTTTAATGACGTCATACAGTTTATGATTAAGGCTCGACGGAGTAATATCCATTACATATGCCGCAAAACCTCGGAAGCAAGCTGTTAATCCTGGGTGTATATTTAAAGCCACGTAGGCTCTCTCTTTAAATTCATTCTGATTAATTAAACGAGCAGGAGCGTTTTCTTACACTATAGCGTCGTAAGGACGCTTATGTATTTACTCAACCTCACATTCGCAATCATTTACATTAAATAACCGTATCTTTGGTTCACACCAGTTGTTTAACGTTCCAGAAATAAATACACTGTATATTCTATAGTTCATATCTGCTCACATTAAACTTGTATATATTTTTTATTGTTATTAATAATAAATAAAACTTTTCTTACAAGAATATGTTACGTATGTTTAGAATATTTTACAGTGTTTCGATAGTTTAAACTATCATCATGACAAATTACAAATTAAAAAAGTATTAAAAAATTATTATATTTTAAATTAAATTAATTGGTTTTTAAAATTGTATTAATTTGTAATTTTTCATAATTCAGTTTAAACTATCGAATCACTGTAAAATATTCAAAAAACACATAATATGTTCTTATAAGAAAAGTTTTATTTATTAATTATTAAATGAAAATTCCTAAACCACATGTTTTTTAGAAAACACTATAAAGTTATTGCGCCATATAACATGAAACTGTTTTTAATCTTTAAGTTATTTGATTGATTATGGAATTGATTTTGAGTTAAGTCTATAGACAAAAATTCGAATTGTTTTATAGGCTAATTTTTTTATATTGACAGCTATTTTGACAACTCATTTAAAAATACGGTTGTGTATAATTTTATTATTATTTTTATAATAATTAAAATTTTAGATAATTAATTGAATTAAGTGTTTATAATGAGTGTGTTAATGGTATAACAAATTGTTAGTTATTGCTCGTGTAGCTAAGTTAGAACTGTTAAATGCAGTTTCAAATAAGCACTTCGTGTTTAACAAACCCCCTGCTTACTGCCGCGTACGCGCGCGTGTGAGTATTATATATATATATATATATTGCAACAGTACAACCATTAACGGTACTGTGCATTGCCAAAATAAATGAAAAAAATAATAAAAAATAAATAAATATCAATTAATAAACATGATTCAGATTGCATAAGCTGAATCGTAGTTAAAAAAATATAGGAAGCGCAGAATTTATGCATGGACATGCATTTTCGACACACCTGTCGCTAGCGTTGTGTACACGCGTATTTTGTTTGTGTGTGTGAAGCCTGTCCGTTCCTGAAATGTATCCAACCCTTTGAAGTAGAATAGTTGTATGTTTTATTTTAATTATAAGAAAAATATGTACGATAGGGTAAAACAAAAGACATCAAAGTGTATAGAAATTAAAGGTAAATAAAGTGTTAAAAGACCGTACCTATGTGACGAAAGATGCAATTACTATACGTAAAAAATGAATAGCTCTTTTTGTGATTAACATAAAGAAGTGTAATTTACGTATAGTAAACATATAAAAATTAGTGATCGATTGAGCATCGAGTGATGTGAAACAAAATTCGTAATTGGCGAAGATAGGCGAAAATTGTGAATTGAACCAGAGTGGGAGAAGTGACGCTTCGACAGAATCTGACAGGTTAAATATTGTTCAGACATGAGTTTTTGCACGACCTGACTATAAATACCAGGTCGCGCTAATAAAGTTTCTTCTTCTCGATTCAACCGTTGCCACAGGAGGCTATGTCAGTCGATAACGCTAATTCACATCTATAGTAAGAGTCACAGGACAAACTAGATGTCCAACCAGAGCAGCAGAGTAAATACGATGAAGTCTATGGACACACCGGCAGCATATGATGTGAGGCGAGACGACTATTAAACAATACATGCAGTGGAACACGACCAGAGGATCAGAAGGACACGGAGAACACGACCAGAGGACCAGAAGGACACGGAGAACACGACCAGAGGACCAAAGGAGGACGTACGGATGATTAACCACGTCAAACGAGGTGATAAAACACCATTGTAATTATAGACATTTGAAAGACACTAATTAAAGTTGGAATGAAAAAAACTCAACCAGTATTAAAATAAATAAATTGTACATAAATGTAAAAGCAGAATAAAAGTTAGAATAATATTTCTTGTATTAAAGTTAGTAATTGAGAGTAACGTAAATGATAAGGGAAATATTTAATTTTTGAATTAACGTAATTATTAAAGTCTTGATGATAAAGGAGAATGCATATACAGTAGAAAGTTAAAACAAATTAATATAAAAGAAATTTGAATACAAGTAAACTCATTATTGAAGCAAATTAATCAGCAATTGCAAAAAGAGGAGCACACAATGAGTAAGCCGAGAGCAAAATAAATATTTAATTAATTAAAATTAGATAATAAAATTTATGTATAACTTGTGTATGTAATTTGTTAGCAATAAGTTGTGTACGAAAGATTCGTACAAACGATATAATAATGAGTCAAAATTTAATATGCGAAATGAAAGATTTTGTTGAATAAATAAATAATGGAACAAATTTAAACTTAAATAACGTATCATCTTCTTATTATGATTACACCCATGAATTCAATACATTATATAAATGCAAATTGTGTTGTTATAATATATATGTATATACACACACATATATTTTACTATAATTCTTTCTTTGTCTTTACTACTACTCCTAAGCTCCTATCATTAAGGTTACTTTTACCATTCCTACGATATCGTCTATTATACTAGTACTATCAGTTTAATATTAATGATAATGATTTTAATGATAGTAATGACAATATCATTCACATTATTGAGTAGCGGGTTAATATTTTAAAACAATCAGCGAAATAAAAAAAAAATGTTAATCGTTTTCTAACATTAACGCTTTTTGTTAACAGTTGAAGAATTCCACTTTGAATATTAATTTTAGAATTTTTAAGACTAATAACGTTGTAAGTGTAAGATCTTAAATGCGTTACTTTAATTTTGAAGCATCTTGAAAGCAATATTATTTGATATTTCATTGTAAAAGATGTTACGCATTAAATTCTATTTATTCTTGTATTAAAAGTATGTACCGGGCTGTTTGACCGTTGTCCAGGGTTTAAAGACAAACCAAACGTTTCGACAGCACCACTGACGTTTAACAACCCGCGTTCAGGTAGGCTCGAATCCCACTGATGATGACAGCCAGTGGTGCTGCTGAAACGTTTGGTTTTTGTTTGTAAACCCTGGACCACGGCCAAACAGCCCGGCACATACTTTTAATACAACTGACACCGGCCGTGAAAGCCTTAGAACAATATTTCTATTTATTTTAATACTCAATTTGACAAGTGAAGTTGCAAAGTATATTTTCAAATTTATAATGTTGACTATATAGGAGAAAAACTACACCCTCAATAGTCGACTGATTTGAGTAATCGAGTAATAACCGCATCTACTGTTGTCAAAGTATACAATTTAAGTAACACCGTATGACTTTGTGTGTGTGTGTGTGTGTGTGTGTGTATGTGTGTACGCGCACGCGTGCAGGTACAAACACGTGTATTGTTTTGTCAACAAAATATTGTTTGGGCGACATACGTAGGCCTCTACCTGTCGATAAAGGGCAATGAAGTGAAAGGGTAGAATGATACGTTTGAATATATTAGTTTCAACAAACTGTTGTCTGCGCGTGTAAATGTCAAAGCGTGGTTATTGCTCAGTGCACCTGTGCACGTTTGCGCGTGGCTTGCATGTTATTTGAAGTCCCCAGATAGTGACAGAATAATAACAGAAATGCTTCTGTTGTATGCGGCAATTAATAATTATTGGAAATGCTAAACAGGCTTTTAAGGTGATTGCATCAGAAAAAACTGACCCATATAATGAAAAAATTGCAGTACTTTGTAAGGACTACTAATACACAAAAAAGGGGATCCCCAATTATTGGCTATACCGTACCGATTACATTTATTTATTTATTTTATATAGCGTGTCGACCTATTTTCTTATTTTATCGCGAATGGAATTTTGCTGTTTTCAACGAAAGTTTTTGTGTAGCGTTTTGGCAGATGCATCTCTACCATATTCAAGCTGGTACCTCCTATCCTTGGATAGAACGATTTTTGTGTTTTATGTATTTCACTGTTACACACATATTGTATTTCCTATCTAATGATGAGCTGTGAAGCTTGAAAGCACTAATCGGAATAATTTTTCTATAGTGGTGTGCAACACTGTTAATTATGTTTGTGATTATAACCACTAGCACAACTTTATTAATTATATATTTCAATTTTTGTTGTAATATTTGACACTCATCCGAAAACGAATTTCGGGTTACCACCTTTAGCCACAGGATAAAGAGAATGAAAGGTATAAGGCGCCAGTCTGGCACGAAGGAGAGGGCAAGGTGTGTGTTTGTGTGTGAAAGAGAGAGAGGGAAAGACAGACAGATATGTGATTGTGGTATGCGATGTGTGTTACGCATAGCCGTAAGAATAAAATCAAACATATATTTATGTATCTTTATACTTTGTTACAAAACCATTGATTTTTGTGATTTTTTTTAAACCTGATCTCTTACATTTTTGCCTTCCGTCCCCTATATTTTGAAGGATCAATCTAAAAAATAATAAGGGTCTGTAGGGCAAAAGTAAGGCCATGTATGTCACGTTTTACGAAATCAGTTGATGCGTTCACAAAATGCTGTGAGAGAACTCCAAACACACACACAAATGAAATGAAGAACATACAAATACATACGGTCAAGGTAAAACTCCGCTCGTTAACAAAGCCCTTTTTTATATGAAAACAATTGTTTTTATACAATGTATGCTCCTCGTAACAACTAATGCGTCCGAAATACGAGTAAGTACATGTTAGAACGATACTCAATCCGCCAAACTGAACAAGGAAGCGTACATCTATAATGCGACTATGACGTAAATAAACAAAGAGACATCGAAAGCCTTGCATGGATACATGTCTAAAGTAAAATAGGTAATTTCAGTTACAGGAATGAGAAAATAATATAGAGACTGACGACTCTTGTTTAGACGGGCGATAGCATAGTGCTACATATTGAGACTCAAAAACATTATACGACAACTCTTTTAAAACTGCTTGGTCGAGTACAGTAAATTGAAAAAAAAATTTACTTTAGAGAATGACTGGAGGACAGACGCTCAGCTATGAGAAGCATGGGATGACGAGGACAATTAATGACAATATAGATTGTATAAAATAGAAACAACGTTGGATTTTTTCCAGTACGTGATATTTCTAATTAATGTATAAATAAGTGCGAAAATTACCTTTAATTTTTCTAATTGATGCATATAAGGAAATGCAAGATTTTGCATTAAACATTTTTTACTTCCATGCTCCATAAGAAAATGGAAGTATGGTCATGGCGAAAAAAATCGTGTTCGAGATAACGGCTGAGTCTGATTGTACTACCCACAAAACATGAAGAAAAGTAATTTTTCGAAAAGTGTCTGTGTGTCTGTCTATGTGTCTGTGTGTAGAATTTTTTCTATGGCAAACGATAACAACCGCAAATTCAAACAGAATCAAATAATTTTTTGCATACAGTCGTGAATTGTAGAGTTCTCAAGACTTTTTGTTTTTGGTGAAGATCGGTTAAGGGAAAGGGGTAGTTTACCAGCAACATTTTACGTTTTAACAAGGGTAATTTTTTTTGACGAACGATAACTGCAGTAAATTCAAACAGAATCAAATACGTTTTTGCATACCTTCCTGAATTATAGAGAACTCAAGGTCTGTTGTTTTTGGTGAAGATCGGTTAAGAGAAAAAGGGTATTTACCTGCAACGTTTTATGTTTTAAAAGGGTAATTTTTATGACGAATGATAACTGCAGTATATTCAAAGAGAATCAAATAATTTTTTGTATACCTTCCTGAATTTTTAAGTACTCAAGGTCTGTTGATTTTGGTAAAGATCGATCGAGGGAAAGGGGTAGTTTACCGGCAACATTTTATGTTTTTCCAACGGTAATTTTTTTCTATGACGAACGATAACTGCCGCACATTCAAACAGAATCAAATATTTTTTTGCATACATCCCTAAATTGTAAAGGACTGAAGGTCTATTGATTTTGGTGAAGATCGGTTAAGGGAAAGGGGTAGTTTACCAGCCACGTTTTATGTTTTAACAAGAGTAATTGTTTATATGACGAACGATAACTGCCGCACATTGAAAGAGAATCAAATAATGTTTTGCATGCATCTCTGAATTGTAGAGTACTCAAGGCTTGTTGATTTTGGTGAAGAACAGTTAAGATAAAGGGGTAGTTTACCGGCAACGTTGTATGTGATAACAAGGGTAATTTTTTCTATGACGAACGATAACTGCCGTAAATTTGAACGGAATAAAATAATTATTTGCACACGTCCCTAAGTTATAGAGAACTCAAGGTTGTTGATTTTGGTGAAGATCGGTTAAGGAAAAGAGGTAGTTTACTAGCCACGTTTTATGTTTTAACAAGAGTAATTGTTTATATGACGAAGGATAACTGCCGCACATTGAAACAGAATTAAATAATGTTTTGCATGCATCTCTGAATTGTAGAGTACTCAAGGTCTGTTGATTTTGGTGAAGATCGGTTAAGGGAAAGGGGTAGTTTACCTGCAACATTTTATGTTGTAACAAGAGAAATTTTGTCATGGCGAACGATAACTGCCGTAAATTCAAACAGAATCAAATAATTTTTTACATATATACCTGAGTTGTAGAGGACTCAAGGCCTATTGATTTTGGTGAAGATCGGTTACGGAGAAAGGGTAGTTTACCAGAAACATTTTTTGTTGTAACAAGAGTAAAGTACCTACTTAATTTTGATAAATAAAGTATCCTGATAAGAAAATCTTAATAATCCACTGTAGAAACGTAGATGAAATATGTATAAATGAAGAGGCTAGTTGAACGGGGTGTGGGTAATTTTCTATAAATGAAAATTATAGTTGAAGGGGAGGGGATAATTTTGTATATATGTACTACGTTATCGGCAACAAAGAAGTAGTTTGTTGTTAAAATTCCTTCCCTGCCTGTTTGGCCGTAGATCAATGTTTTCTGCAAAACCAGACTTCGGCAGTGCCATCGACTTCCATCATCAATGAAAATCGAGTGCGATAACGTGAGGTGGTATACGTTAGTGACCACAGTACTGTGATTAAGGCTGAAGCAGTAAGTAGAAAGAAGTAGTTTTTATGGAAATATTTCATTTCGAAAATGATTTTAAATATAAATCTTAGAACATGGAAGTCATGTATGGTTCTCCATACCGATATTTTATCTATACTACCCTTTTCTATAACTTTTTTACTTCCATGTTCAGTAAGGCAATGGAAGTATCGTGATCGCGAAAAAAATCGTGTTCGAGATAAGGGTTGATTCTGATTGTACTACCCTCAAAACATGAAGAAAAGTCATTTTTTTGAAAAGTGTGTGTCTGTCTGTGTGTCTGTGTGCCTGTGTGACTGTGTGTAGAAGTTTTTCTATGGCAAACGATAACTGCCACAGATTCATACAGAATCAAATACGTCTTTGCATACATGCGTGAGTTGCAGAGGATTCAAGGCCTATTGATTTTGGTGAAGATCGGTTAAGGGGAAGGGGTAGTTTACCTGTAACATTTTATGTTTTACCAAGAGTAAAGTACTTAATTTTGATAACTAAAGTATCCTGAAAAGAAGGTCATAATAATCTACTGTAGAAAGGTAGACGAAATATCTATAAATGCTATAAATGAAAATGATAGTTGAAGGGGGAAGGGATAATTTTTTATATGTGTACTACGTTATCGGCAACAAAGAAGTGGTGGTGTTGTTAAAATTCCTTCCGGGCTGTTTAGCCGTAGTCCAATGTTTTCTGCAAAACAAGACGTTTCGGCAGTGCCATCGACTGCCATCATCAGTAAAAGTCGAGTGCGATAACGTGAGGTGGTATACGTTAGTGACCACAGTACTGTGGTTAACGCTGAAGAAAGAAGTAGTTTCTAAGGAAATATTTCATTGCAAAAACGATTTTAAATATAAATCTTAGAACATGGAAGTCATGTATGGTTCTCCATACCGATATTTTAGTTTGAAATCTGTTGTCTTAAGCAAAACATAAATGCAGTGAAATCAACAGTAAGATGTACACGTTAATGGAAAGGGCGGCACGTAGTAGCAACACGTACTTAGGGCAGCTGAACAATAACACGTATGTCCCACTTCAAGTGGAATAGCAATATTGTCACACCCGTACCTCTGCATAAACGCACGCTCATTATCCAACCTTGTGCGATCCG
The DNA here is from genome assembly GCA_034769895.1 of Magicicada septendecula. Taxonomy (NCBI): domain Eukaryota; kingdom Metazoa; phylum Arthropoda; class Insecta; order Hemiptera; family Cicadidae; genus Magicicada; species Magicicada septendecula. The sequence continues at coordinate 101,332,606 of CM068368.1, forward strand.
TCCAGAGTTGAGTAAAACATCAAAGAGTTGATGAAACAATTCTACTTCATAAATTACAATAACCCGTTTACTCGCTAATCCGAATAAGTAATAGTATTGGTTGTTGCGATTCTTTTACAATTTTCCTCGCGCACAAAAATGTTTGTCTGTTCTCTTTTGTCAGACCGCGTTTCAGTTTAATTGACATTTTCAACTGGCAGCGGGTACGAAATATTTAGCGAGGCCATATCCGCCCACGTCTGTCCGTTCGTTGCTGATGATGTTATTAAGTAGGCAACATTACCGGAACAACGGAAATTATAAACATCCGGAAGAAGGGACACAAAAGAAATTTACTAGAAAATATAAATGTATTAAGGTATAAGTTTAATTAATAATGACATATCAACGGCAGACAGATGTGGGAGGGTCATGACACATTCTTCTTCTTCTTCTTCTTCTTCTTCTTCTTCTTCTTCTTCTTCTTCTTCTTCTTCTTCTCCCATAAGCGAATAAGCGAATCGCCTGTTCTGGTCCCAAAAGGAATACATCCACTTCACCAGCGTAATTCGTTCAACAGATATTCAGTATGCACTGCTTGTTAAAGACAGTTAATTTAATCAAACCGGTCTGATAAAAATATGTATTCACAGTACAGTAACAAAGTGTAAAAACCAATAGTATTAAAACATCTAACGGAATACATACTAAAAGAGTAAGAATTAGTAATAATAATGATAATGATAACGAAATCCCAAGAAGAGGATAGGTGCCATCAGGACTGGCGTAAGGAGGGAGAGACATCGATCGAGAATGAAGCATATGTAGGTGAGGAAGAAGAGAAAGGAGAAGAAGGGAGGAATCAGTTGAACAAAACGTAGTCCACAGTGGCTCATACGAAAAAATGATAACGAAGTCATTAAGTTTACTAACTCACACTTTTAAAATAAGAAAGAAACACTTATATTACGTTTACAGAAACACAACGATCACAACTATGTCCGATCTTTGATACCACCTACGGTATAGTTGCAGACAAGATAACAACAGCCGATGCATAAAAGAAATCTCGAAGATGCCAATTCGACCAGAACCTCTTCGACGTCCTTGATTCTGTTATTCACGATTCATTACGTATTAGATTATTATAATGCATCATCACGTTCTGTTACTTAACTCCTGTCGCTGTTATTAGGTGATATTACCTCATATTTCTTTGTTTTGTTTTTCACATTATTCTGAGAGTTTTATAAGGTTATATTTTACAGAATTGTTGTCATTCGGTGTCGTTGCATGTGTCTTCAGTTTCTTCATTTCGCAAAAGGTGTAAGCTAGATGTACATTTTGTACCGTTCCTGTTGTTATATTCAATAAGGATATTTTGTATCGTAGTATTAATTAAATTCCAGAGAAAATAATACAATCACGAATTTTATTCAACGCTTTTATAAAAATAACCATACTTGTAATTTTTGTATAGTGGTATTAATTAAATGCCAGAGAAAATACCTTCACTAATTTTGTTCAACGCTCTTACAAAAAAAAAGTCATATTTGTAGTTTCCGTATAATGATATTAATTAAAATCGAGAGAACACAACACACTCACGAATTTTATTCAAGAGTTTTATAACAAAAATCATACTTGTAATATAATAATTTTTTCCTATATTAATACAAATGTACAATACTCTTTGTTCACAGTAAATAATGACTATTACTAAGGTATTAAATTTACTAAACCGCGATTAGAGAAACTTTTTTTATTAAAAAAAAAGATTAAATTGCCACATAAACCAAGACTTGAAAGCCCTCTACAAGAATATGGAGCTTTCCACCGTACTACTGGCACATGCCTGTTTGCTTCCAGCTACAGTATAGGTGCACATGTTCTATCTAGCATGTCCTGTAGTCATGTCACCTCACTCATCACGTGACTATCTAATCAGCTGACAACCCGCTCGATGTAAACACGTTCTGTTACTCATGGAGCCACCACCACTTTACATTCTAATCATTGACTAATTTCGTTTGCTGAACAAACTGAACCTATTTGTGCTGCCAGTAGTAACAGGTTAAATTATTCAACTCCGACAATCATAAACACAAGGAAGCGGTTGACAGACGTCACTAGTAAGTTTTAAAGCTAAATCCATTTACTGTATAAGAAGCCGTTGTTGGGCTGCTGCCACATGGTGCACAACGTATATAGCACAATATTTACCGTATACAGTACACGACACTGCTGCTTACATTTATTATCTTGTCACACAATTCCTTAGCTGACCCAACCAACGACAGCTGACAATATATATATATATGGAGAAGTAACATCATTTATTATTTACAATCATTATTAAGACATTTTCTAAAAATCACACACACAGACAATATTATTTTCGTACACGATTATACACAAACACGAACACAAACATGTTCCGTATACGTTGAACACGATTATTTAAATGCATATTTTATTTTATCAAATGTTGCTAAAATATATTTTTAAATAAAATACTGTTAAGTTGATAGTGATCTTTAATGTGAAGACGTTAGATACGAGAAGCAGTTACAAGTTGAATAAACACTTCTGTCCAGATCACACAGAATTCAACGATATTTCTACACAACTTCAATAATCCATTATGCATCGTTCATAATAAACAAAAAAATACGTTGAAGTTGTTAACCGAGTTTAGTGAAACTCGCTTAAAAACAGAGCATCATCATCATCATCATCATCATCATCATCATCATCTTCATGGATTAAACCAAGGATTTTTGTTCCGGTCTCAAATAGGCAAAGATTAGAGCTGATCAATCCAGCGGTTCCTCGGATGTTTGACACCTCTCTGTCCTTTCGGCTTATAGTTCCAGAGTTGTTTGGGGATGCGGCAGTCATCCAGTCGGCAAAGATGTTCCCACCAATTCAGCCGATAATGGGCGACCCTTTTGAGTATACTCATAATATTCACTTCCTGACGTATATCTGTGTTTCTTCTATGATCATGGAGAATATACCCTGCCACGTGCCTGAGAAATCTCATTTCAGCCGCTTGGATGCGACTGGCCTGGCCTTCGCTAAAGTCCTATAAAAAAAGCCGCACCATACGTCTTACCCTGCGATATACTAGTAACATATCCAGGAGACATATTCACTACTAAATTGCCTCAAATAAGGAATAGCTGGACGGATCAAAAGTTGTTGATCACAGCTGTGAATAAAAACAGATAAACACTTTCTACGTTTTGCAATAATTCAGGAACACTAGTCAGGTACATTAATTAAAGACATTCAGAGCCTATATACTACAAAACAGCTGTTGTTTGGTTACTGAAGGTATTTCGAAGATAAATAATTTTTAACATGAACGACATATTCAGAGTGTGGAAATCAAAAGCTGACTCAGAAGTGCCACCTTAAGAAAATATACACGTGGATTCCTTACATTGTGTAGACGATAAAGTAATATTACATGAAACAGGACATCCATTTAAAAACGATAATATTTATACTTAATAATATCGTATAAAATTATAGTCTAAAATCTGTAGGTATAAGCTTAAGTTTTATAAGACTAAGGCTGTACCGGTGGCTCTGTATGGGAGTGAGACATGGGTACTTTCACGGAGAGACAGAGGGAAGGTTACATAAGGAGAAATGAAATTTCTCAGGTTGGTCAAAGTGTGCACGTTACGAGACAGAATACGTATTGCACAGATAAGGGGAGAATTACAAATTTTTAAATTAAAGGATAGAATTACGGAATACAAGGCCAACTGGTGTAAGCATTTGGGAAGAATGCAGTAACATCGCCTTCCCAAACTTACCTTGAATTATAAACCCACAGGGTATCGTAGTGTGAGGTGTCCCAGGACGAGGTGGTTTCCGAAACAGGCAGTGTGCAGTCTAATCCGTAAAATGGAGATGATGATGATGATGATAAAATCTGTAGGCCTACTACATATTTGAAGTCGCTGATATTTATAATTAAATATCCAATTATAACAAAGACAGTCGTGGACAAACAAAATTTAAAGGAAATTTATCATTTAAATTACTTAATTGGGATGTGATCATCACTTGAAAACGACTTTGCCTGGGATAACAAATCAAGAAAATTTAGAATCATCTCTGGAACGATGCACAGATGACTAAGAAATGAAATAAGAAAGAATAAGTGCACAGCAGCTCTCTCTACAAGTAGCAAGTAGTAAGCGCACAGAAGCTCTCCTGTATGCAAGTAGTACACAAAACCTCGGTAAAAACGAAGAAAAAAAATCAAAGTACTGAGTTATATAACTTTGAGGAGTACACAAGGATATCCTCTCATAGATATCTGAATAAATGAAGACATTAGAATAGAACTAAAAGTCAAATATTTGCACAGGAAGATTGTAGACAGTAGAAGGCGATGAACTGACTACTCGAACCCCACGGTAAATAGCATGCTTGAGATATGAGGTTAACGGAGGGAGATAAGTTGGTAGATCGAAGAGGAGACGAGTGGGTTTCGGGACAGTTCCACTAGGGCCTAATCCTCTGACCTGAAGATGGTGATGGTGATGATAACTCGGTCAGGTGCATACCATTGCTAACTATTTCACCGGCAGTAGCGCGGTTTCTGCCGTCCAGTACATTGTTGGTGTGTAAAAAAATAACGAACGATACTGTCACCAGCACCACCCGATTTGTGTAGAAGCTGCGGCAGTGTTATGGAACGTGCTGTCAGAAACACGTTGTTTTTTATGAATCATTTAATCATGCAACCAATAACGATGTCCGGTACAACACTTATTGTTCTATTACGTTTTCTACGTCGTAAAATCAATTCTTATACATTAATGACAGCGTGTCAGCGCCTGTTGTGCGAATACAGCGGGTAAGAGATTGTTTAAAATAATGTTCACGAACAAGTCTATTTTACACGACTTCCCCTATCCGTAATACGAGGTGAGGTAATTGTTTATCGTTAACACTACATATGAAGGTTTTGTGTTCACTATAAAACTTACATCGAAAAACTAAAATGAAATACCTAAGAAAGAATAAAATATATGAGTGCAACTAATTAAAAAAAATTTTCTTGCAGTTTGTAATCAGCAGGCGTTTTTAAATAACAGATGCTTTCCACTGTTGATATTTACGTACTGTCCTGATTTTCTGTTTTGAATATAACGTTAAATTTTCCTGTGTTACACATCTCAAGCTGTCGCACATTGTCCTGGTACCGGACGCGTATATTTTAAAAGTATAGTGGTACGACATATTTTTAGTTTTATAATGTATGATTTGATGTCGTAAATTAGATTTAACGTTTATAACTGATTTCAAAGGACTGTACTAAAAACTACTATTTATCTATTCTATCAGAGTTGTTGCCAACATTGTAGTCCTAATATTACCTCTAATAACGGTTATTTTATTCATAATTCTTCAGAACATAGTCCTACTTAGACAATAAAACACTTTTGAAATTCTTGAAATACATATATTTAAAATGTTCTAATGATAGAATCGAAAGTAAATGTTAAGTGCCTTACACTCTTATTTTTATATTTTTATTTTTGGAATAATAACCATACATGTAATAAATAAGAATAAGGAAATGTTTTAAAATTCAATTCCTGTTTGTCTCGAAACTTCTATGGAGAATACCATATACGTGTGTGAGTTTCCACCTAGTTTTGAACTTTTATCGAACTTTTATATGACCGGAATCAGTCTTCTGGTTTTCACTCTGCTTAACAGTCTGAACAGTAGCCTTAGTGGCGTCCTCAATTCGTGTACACTCAGAATTTCAAATTTACGCCGGTTTACTACATTCCACGTTCACAGTTTGGAACTTGTTTAGATCTCTTCATGTGTCATTATCAAAGGATTATATTTTATAATTCTCATAGGCTTTTCAGGGGTTCCTTGTGTGCGTTTATAGCATACATGTAGCCTATGTTTGTTGAACCATTCTCGTTGTCTCGTACTTCAAACACGGTTTGAATCCCTGCCATCTATAGAAGCGACAATGCTCTAACTCTACTGAGAAGTAGAAATTCGTATTGTAGAAGTCCCGAAACGTTTTGGAACCGGCCGTCGTTATCGGGGACACCTTGTTCAAAGTACAAGCACTTTATGCAACTTTTCAAATTTAATTCTGCTATAAAAAGATATAATTTAACTGGTCTTACTTGTGACTTATATTTGTAATTTGTAATGGGCCACGGTTTTACAAAGTAAAACTGCAATGTAACTGCTTGTGTTCATTATTGCTCTAAAAAATTCGTCTGTTTTATGTTAAATTGCAATTTAAATCTTTAATTAAGCTTTTTTCTTCATCTTAGTGTCTGTCTCCATTTTGAAATATGTAAATTACATAACGAATCTCTACGTTTTCTATACTTACCACTGCATACTCGAAAGATAAAATTTCCTTTTTCATTCTCTTAAGAGTGCTTGAGGTTAATACAAGGCAGACTGCATTATTTTAGTCCTGCAGTATATGAGAATAAAATGAAATAAATATGAACGAATAACAAAAAACGTAAAGAACATAATAGGAATGACTTAAAAATTAAAAAAAATAATATCAAAACTATATACAGAAAATAAACATCAAAATTATATCTGATGCAGGTAAGTGTACTACTTGTATATTACAAGTAGTGTCTTTTTATTTTTAGAAATTAAACGAATAAAAATAAATTCATTTTAAGTTAACTCCTGATGCACGCACAATTTAATTACAAAGGAAGAAAACTAATGAATATGAATAAACATTTTACAAAGGGTATTCTAATGTTTAAATAAGAAACTGTATTTATTAGAAAAACACTTATAAAAATACGGCTACTTATAAAAATATGATTATAACTTATGTGGTAATAACTTTATTATGTCTTTACGTAATTGATAGCAGCTGTAACATTCAATTGTATAGTATGTTAAGACTTGCTGTCAAATCGAGTTTAATTGATTATATTTTAAATTGTAATATAATTTCACGAAAGTACATGTTTTTGTTAAAAAATTTTTTTGGAGAAAGAGCGGCAGAAATATATCTCATTCTCAGCCGCATCTAGCCCGAGGGCCACGGGTCGAAGGTCAATGCATCAGATGTTTTTATACAATTACTTTGCAGATGTATAACTGTTCTCCTAGTCTTTGAAGTTTTTCTTTCCTTGGTGTTTTCATGCCTAAGGTATTTTTATATTTTGTATCTCTCGCTTTCATACTCCTGTTTCATCCACCTCACACGTTGTGTTTGCAACCTTTTAACATCATTCGTCATACTTTTTACTGTACATAAATTCTTGCAGCGGTTAATTTGATCGCTGTCTCATACATCTTTAATTGAAGACAAATATGGGACGCTTCTTTAATTTTAAGAATTTATTTAACATTTTACTTTTTATTAGACGTAGATGAGACATACATGAGACCTTAAATGCCCACAAGCAAGAGCCTTGCGTTATTTATGAATGGGTAAAATAAATTAAAAAACCAAAATTATAAAAGAAATTTGGAAAAAAATTTTGTTATTTTTTCCTTACCTTGCATAATTTTTCTTTTCAGTAGGGCCTACTTATAGAAGACTAAATCAAAAGTGCAAGTCGCCCAATTTGGATGGATTGTATTATAAATGCATGGGGACGTTTTAAAGGTGCCGAACAATTCCGTTCGCAGTTGTTACATTTAGTCTTCTAGCCTATATTACCTAATCGGATTTGATAAATGTGCTTGGAAGATGTAAATGTTCGATCACTACTATTCACATAATCAAGGAAGCAGCGAAGATCACGAGGTTTATAGCGAAGTATACTGTTTCCCCAGTTGCATTTTTAAAGGTTAACTAACACTTGGAAGGCAATTTTTTATTTCTATATCTAAGCAGCTAAAAATTGTAAGTTTCTCTGCATGGGAATAAGTTCGTAAATTGACTGACTTGCTGATTTATAGTTTGTTGATATCCAAGTTTGTTGGATATCTCAATAAATTTATAAAGTATAATTTTCAATATGTATCGAAACTACCCACAATTTGTATAATTATTTAAAAATTATATGGATTTTATTTATAAACTGGTCTAGCCTGTAGTAGAAGCAGCAGAACACGCTATACTACTGAAGACAAATTTTCAAGTACGTATTTAAAAATATTTTGATCAGTCAATCTAAACGTAATCATCTTAGATTCAAGGACTATAATGTTTGATGTCAACTGTAAGTGCTTATATCTTTTATGTCGCTTACTGACGTGAATTAGAACTTGGGATTTTGCTGAACCGAACGTTGATTTATTTTATATCTTTATTTATATAACCTTTGTTGGCAGATGATAACACATTCTTTACATCGAAGATGTAAATTATGTGATCTGTAATGTAACGGAAGTGATGCTGGAATACAAATTATCTTGTAATGAAATCCAAATTTTTATCCAATTTACATTATCGGGCTTTTGATCATAGATTTCCTACCCACGTTACTATATGGGACACACAACATCACTCTGCTAAAGAAGCACAAACGGAGTTTACATTTAAGAGCCAATTAAATGAGATTCTTGATGGTGAAAACTGGAAGAACTAGAATTAGGTATTGTATTAGGGATTGAATTAGTTATATGACCACCAGAAATCTGCTTCAGGAGGAATCGAATGTAGAGACAGTGGAAAGAAGAGCCGTGCCATTGTTTGTGTACGTGATGAGGATGGACGAAAGGAAGCCGGTTCTCGTAATAAAAGGAGGCAGAGAAATAGACATACCAGTATAGTGATGGTTATTGTATATTGTAAAGCGAGTTAGTAAAGAGGAGATCTTACGTAGAAGTGAAACTGCTTACCCCTAAGGACTTTTCCCTTAGAACAAAAGTGGCTGAAGAATCCAGGCACATTACGGCAAAATGGGATGATAAGAAGAAAAACGTGTAAAAGAATGATGCAGTGAATTCGTACTTATTTCCTGAAGTATTTAATTTTTTTGTTACAGCTCAATGTTATATGTACTTAGCTTTGACATTGTCATACTTCAGTTAGGATTGACTTCAAAGGCGTACTATATTTAGGTATAAGTGAGGTAAGGGTGGTATATTTTTCAAGAGTCATGAAGTCGGCCGCCTGAACATTTTACGGAAAATTGGTATAAATTATTCTACTTGAATATCAATAAAGCTGGTAGACTTTACGGCGATAGAGGCGGGTATAGCAAGCAATTTGGGTGGGTGGGGGAATTATGGAAATTTTACTGGACGATTCTTTAAAGGCATAAAGTAATAAAAGATGGAAATAAAGGTACAAACACAGTCTGAAGTTATCAACACAATAAATTCATTGACGTACATGTATAAGGTCTGTGTTTGTCAGTTCATTGTTATTTTAGGAATAATAACTTACACTTTGAAATACATACTACTAAATACACACATTAATGTTTCTATAGTATGCATCAAGTAAAAATTAACATGCTAGTAAGGTACAGTTACAATTTAAAGTTTTTAGAGTAAAACCGTAAACCTACTTAACATGATATGAATTGTTTGTTATACTCACAATCACAGAACCATTCTACAGTCACAAAACAACGAAGAAATTTCGTCTGTAATTTACCATTTTGGGGGTAGGAGGAGGAATTTTCCCCATTCTTCTCTGCCTGGATCCGCGCCTGCACGATCACTATGTGAATGAGAAACGTCAAGAGGGAACCGATAAATTCGTGATTCTAACGATGGCGATATAATTTTTAAACGCTGAACCCAGCGTTTTAATTTTTGTTAGGTGAATGAATGTTACAGCTCGATGTTATGTGTACTCAGGGTAGACGCACACCGGTTAGTCAAGGGAAGACAAGACATTAAAGCATTAAAGAAAACTAAACTTGTTTTCGTGATTTTCACTCGTCAATTTGTTTAAAAAATAATATACCACGACAGCTGTTTCGGCACACAGTGCCTTCTTCAGATGGTAAAATCACGAAAACAAGTTTAGTTTTCTTTAATGCTTTAATATAATGGATTTTCATCAAGTAAAGGCCTCCAGTATAAATTATTTGAAGACAAGACAGTTTAGACGAAACTAGACAATACACCTTTAGCCGTATGATAGTAACTCACACCAGTTAGTCGTGAGCAGGATGTCAGACAGTAACGTTAGGTGCACTTATGATTTGGTAGTGGCTATGTAAGCAAGAAATAGGAAATAGGAGATACTGGGTTCATCCATATAATAGGAGGCGGATAGAAAAAAATACATTAGAAAATATAATTCTTGAACTGAGAGGTGATGAAGAAAAATTTTCCACTTGCACACGATTAACATTAACGCTAGAAACATTTGACTATTTGCTGGCACTGCTACAAGATAGATCGGCAAAACAGGATACGAATTATATTATACTATTTTCATGTAGTAAATACAAATATTAATAAAGGCTTAGTAATAAAATAATAATATATACATAAAATAAAATGAAAATAAATAAATATATAAACACTGCTGTCGTCTGATGGTGACTGATAGGAATAGTGCATGCCCTATTCCATCAGACACGAAGTATACACACGTTTAGAGACGTTTAATTGCAATGACTAATCGGTGTGTGTTGCGCCAAAAACATTAACGTAAACAACAGTAACTAAGCGTGTCTAAACCTGTCTAGTCTTGCTTTGACTAACCGGTGTGCGGCTACGCTTAGGCTTGACATTATCATACTCCAATTAGGATTGATTTCAAATACCTACTATATTTAGGCATATGTGAGTGAGAGTGGCATACTTTTAGAGAGTCATAAACTCGCCCTAAACATTTTCAGGATAATTGGTATAAATTAGACTACTTGAATCTCAATAAAGCTGGTAGATTTCACGTCGATGACGTGAATGGAAAACGTCAAGAAGGAACCTATAAATCCGTGGTTCTGACGATGATGATATAATGTTTAAACGTTGAACCGAGCCTTTTAATAGCGTCGCTTGTCATTCATACTTGAAGCGTGCTTCACCGGTGCCTGTAATCCCTTCCAATTCGCTCCCTTTTGTCTGCTTCGCGTGCTGTAAACATCAGATATTACAAATCGCTCGACATTTTAAAAACGTTGTTTTCATTTTTGTTAACGACGTTGTAACAACATTGCCGTGTATCAGAAAGAGCTCCATATCAATACAGTGAGTTTTTATTATAATTTTTTTATTCGATTTTCAGAATCAAACGATGTAAATAGACGTAGCAAGTGCAATATCAGGTGTGTTTGCTTTGGTAATTACGTTGTGAACAGCATAGTTGTCGCGAATGTGTGTACTTTAGCCATTTGAGGGGATAAGGCAGTGTTGAGGTTGAGAGACGGAGACGATAGTAGCGGGGTGGGGGGACGAACACGTGTGCTGAAGTTAATGGTAATTAGGGTAAAGACTAGGCGCAAACTGTGAATGCGAACGTCTCACTTCTGAGTTTAAACGCTGTTTCAGCTATTCAGAGGTTAAATATATTGGAGAACATTATGCTGAATATATAGGGGTACATTATTTATTTGACTATATGCTTGTACGTGTTTCAATTACCAACGCGGTAACAGAATCGGCGAGGTAGGCAACGAGGGGTACAATTCCGCTTTCCGCCTTAAGAGGTTATACAGATATTAGAGGAAAAGGAGTTTAGTAGAGCAGAGGGTTTACTGCTTTCGCACTAATCTAGGGAATCCGGGTTCTCTCTCTCACTCTCTCTCTCTCTCTCACTCTCTCTCTCTGTCTCTTTCTCTCTGCAGCAACATACAATCAATTCGAATCTTCTACTCTATATTGGCTCAGCCTGTAAAAATTATATAATTTATTGTTACGACAGTCTAACTGATCATCGTATGGTACAGTGGAAAACAAAATACAAGACACCAATAAAGTCACATTAACCAGCTTTAATTATTACAAATAACAGTTTATAATCAACTTGTCCAATAATTCCAGTTAGATTTGTCCACACGCAATAATAATGTCAAATAATAGAGTTCCACGCAATTTATAAAACAATAAAAGTTCACACAATACTTCGACAAACACTCGATTACGTAACTGGTTTGATTACGCCAGACGCTCTTGCTTTTATAAGTTGTGCACAGTTTCAGTATAGCTTTCCCTCCTTACTGCATGCCCACCTAATGCATATCTCAAGTGCTAGAACCTACTTGTGCGCTGCCTTGACTGAGGCAACACCTATCACACTGGACGGGGAGGAATGTTCTGGGCTGTTCCATATGCTTCTCGTTACAATATCATATTTACCACGCGTTGATATTAGTCACGTGAAGGAATAACGGCAACGAAGTCATAACATATCGGGTATGGTAATACGTGTTATGTCTGAGCTTATTGTCTAACATATTTAACCTTTACAGACATTTCATAATTACGATAAAAAAATAAGGAAAATGCTTTTGACGGAAAATGTCTTACACCGCGGGTCCGGTGTGGGGGGAACCTATGCGAAAGTCGATTTTGTCGGGGGAACCTGTTGCGATTTTCAGTATACCAGACAATCTTTAATATCTTTAAAACTATAACGCATATTTAAATAAACAATGCACGAATCAAAACAGCAAGGATAAAAGAATGTCACACGATATTAACCTTGAGATCGTGACGTTTCACGCCATCAGAAAATGTCCGCCAAGTTGGAGTGGAAAACCACCTGCTCTCTGCGCGGAAAAATTAGTATAGCTCGGGAACGCGTATGCATAGGACGTTATTTAAGGTGCCGTTTTATAAAGCTCTACGAGTGCTATAAATAAAACATTAATAGAGACAATAGTGAAAGAACTTAATAAATAATACAGTGATAAAATGTTGAACTTGGACAAATTTTCTTTACAATTTCGAAAATGTCAAAATATCTTCACAACAGAAAGGTAAACCCTTACAAAGTAGAAGAAGAATGAATGAGGAATCCAAAAAGGTCCCTATGGCAGCAGAAAAACGAATGCGGAGGATGAGGCAGCGTCGAAAAGACGAGGCGAGCACCAGCTGCGCAGACGCCGCACGCCTAACGCCAGTTCACAAACAACGAATGTCGAGAGTAAGATACAATGGGATGGTGGGATGCTACGAAATACAAGCAGATGAGACGTTTGAGAATCGAGAGTCAGCGTTTACAACCCATTGGCGTCTGGCGACGGAGCACTTTGGAAAGTCGTTCTACGGCAACAAGTTGGGTTTGTTTGTAGAGTTTGCGATCGCATATGGTTGATGACGTCGTCAACCGGTGTCGAGTGCGCACTCACATCCGCGTACGTCGCTGTGTTTGTACAACATATACATAGATGTATTTTAGTGTCTTTTTAATGTTTTAATGTTTTAACGAAGTCATAACTGACGAATTTTTACTCTGATGATGGATTAAATTTAATCCGAAACGCGTTAGAAGACAGAAACCAAGCGGTCACAGTGACGGATTAAGGTAAAAAAAAATTTAATTATAATAATTGTGACGCGGATACCAGTACAATGACTTTAAAATAGATTTTACTAAGCTTAGCAAGAGCGTTAAGACAAAAAAAAACCTAATAAAAGGATTAGAGAAGTAATTGTGAGGCAGGCAGACGACTCACAATATTGGAAGAAATGCAGAAAACGTAACTAGAGTGATACGAACATTTTAAGCAAATGGATAATGCCAGTGAACGCTCTTGCACAGTAACCCATTGAAAGGTGAAATTCAGGTCGCCCTTAAAGAAATTGGCAAGAAAGATAATAATTGACGCTATGCGCTGACAAAGGAAATGATACGTAACAGACAAAAATGAGGACTGGGAAAGAACTGGAAGACGCTACCATTCGTCATAAACTGGAAATAACAGATAAGTTGTTAATGACAGTAATAAGCTGATCCCTGCCGCCACTTGAAACCTCAGCTCTGAGTAGACGGGAAATTTGTAACTTTCAGAATGACAGAAAAATAAGCTCAGGTAATAGAATTGGATGTCTGGATTTTCTAAGAATGGTAACAGAAATATCCAGAAGATAGACGGTGAGAAATGAACGGATTATAAAAGTGAACAAACAGAGAAAAGGCGATTGATATGGTACGGGAAGGTACACAGGCTAGAGGACAACCGACTTCCAAAAGTGTTCGTAAGTTGGGAACGCAAGAAAAGGGAAAGAGAAGAAACCGACATTCTGATGGGATAATAAAATAATAGAAATAAAATAACGCAGTAGAGATTGCCTCCAGAGAGTGGAAAGATCAGTGAATATGGGAGGCGTTATTAGTACTGGAAAACCAAATAATGTTTAGGAAAGGTGTAAAGAGAGGGAAAGAAAGAAAGAAATTGAGAGAGAGAGAGAGAGCGTAATAGCTCAGCCAGTTAAGATTTGCGTCAAAAATTTAAATCTCTAAAATTTTTCTTTATTAAGTTCACGTTATTAACTCATATTATTTCTCATATTCGTAACTCACCATACTAAAGAAGGTAGGGACAGACATACTAACATTTTATTTAGATTATGTAAAAAACATAAATGAAGATAATACATATAGAAAATCAGTGATACAATGTTTTAGAAGTTACATGGTTTAAACCATCGTTACATTAACACTCAAGGAAAAAGAAAAATACAGCAGAAAGACGTGGAGAACTAGTGGCAACATAGTTTACTGCAGAAAACATTTTTAGAATTTAATATGTAGCGTGACAAAGATGTATGGTTGCGCGGAATATGTAGTATTGACATTGCTCAGTACCGGATAACAATATGATGTAGGCAAATCTTTGCTTCTCTGTCCTGTCTTGGAAGTCATTTTAAATTCCAATAATAACTCTAACCAGGAAAACTGGAAGTCTGGCTTGTGCGAAATCATGTGAGAATTTAAATATTCAGGATTTATTGTCCGGTCTATTTCATTTGGGTTTCTTTAAAAGAATCTTCCAAATTCATTCGCCTTTGCATATGATGTTTGTATATATGTATATGTATGATGTTTGTATATATGTTTGCATATGGGTTTGTATTTTTCTAACCCATTGTACGTTGACTACTTATTTTTTTCTTCATTGTTCGCTGCGCTTTGTTTTTGTGTATTATTAATAAACAATTTCGGTGCATTTTAAATTGCACTTTGTTTTGCTTAAATATTTGACTTAATTTGCTGAAAAGTATTACTGATAATTATTCCGCAGTGTATACTAGTATTTCTCTGCTCGTGTACATCAGTTAGTTTAATTGGATATTAAAATATTTAGACCCTGTGAGCTGTTATAGAGACGAATTATAGAGACTCAAGTAGCATTTAGGAAGCAGGCAGTAAATCTTTTTTCCGGACTGACTTAGAATAAGAGTGTTAGAAAAGAGGCAAAAAATCTATTGTTACGCCTGTCACACAGAACGTTGTGTTGTACAGTGGAAACAGAATAACTGACACCAATGAAGTCTAATAAAAACTTTAATTAGATACAAACAATAGTTAGAAAATAACAAAAGGCATTCTTATACAATAATTCAAGTCAAATTTGTTCAACACACAACAATAAATGTCACCTTATTACAGTTCCGCACTAATTAACGCAATAATCACTTTCCACTAAACCGCAACAGTAAATTCGAACCGCATTCTAATATCTCCAGGTCTAAACTGATCTGGGCCGCTTCCCAATCCAGTTTTTATACCTCGCCGCCTTGCATTGTAGCAACATAGCGACATAGCGGGCCACGATGCCGATATTGTCGTCGAGTAACGCCGGGAAGGGGCACCTGGAACAATCCAGAGCGTTCCGTAATTTTGCTGCACAAAAATACGTGCGAGGTGTCACTTAGTCACTCAGCGATACAGTATTATTTATTCCCTAGGTGTAACACTATATTAAGTACATATATTTGAAATTGCAATCCTTAATGATCAAAGAAGATACTATATAATCCGAAGAGTAGAATTATATTATGTGAGATAATGTTATTTGCGAGGATAAAGTAAAAATAGCAGAATCATGGGGTAAGGATGACAGTAACACGGTCGATGACAAGGAACTTCAAGAATCAGAATTTAGGGTAGTTTGCCAGCAACCAGGAGATTGTATGAATAAGACATTGAATACGCTACTACAAGAACTACGGATGAATGTCTGTCATGGAAATAACAATCTGTCGTAGCAGAGGGTAAAAATGATGCCTAAAAGGTGTTTATGAATCAGGCCAATATTTATGGAAGGAAGGAAATACAATTTTACACAAAGATTAAATTTTATAAGGCAATCGTAATACCCACGTTGACGTAATTATGCAAGTGAGGCGTGGGTCATGACAAGATTCATGAGACATAACATGAACATGACATGAGACATTTCATATGGGACATGACAAAAAAAGGAATGCGGCACTATTCTGAAATCCAGTTTCTTCGAAGAACTTTAAACTATACATAGCAAGATAGAGTAAGGAATGAGGACATCAGAGCAGAACTCGAATTAGAGGACACAAAAGAAATTTTTCAGCTTACAGAAGACAATGGGGGGATAATTTGCAAAAATTGACTGAGGAGCGATTGCCAAAAGCGGCACTGAACTATAAAGCCATTGGTAGGAGAGACGCGGATCTTCCGAGGATGTGGTGGGTGCCGTAACAGATTTATAGAACTTAATACTTGAAGTGAAGAAGAAGAAGAAGAAGAAGAAGAAGAAGAAGAAGAAGAAGAAGAAGAAGAAGAAGAAGAAGATACAGTAAAGTAATCGAAGAGTACCTATAACGATACTTGCCATATAGGAAGCAGCAGAGGCTATAGCTGACAGCTATGAGGCACTAGGCGGCCACAGTAGTGAAAGGTTCTCATCATTAAGTCGACAATCGGAATTAGCACTTTTTTAAGTATTTCAAAAACAAAAATGTAAGAAGTTTTGAATAGACTAGATTTTCGTATCGAGTACTAATGTTATTATTTACACGTAACGATTTTGTCATTACTATTATTATTGTTGTTGTTGTCGTTGTATTACGAGATATTTCATTACCTGAACATATGAAAGAAAACGTCTAAATGTGGATTAACAATTGAATAAGAAAGCCAATCTCTCTTTCTTGCATTATTATGAATTCTAGGAATTGCGGCAAGTTGCGTGTTTTATAGACGAGTTTGAGCTTGATAACTGTTTACCAGTATTACTATTCTTGCTGATTGTTATACTCTGTTGGATCATCGAGAAACATCTGGCTGAATTATGAATACTTTTGTGCTACAACATTGTCACCGCACACGCGATGAACATATCATCGTTTTCCTCGGAGTCTTTACCTTCGTTTTCAAACTGACTGAATAATGTCAACCAAATTATGACAAATAACCTAACTCCAGACTCACAATTTTAATATCGCTTTCGATAAAAAAAAAAATTTTATATACAATAATACGAGTCGCCTTCAAGTTTACGACTGTCTAACACGCACTAACGTAACAAACAATAAATATCACTTAATTGATACTGTCAAAATAAATTATACAATTCAACTACTGATGTCCGCACGCAATAATTTACAATTATTATGAGTTACAATTTGATCAGCTTATACTAAATACTGCCGTAAAAAAACATTGTATCGCAAGTGACTCAAGTGCCGCAGTAACGCCATGGGACCGTCGACTGTCGACTACCATCCGGAGGAGCAAAAAAATTTACAATATCCAAGCCTAACGTCATCCTGCTGCATAGTGTCACGTGTATGTTACCCATCCCTCAGCGTATCAATACTTTAGTTACGGTAGTTGTTTGTACCCTAGTGCGATATTTGTTAGGTCTATTAGTGTTTGCCCGCTTTTATGCAACCGTTTTGTTTATTATTATTCCGGCTGTACAATGTTTACACATTTCCCGGAACTAAAGGTTACAGAAGTGATTGAGTTCTCATCTTCCACTGATGTTTGTCCATCCAAAGATCTTCTTCAATTTCTCTTTCCCTTAATATAGTCTGAATTTCTTCTATCCAGGTGATAGATGGTCTTCTTCTTTTCCTTCTTCCTGGTGGGGTCCATTCCATAACTCTTCTCGGCAATGTTTCCTGTGCTATTCTTTTCGTGTGTCCATACCATTGTATTTTTTTTTTTTTTTTTATAAAATCAACCGTTTTGTACTGTACGATAACTTACGATAAAAAAAAAGAATCGTACGACATGTAGAACAAGAGAAACAAATAGGCCGTTTTATGCACTGTCGTAAATAAATTTATGGCTGCGAACTTAAAATCATATCGTCGTCTCCTAGGAAACGCATGAGATAAAATGTTGGAAGAGTTGTCTAGATACATGGGCCGTAATGGTTCCGTTTATGCACTCCGCGAGTTTTGTATCGTATGACCTTCAGACATCAGTACTACTAACCTTCCTGCCTAGCGTAGGCGAAGGAGTTGTGCCAACTAATTGGTGATAATCTCGTCGCGATGTGAGTTCTTTATTAAATGTGGAAGACATTAATATAGAAAGAATCACTGACAAAATGCAAAACAGGAGAGCACTATGGGATCCCGCTTCCGAAGATTATAAAAACTGAAATCTGAAGAGGAATCAATGGATTGAATGGATTTTCCTTATTGATTATGAAAAGCACCGTCTACATATCGCGCACAGTTAATTGAATAACATCCCATCTAATTTTCCTTCTTCTCTTTAAAATGAATGGATAAACGGCATACAACACGGACGGACCCATTTTCAGTACTGATGATGGGAGCGTTGAAAGAGTTTGTTTACACCTACTTCCAGTATTTTTTACGCACGAAAGAAATCGGAATCAAACCGGATGCTGAACTTATGAGTCGAATAATGATTCGGATATGAATCGGATGCATAAAAGGGTCCTTTGATCGGAAAGTTTTTTAAAGCGCTTTCAAGGTCTTGATTATAACTCCCTTTGTTTTACCTTTCGGATAATCCCCCTATTAGTAAAAAAAAAAATTATGTTTAGTATAGGATGTAGGGTATGCATGCATAAATGGTAAACTCTCAGAAAAAAGCAGAAAATTATTTTAAGCATTGTGTATTCCGCGCAAGTTCAGTGTGTCCAGATATATTTTCAACGCATGTGTCAGATTGTCGTATATCGCCAAGACATGTGTGCATCCGTGTCGGCCAATCTGCGTACAACTTACGCCAAACCTGTTCGAGCGCGTTGCGTCAGATTGTCGTATATCGCCAAGACGTGTGCATCCGTGTCAGCCAATCTGCGTACAACTTACGCCACAAACCTGTTCGAGCGCGCGTTGCGTCAGTTTGTCGTCGTTATGTCGTGTTCGTTACCGCCGCCGAGTCAATTACTACAGTCGCCTATGTATAAAAATACTTGTTTACGTTCCCGAGTCACAGTTTTTCTTTGTCTTTAAGTGTGAGTTTACAAACCAACATGAGAAGGTCCGGTCTTATGTTCTCAAGTTCCGCATTATGTACTATCAAAGCCATAAATCGCATGTAATATTTTGTATTAATTAAATATAACCGGCTTAAATATTTACGCCGACCAACTTTTTGCGTCTGCCCCAAGTCGGTAAGTACAGAAATAATTTTGTACGTTAAATACCACCGCCCTGTTACTTTAAAGCCCTTTATCGTATTCTCCGTGTTTTACTACCGTATAACAAACACGTTACTGTTAAACATTCTTAATCACCACTTTCTACCCGGCTAAATCTGTTAAGTCTGCTACAAACGGACCTCCATATCGTAGTTATGCTTGTTTTCCTTTAGTTTGTGCAGTATGGCTCCCGCCATCCGTTCTACCTATCACGCTTACCAATCTATTCAACTCTGTTAGCCCTATTTATTAGATTCCTACGTTAATTCTTTCTCTTATATCAGTCGATATTCTTATTTCTTCATCCTTTGTAAATTCATTTGGAGTCCTAGTTTTCAGCCGGTGTACTAATTTAAATCTTACGTTTTTTGTTTTTTTACTATTAGTGGATAATAAAAAGTATTATTTGGTGTTCTGCCCTAAGACAAGTATTCAAATGGTAAAAGCTCTCCAAACTTTTATCGCATGCCAGTCTTTTCGTTTCTTCGTAACACCCTCGGATTTTAATGCTATCTATTAACTTCATTCTTCTACGCCCTCTTCTTTTATCTCCTTCTATGACACCCTCCATGGCAGCTGTAAGCAAGCAGTCTCTCCTTACACAATGACCTAACCAATTCCTTTTCCTATTTTCTATTACCTCCAGGATTCTTACCTCTTCCTCTATTCTTCTTAAAACTTTATCATACTAAAAAGTGGGGTTCGCATATCTTAGACAAAAAAAAAAATTCATTAAGTAGTGCATGGAGAGGTTTTTGAGGGTTAACTCTCTCCTCTGGACAGATAAATGAAAAAGGAGCTTTAAAAATAAAAAAATGTGCCAACAAAAATTTAGGTACATAAGTCGAAACTAATAAGTAGGCTAACTTCTTTTGCGAATCAACGTTTTTAATTGGAGGTACGTTGTAGCCGTCTGGCGGGGACGAAATGTTTCGTGTAAATATTGCTAGTTGTCTCTTAGCTGAGAAGTGGTTCAAATTTTTGCCCCAGTTTTTGAGGTTATGTCCTCTTAGGAGGACTACGTATTTGCACACCCCATAGTCTGATTTTTTGAAATATTTGGTTTCAGGACCTGCTGTGCTAAATTTATGAAAATATTTTATTAATCTCTGTGGCAAAACGAGTGGAAGGATTTTATTCAGTTTGCTGCAAATATTTACAAACACGTAGGTCTCCTCACTAAGTTAACGTTTTAAAACATTCGTAAACAAATCTTAACACTGTCGACGTTTGCTGAAAACGAGAGAAAATTTGTACTAGTTGTGTGGTACCACTTATTTTATTTCTACTTTAATGTAAGTGTCGTCTTTATTTTTTTATAACGTTAACAAATTTTAGGAATCTTTTGTCTAATAATATCACCCTTATGTTTTCACAATTGTCTTCTTGATAAGAAAATAAATTCGAATAATTATTTGTTCTCTATGTTTTAATTTTTGTAGTTTTATTCACTAAAAACTGTCAGAACCCGCCAGAACTCGTTCTCCTCTAAAAACATTGCTTGTGCCCCCTCCTGCCTCATTGCGACAATTTTTTGTCATCACTCACTAAAGTCTCCCAGTGCGGCTTATTCCTAACCATAAAACTCATTCTATCGTTAAATTACATGAGCCCTACAATTAACAAATTAGGATGCCGAAGAGAAGTGAAACACTCTATTCACACTCTATTCACTAAACTACTACAATTTTTTGAAATTGAATTCACATAATCATTTTTGCGCAATGATAATGTTTCAAAAGTTAATATAAAGTACAGGGTAATCTATAAGCCAGTTGTTTTCATAACGGGTTACACAGAGGTTACATAAACGATATACAAATTGATAGTAAAGTAATTGAATCAAACGCACTTTATTGACACTATAATATTATGCGAGGAGCACAGTAGCCAATAGATTAGGAACATGATTACGTTATTGAGGCATCACGCATGAATGTGAATATCAAACGGTGAGTATAAAACAATTTTACGAGATATTGAGTGTAAATTCTCCACCAGCTTTGCTGCTCAGTATCTATCCGCATTGTTGTACCTGTTACACTTCTACTGCTCTCACGAAGCCATACAATTTTTATTGGATTCTGTAATCGGAATATCTGCGTGCCTTATAAGGAAACTCTACCAGTAAATGGAATTTCTGAGGCCCCATTTCGCGTCGATTTTACAGTCCACGTTCACTGCTAGGTATGAATCTAACAGGTTCTTGTTTTGTATCACATAGTTTATATTACCGTAAATCGCAAACGGCTTTCGTTTATTTAGGCCTAAATAATGTATCACTTATTTATTGTGAACACTAACCTAAGACGCGAGATACAAGAGCTTTTTACAACGATATTTTATCGATTGAGTAGACTCATTACTCATTGGAAAGCGATGTAAGCCTAAATAACTATACAGAACGTACCGCAAAATGTATCATCACTATACATATTTGGATTCGATGACTTATTATAAGAAAGAAATTGCTATAAACAAAGCCAGGAAACGTCTTTCTTTGCGTGTGGCCGACATCTTTTTTTTAAGGAAAACCTTATATCTCACAAGGGACTGGAATATTTTAATGAAATTTGGTACACTTGTTTATATTAATGTTACATAAATACGAAATTACGATTATTTTGCGATCTCAAATTTTAAAGTACCGGCCACCTTTAATTTTTGATCAGTAATAACTCTGTAAATTTTAATTTTGTCAAATTATGTTTATTACATACAATTGTAAGCCTTTTATTGTAAACACAACGATATCTTGTTTGTTTAAGTCTGTTAACAAATAATCGAGATATGGCGGAAAATAGCCCGTCCATAAATACGGACTACTTGATTTGTTTTTGTACCGGACATTGGTTCCTCTAGCAGAAGAAAAATTTATTTAAAAATGATTACTATTTTTTTTTACAAACAGAATTATTACTGTTGCACACCAACATAGAAAAATTATTCCGATTAGCGCTTTCAAGCTTCTCAGCTCATCGTCAGATCCGATTCCGATCTGACGATGAGCTGAGAAGCTTGAAAGCGCTAATCGGAATAATTTTTCTACAGTGGTGTGCAACAGTAATACTTCTGTTTGTGATTATAACCACTAACACAGCTTTCTTCACTAATATTTTTTTTAAATTAACTCTGTAAAAATAATTTATAACAAAGGGAAGGATCGATTTTCAATTAAATTAACAACTTAACAAATTTGACTACAACTACTTACACATCATAATTTGAATTACAAAAATTAATATTATTTTGAATTAATAGAAAATGACAATAATGGGATGTTGCGTTTTGTAGTTTGTAAGTTCATACATGGGACGCATATCTAACATTTCACCAAACTCTAAAGAATTGTTGGTAAGAAAACTAATTGTCATTATTATTTAGTTAAACTTCATGTGTTATAAACTCGCTAAAGCAAACTGATGATTGCCATTATCGTTTTCTATTATATCAAAATAATTTAAATTCTTGTGATTAAAATTATGGTGCGTAAATAGTTGTTGATAAATTTGCTAAATGTATTAATTTTATTGAAAACTGATCCCTTACTTTGTCATAATTAACAGTTACTAAGCTAACCTTAAAAAAATAATAAGATTTAATTGACGTTTTTTATACTGAAGGAAACAAAGTCCGAGGCACAAAAAATTAAGTGGATAATCAGAATCTATGGATAGGTTTTTTTTCTTTTCTGGCATACCTCGGATATTTTTTAACAGATATAAACAAACAAGATGGCTTGTGTTCACAATAAAAGCCTTCACATTTTATGTAATAAACAATATTTGGCAACATTAAAATTTACAGAGCTATTAGTGATAATGTTTAAAGTGGCCGGCGTTTCAAAATTTAAGATTCCAAATAAATGTAATTTGTATTTATTAAAAAACATGTAGGCCTACTAATTGCATTATTAAAAATACAAATTAAAATAACATTATTAAAAATGCATGCGTGCCAAATGCAATTAGTACGCATGCAATTTATTTCATTAAATTTGTTTATTTTGTCATAAACCTCTGTGTATTATTATACGATTTCATTAAGATGTCTCAGTCTGTTCTTGAGATATACTTTTTCTTACAAAACACAAAATGGCGCCCAGACGGAGAAAGAGATGTTTCCGGAACTATGTTTACAAGATCGTTTTTTCTTATACCGTATTATAGTATCCGAACATATATAGTGAGGACACCTTTTAAGTTACACCATGCATAAACAATTGTCATTCGGTAAGTAAAGTTCGTTAGGCTATTAAAACACACTAATATTACGTTACTATATTCCTATACATCCTTAAATCTTATTCTTTGTTATGCTTAGCAATTGATAAAACTTAATAATCAAACAATAAAAGAAAATTTAAGGAACGAAGTGAATTTCAACACCGAGTTAACAGGTACTTCTAACTAGAACAAAAAGAGAACAAGGGTTTTAGGGGAAAACTAAATAATTTTAGGGGTTCAAGGGGGAAATCAGAATACGGATGCCAGTGGTATTAGATAGATGGCAACAAATTTTACATGCAAGAGTAGTGTTATATTTACATCCAATTTACATGTTACGAGCCATTCACTAAAGCGGGTGCTGCTATAATTGTGAAGAATTTTCATTTTGTATCCTGTCGAGTTCCTCAAATTTCATTAAATTTGTTTATTTTGTCATAAACCTCTATGTAATATTATACGATATCTTAAAATCAAGATAATTAAGAACGTTTATTTCCTCGGTAGATTGTTGACATTTAATTTTTGTTTCTGCTAGAAGACTGATTTGCAAACAAACAATACTTTTTGATTTTATAACCGTTATACTGAGATTATATACACAATATAGTTTGCATGGCTAATGTTAAACTTGTTGTAAATTTTACATAAGCATAAATAATTAAACTTTAAAACGATATTTACCCTCTCCTACATTACACTCTTGTTTAACCTATAACATTCAATAAAGTAAATCTTTGTGTATATATTGTTACGGCGTTCGCACGGATCGTCGAGTTTAAATACTGGGATACAAATATATCAACACCAGAGAAATAATTAACTACATCGTTAATGAAAATACAAAAAATAAAACAACTGAATAAACACTCGCCTACAATAAATAATTTAAGTCAATAATTAGACGCATCAGCATACAATAATTTACAATAATCACTTTACGCTAAACCGCAAGTCGCAATATCAACATTTATGACAACGCACACTAAATCTCAATTCTAAGAATGACAGGTGAATCCTGTATTTGTATCCCGTCGAGGTGCGAGATGAACCTACAGCTTTCTGGGTCATGCGTCGAGTATAATTGCATAGTTGGAGGCGCCTACAAAACGCTGGAAGTTTACTCACTACGTCATTGCCAATCTTACGCATATCTGTACGATGCACACGCCACTCAAGTTGGCTATCATAGATGTGTAAGAATAAGAGTATAAACCCATAAAAACGTGCTTACACAGGCTAGTATAGTAGGGCTATTGAAAAATTAACATCCAGCCAAAACGAAAAAGGATAGACTTATTTTATTTTATGCAAATCCTATGAATATATTTTCAAAACACATACAAGCACTCATTATGTATTTGCACTGTTTCAGTCCCTCGATATAAAACCTGACAAGGTACCCTGCCAAGAGTTAACTCAGCCATTAGATTGAAAGCTCTGGGTAGCCAACCGGATCTTTATCTCGGTCACACAATGACACCTTTGCCTTCAATCGGTCCGACTGTGTACTAGTCTCGGTTCGGTCGCCGACAAAGCACCCACACGATTGTCCGCTAGTTCTGTCTGTGAACTTGCCTCAAATGCGAGCCTTTCGGGTAAGAGGAGTCTCGCCTACACGACACCGTGATTCCAGTGAACGGAGGTGAATGCCTGAAAAAAATACATCGACGACTCTGTACCCGTGGTCTCTTTGATCGAATATTCAAAAAAGGTTACTTTCAATAGCCTTCGGCTTGTCCGTCCTCCATATCCGGCTCTTTTGGGACGACCAATTTAGCTCCCCCTCTTCCATTGACCAAAAGACCGTCGTCCAACGCGGTCCAGCAGTTCAGAATCTAGTTCTGGGCTATCCAGTAAACGATGGACGATTTCAACAAATACCAAACGAACATTACAACGGTAAAAGCAATGACAGGCTGGTGTTAAGGCTTGTAATTTTTCTTCAGAAATATCAACGTTTTTATAAATTATTAGCAGAAAAAATTGTGTATAATTGTGTTACTAATTTAAATATAATGTTTACTTCCATCATCATTACACATGTCGGAACTCTATTACGTCACATATTATTTGCTGAATACGTTATGTATTAACAAGTAGGAGACGAACAAGAATAGGATATATAAACTACTTGTCACTACTCCCGAATTTTTTGTATAACAATATAAAAGTCATTACTGCGCATGCGCGTATTGCTATTGCAACCAGTTTGTATTATATAGCAGAAATCGAAAGTTAATTTTGGAATAACCATGATAATTATAAATAACCTTATTTACGTAGGCCCACTTCTATTGGATAAGGTTACCACTACAAATACGTCAAAATCGAATAGTCACAGAATAAAGTATACAGTCGTAATACTAGTACTCTAATTGAATATATGGAAAATAGGGAAAAAACGACAAGAGAAGGTGCGTTTCAATTCTCATGGCAACAGTACAGAGGGGGTACGGTAAGCGTATTGTGGTCCCAGTACAATCTTACCATTATCGCTTAGGTACACCATTCAATGCATCCTTACTGCCTCTGCAAGGCCCTCGAGGGATCACAAACAACGAAGTAAAACCGCCGGTCTATTGTGTTTTTTTAAAAGCGCTAGTGGCAGTCTTGGTGGTACTGATAAGTATATTATGTTAATGTGTTATGTTAAATCAATAATTTAAGAAAGTGTATTTTAAAATATTTCCCCCAGATGTTGCATGTTGTACACTGTCCTTAGTAATATAGTAAAACTGAACTCGTCTTGTCGGAAATGATAACAGTGGGAAAATAATAACGCTGTAATAAGGAGGGAATAAAGAAGCAGTCAGGATTTACAGGATTCAACGTCGATTTTCCCCATTAAGAGATGGAGAAACACCAATTAGTAAACGCTGCGTTGAAACTATCCAGAAGAAAATTACTGAGTATATCAAATAAAAGTTTCAGAATTTTAATCATCATCACCTTCATCATTATATCCTCGTCATTACCACCACCACTATTATAACAATAAATTATTTTATTGAATTCCACAGTTTGTCAGTGATGATGGGTCACTGCAGACTCAGATGAATCATAGTCAGTCATGAAAATCTCAGCTGCAAACAAGGTTTATGGTGCTATCAAAAAGAAGTTTCTGGGAAAAAGCGAAGTGTCACAGAAATCCTAATTGGCAGTATAAAAAAACTGTATATGCTCCAATATTGACGTACAGTTGCGAGTCATGGACTCAGAATGACAGACATAAAAAAGAATACAAGCAGTGGAGATGAGATTCCTGAGGAGAATCGAGAAGAAAACTCGTAGAGATAGGATGAGAAACGTTAACATACGGAAGAATTTGAAGACATTCTCTTTAAATGATATAATTGAAAACTCGCAACTGCGTTGGTTTGGTTACGTCTAAAGGATGAATGAGGAAAGGTACCCGAGACGAGTATGGGGGGAAAAGCAGAAGCGCTAAGAGAAATAGGACGGCCCAGAACGAAATGGGAGGATAACATCAAGAAGATTGTAGAAGGCACAGAGGAGCAGTTTGAGCCTGTGCCAGGGTTTTGGCACTGGACAGGACAAAATGGAGAGCTCTCTCGAAAACCTCAACACCCAACGGGTAGTAGAGGATAACTAAGAAGAAGAAAAATCCCACAGTTACTTAAGACAAGATGGAAGGGAGGAACAACATCAAGAACTCCCTAGAACTCAATTCATCGATGCGACAAAAGAGGACGTCTCTACCACTGGGTTAAGGAACTGGTATTTCTCCTTGAGAAAACCGATAGGCGACCACAACAATACTGCCTACTAACATTAGGGCTTAGAGCAAGAATAATAGAAGAACTGGTTGCCCTTCAAATTTTGGAAAGTTGATAGATGAAAGATGAAGTTGCAAAAGTTTTACAAAATATGAGTACGATAGTTCGGCCTGTCAGATTCAGGTTAGGATTTCGGAAATTCATTCTACTAGATGGTTGATTTAATAAGGCTGGAACAGTGAAATACAGTTCACTGATGTCTTAAGCTTTCCCGGCCGGCGTCCATTCTGTTAAAGTTCTGACTAATTACCGGGCTTCAGTGATAGAAGTGTGGCTACAACTTAATTGTTCGCCACAGTACTGTGGAAACTGGTGAACAGCGTACCAGGTACCCTACAAATCGTATCACTGAAGATGCCCTCCAATGGTGGGGCCGAAACGTCTGCTTCTATCGACAGATTAGACCACGGCCTAGAAGCCCGGAAATTAGCAGAGGGTTACAGTACACTTGTTTACGATGTTAGGTAATTACGTAAAACAGTCGACTCAATATTCAGTGATTCAATTAAGCGGTAAATTACTGTAACTACATATTGTTTTACAAGCTTTTAGATATATTTAGAAACATTACATAGCACGAGGGAAACCTTTTGGAGAACTGTTTACAATGAGCTTAATGAACCATAATGAATTTAGTTATGCATAAGCAAGGAATTAATTCACATCAAAAACTTTAATACGCGCGTATTCTGAAGCTCGTAGACACTCAAGAAGCTGCTTATTCGGCGGCCGACGCGCGTATTCTGAAACTCATAGACACTCAAGAAGCTGCTTATTCGGCGGCCGTACAAAAGTGTACACTAAACCTACGTTCCTTAATGTAACAGATAATATCCAAGAGAATGTGAGATAACTATTAAGTACATCGATTAATAGCGGTCACAGTCGTGGCGTACAACGAGGTTTCAGATACACTCTTAGACGGCGAGCGAGTACGTACTATTGGCACTAATCCTGTTTAGGCATACAGTGGAATGCTAAGCCATGAAGAGATTGTGATTATTGATTGCGGAAGTGAAGGCGCCAGTCTGTCGCCCAGGTATGCTACTAACTGATACGAAAACATTACTACACTTTTGTACATGAATTTATGCCCGTAAGGTCAAGAAGTTGTGCATCTTACGTCTGTGGGGCGCAGGAAGTCAGCTGTACCAATACAACTAGGTGCGGTCGGCTGAAACACACACACACACACACACACACACAAGTAATACATCAACTACCTGTGCATTCTGCATTCTGTTCTTTATTTATCACCGTAAATAATGCAAAATAAAGTATAAAGTCAGAAGTAAAGTTTTGAAGTTGTTAGTTTCCTTTACAGTTCGCCGGCAAATGCTTGTGGTATTTTATACGTAACATTCATCTACCATGCACGCTTACGTATTGTTTTGTTTGCAAAAACAGATGATAACTAACACTCAGGGGTACGTGTCTTTACCGTACGCCAGTGGTTTCCAAAGTGGAGACAATCTTTTAGGGGGTCCGCAGACACTTTAAAAAAAAAAAAAGAATATACCGTAATTTTCTGCGATTTTTATGCTCTAAAATCTAAATCTAAATTTTAGAATCTTAAAACAATTAGTAGAAGAAACCAGTATTTTTTTGGGTTCAAACTAATTGTATTTCTAAAAGTAATTTCAAACTAATGGCTTTAATAATGTCTTTAAATCATGTCGTGTAGCAGATCTGTTTGTCCCCCGAACAGACTAGAACTCTCTCTTACAGTACAACAAGAAGATTCGTTGGCAGAACTTTCAACTGACAGTTCATTAAAATTACAGTTTTCGGAATTACAGCTAGCTGATTTCTGGTTATATGTAATGACTGACTATCCTAAACTAAAAAAAGAGCTCTGAAGTGTTTAACTGTTTGCCTCTACTTATTTGTGTGAAACCGTAGTCTCCCTGCTCACGCACTTAAGTCAAAGTTAAGAAATAAACTTGATGTCGAGAGTTAGTTAATATTCAAATTATCAGACACTAAACACAATATTAAAGAGCTAATTGTGCAAAAGCAGCTTCATTGTTCACAGTAAACTATGTTTTATATCATTAAAATTATAATTTTGCAAATTGAGAAAATTTTTATTTTAATACATATTAATTAAAATATAAGAGTTTCTATCATATTTACTGTGTGTTATATTTAGTAACTCAGACGGGATCCGTGAATTTTTAAATTATTTGGTGGGGGGCTTCCGCGGAGTGAAAAGTTTGGGAACCACTGCCGTACGCCTATTTTTAAAATGTCAAATTGGAACAAAAATCGACCGACCTACTACTGGGCACTTTATGATGGTAAAATTAAAAAAAAAAAATAAACGAAAAAGGCACAGTTTTACATGTTTACTGCACTGGCGTGAGTGTTGTTTATATCCCTGGTATACACACACGAGTACGCACACACACACAACACACACACAAGTATATATGCATCAACTACCGGTGCAATCTGTTTTTTATTTATTACAGTAAATAATGCAAAGGAAACTGTAAAGTTATACGTGAAGTTCTGAAGTTGTTAGTCCCTGTAGAGTACGTCAGCAAACGCTAAACGCTAATCGTATTTATTCATCTTAAAACCTTACACAGTACGTGTACGAGGTTACACAGTATACATAAACCTCATAACAATGTAAAGTTCGTCTAAAATACAAGCTAACACATTGCTTCGTTTCCAAACACACGTGATAACCGACACTCAGGCGTATGAGCTTTGCCCTAGACCTATTTAAGAAATCGGAACAAAAACCGACCAACTACTGGATCATAGAAAAACTGGAAGACGGGGATAAAATGGGAAAGGTGGTAGAATATACCTTCTACGTAACTGTAATCTACTTATATGAGTAAACATTAAAAAAAAAATCATAAAAAAATTAAAAACCAGAATAGACACAGAGTAATTTACATATATACTCCACTCGCAAAAGCTGCCAGTGTTGTTTATATGCCAGGTATTCGTATATTGTTACAAACGTGTGTTATGTCAATTTCAGTTTTTAATGAATATTAAAAATTGTATTTCTTTTTTCATAATTACATTTTGCACATTCAGGTTTTGTTTAATTAATTTTAGTTAGATCATAATTTTGACGTAACAATGTACGAGGTAGTCTGCTCAACTAACGACCAACACTACTCTAAAACCTCTCCTGGAAAATTTGCAACTGTTAAATTATTTGAAATAGTTTAACTATAACAGTTGAATGTCATAACATTAACTACAAATGCACTAAATGTGCATTATAAATGCAAATTATTATCAAACGTTTTATTACTGTAAAAATTTTAATGAAAATTTTAATACGTCTGTAAAAGCTTTGTCAAAAGTTTAAGTACGTTTATTTAATTGTAGAGGCAGATTTAAACAGCAGTGGTAGAGAAATTTGCTGCAATTTTAAATTCAAGTAAAGTGTAAAAATAGTATTTTTTCAATAAAACCGAACAATATTTCTGGTTTAAATCACAAATAGGCTTC
Organism: Magicicada septendecula; assembly: GCA_034769895.1. Lineage (NCBI taxonomy): Eukaryota > Metazoa > Arthropoda > Insecta > Hemiptera > Cicadidae > Magicicada > Magicicada septendecula. The sequence continues at coordinate 101,363,614 of CM068368.1, forward strand.
ACATTTTTTTTTTAGAAACGATAATAGCTTAAAGAGCTTTTGCGCTATGCCTCCCTACAATTCCTACAAACTAAAATTCATGGCTCTAACAGCATCCATTGTACAGCAATTAACTTAAAAAAAAAAAAATTTTTAAATGCGTCTGAAATAGGAGAAATTATTGCACAATAAGTTCTAACAAGGATGAAAGAGTCAAGAAAAGGGAGTGATTTTTTAATGAGTTCTAAAATAGGAGAAATGTTACATAATAATTTCTAAGAAGGACAAAGAGGTCAAGTTTTGGCAGAAACTCTATTTTCGACTATTTAATCAGCTTATAAACATTGTATGATAGGAGCTTAAGGATAGGATGTAATAATAGGTTTGTGAGGAGTGCCTTAAACGTTTGATTTTTAAGATATGAATTCTCGTTTCTGCATTTGACAGATTGTGTGCATAGTTTTACTCCTGAAGAAAGTTTTTCTTGTGTTTGTGTTTCTTGTTCGTCATTTTTTTTACTATATTACTCATATTTTTGTAAAGCGTTAAGCTTGTTGTTGCCTTCATTACAATATAGTACCGTAAATATCTAAATCATCTACTTTACTTAAGGTTCCAAAGATTTTACTCCTGGAACCTTACATAGTTACTGTTTTTCCTCCTGATATTGTCACGTTGCATTTTTTACAGTTTAGTTGTATTATGTAGGCTATTTTTGCTTTTAAACAGCAATACTGGATCAAACATGCGCATAGAGTATCGAGTTGAGCTATGTGTGTTCATTTAGCCAAAATGTACTTTTCATTATTTTCTCTTCCCGTTCATCATTCCCCCACCCCACCTCCACATACACACTATAAGTATTAAAAAGTGTAGAAGAAAGCAACAACTTCTTGCGACCCCTTTATTTGTTCCAATATTTGCTGACAATTTTTCCTTGTGATATAGTACTAATTTTGTCTTCCATAAAGGGTCCCTATTATTCTAATTTACGGTTTAAAGTGTCCCTTGTTTTCTATGATGCTCCACAATTTATGTCTATTACCATTTTTACGAGTTCTTTCAAATTCTTCAAAATAGAGTCATGGGTTATCAGTTTTGCTTCTGCGCTTAATGAAACTGTAATTTATAGTACAATATCCACAGATTCGTTTCTACCACACAAACGAGTCAAGTTGGTTCTATAAATGAACGATCAAACCCGTCTTGGTAGCCCGCTCTCAATAGTCCTGTCAGTAGACCTAGCTTCTACCCACATTAGTTACCGGATCTCGGATATTGATGTTCAGGTTTGCGAGGTTTACAGCGATAGCCGAACTTGGGTAAGAAAGGCTAAGTGACTGACTTGCAATAAAATCATTGTTTGCGTATCATTACCGCTATTGGATCAATGGAAATATACACTGGGTCAAAAGTTGATGTTACTAATAAATTGTGATACTGCAGAAAGAACGGTTCAGCAGCTTTAGTTCCCTAGGCTGTACAATATTTCAGAGTCGGGAACTGTACGTAGCTAGGGAAGAATAAACATTCACTTATTTAACAAAACTCTTGGATGCACGTTAAACAATAAAGCCCGACCAGAAACGAAGACAAAATTTAATAGTGTATCTTTCTGCACGGGAGCTATCAGTTAGACAGCAAATTAGAGAAGATAAAAGAAGAATCTAAAAAGAAGAACTAAAATTAAAATTATTAAAACCGGTAGCGAGTTACACAAGAAACTACATGAAGAAAAACACCGAAATACGGCAGGCACCAGTACCAGCACCAATGCGCCAAGACGGAAAGCTAACAAGAGAAAATCGGTAGTTATCAACAACAGCGGAGTTTTTCACTCAATCGAATGAAGGAGATATTTAGAAAATTTGTGAAAAAGGGGAACATTTTTTGGAAGGCTAAAGAAGCTATAGAACAACCTATAGTGATTTCAGAGTTGTGCTAAAAGGCTACTTAACAGCATGACGGATTTAATCCAATACGTGAAATTGGATTGTTTGATTATCAACAACAACATCAACAACAACAACAACACCAGCAGCAGCAGCAGCAGCAGCAAGAATAATATTAATAATAATAATTATTATAAGAAGAAGAAGAAGGAGAAGAAGAAGAAGAAGAAGAAGAAGAAGAAGAAGAAGAAGAAGAAAAATAGTAATAACAACAGTAAGATTTGTAACGGTTATTAGGCCTAATAACACAACGAAGAAGAGTTCGATATTGTCATGTATGCCTACCTTCTGTTTGTCTGTGTCTGTATGCAAATGCGCAACAAGATTCATGTATTTTTCGAAGGGATATAGAATCCCAGCATTTATATATTTTGATTCCATAGTGTTTTACATTTTTAACATGTTTAGTAGATAAAAGATCATACATTTATCCAGTGAAAAAATATCAGGAGTCTGTAAGCGGAAAGTGTCAAATGTCTTTCCAAATCGTAAAAAAGACCTGTAAAATTACGTTCCGCCTGGCTAACGCGTTACGTGTGCACAAATTAGTCACAGGTCTCTTTTTGTTGTATTTTACTTTAATTGAGGTGTGAAGTCTTGTGTACTGTAATAATATTGTCGTCGAAAATTTTCGTTTTAAACCAATGTCGTTTCGTTTATGTTGACAAATGCCCTTCTAAAAAATAAACACTTGCCTCCTCACGGTTTTCCTGATACTTTTGAATGAAAAATGAGCTATTTGTGTCAGAAAAATTAAAAATCTAATGTATGAAAGTATTCGTTTACCAAACGTTTATTGGTACTATTCTTATGGTAGTAAGTTGCACGTCTTCACTTGTCTAATTGTTACATATTCAGTAGCAAAGTTTTCTTCAAATGCGGATATTAGATGTAGGCGTAAATATCATATAAATAATACTGCTACGCTGAGAAAGTAGGTAACAGTGCATTTCTGTCTGCCTACGTGACGCTTTGCACATGGTGTGAGCGGCAGCTCTAGATACTCTAGATCATTCGAGATGCCCCTTTCATAAGTTGCTCGACTACAGGAATACAGACCTGTTGTGTCACTACAATACCACACAGGCGCCGTATAAATACTGCCAACTTCAATTTGTCCTGAAGATACTACGAGTGAGGTTTGGAGTGTTTGTTATTGTGACTTGCGGATTGGTGTAAAGTGATTACTGTGCTAATTAGTGCAAAACTGTAATAAGATGACATTTTGAACAAATTTTTCTTGAACTGTTGTATAAGAGTGGTTATGTTGATTTCCAACTGTTGTTTGTTTCTAATGAAAGTTGTAATTAGTGTCTCCATCTGGTGTCAGTTATTCTGTTTCCATTGCACAACACAACGATCCGAGCGACCGTAGTGACAATACGAATAACACAGAAATATACGGCACAAATATTATGGTTAATAAAGATAATACAAGTAAATCAGTTGACACATGTCCCTTATGTAATACAGACTGTAATGTATATAGTGTAGATTAAAAAATTTAAATACAGGTAATATGCAATTGTAATGAAGTTCTACAAATATGTTCTAAATCTGATAAAAAATTAGAAGTAACTGTTAATTTATGATTATTCTGGAATTCTGAAATAGACATATTGACGAAAAATATAGGTTTTGTAAGACATTAAAATAAACACTATATGACGTGTTTTCATGTACCAAGATATGAGAAATAAAAGGCACCAGTATAGAGAGAATGAAATTAAATGCGTTAATTCGGTGAATTATAATCGTTAAGACAAACTTTATGTCACAACGTTTTTAAATCTATAATTTCTCGGTGCAAAATAAAACCACAACCTTAGGTATACATATATTTTAAGGTAAAACATGAAAAATATTTGCTCCAACGTTTTTGAAGTGAAAATTGTTTATTTTGAGGTTGCATGGATCGTTTATAAGATCTTATAAGACTGAAATCAATTACTGAATACCAGAGAAATTGATATTCACAAATTTTAATAACACTGCTTTCAAATTAACATTAATATTACACCAGTTTTCCTAGTTATAAAATTACAAATTCATAGTGTCATAAAAAATTAAAACTCACCAAATTACAATAAAATTACAGTAGTTCGGAACACAAACAATTAAACATTCGTCACTAATAAATAGTTCTCTGACATCCATCAAAGCCTCAAGCTCAGCTCTCCCTGTATTGTCGTGATACGCTTTACATAAGCAGACATCGGTTATTGCGTAACGTTGTTTGCGAAAGGATTCCAGATACCAGCACAGAATGATCGTGCAACTCCTCGAACGCGTAGAACTGCCAGAATGTTTCGATTTGCGTCATCAGCCAACTACGCAATACGGACCAACATTGGGCAACCTTCATTCCCTAATCTCAACGGTTTAACAGTATTATTTATTAACATAAACGTTCTGCCCATTCTACGATGGTGTCCTTGAGAATCTTAGTGATTCAGATGCACTATGCACTAAGGTTGGGCGAAGCGTTCAGTGTTAATAATATTTAAACACATAACAACACATATTTTTTGATTCTAATAAAATCGACTGAACAGAATGTTCATGCAGAATTAACGCTCGCTAAGCAGCTGTTCGGAACACGTGGGCGATGCATGGAATAGCGGTCGTATCATGTTTCATTCAAAAGCGTTCAACAACGAAAATCATTCCAGCGTAATTCATTTTTTATCAAGTATGGCGGCATTGAGTTCGCCTTCACCACCAGTACGTAGTTTATTCATATTGCTACTAGGATAACGCGCGGACCGTGACGTTAAATAAACCGGAGCAATTATTAAATGCCAGATACAATTTTTATTAGCATGTGCGTAAATTTTCGTACTAGTACTACAGTTTTTTTTCATGTCACACATCGAATACGCACCATTTACGAGAAACACAATGATGATCACTAAATTGTAGGTTAACAATATTACAGCAAAATTATTATACATCGAACAGTTATTATTTTAACGGTTGTTCAAATTGCTGTGAAACAATTCGCAGAACTGACTGACTAGACTGCAAGTGATGCCGGAACGGAACAACTGCGTGGTAGCCGAGAATATCCAGACCTGTATACTCTTCTCTATCTGTGCTACCAATACCACCGGACGTTTTCGCTTACTTCCGCATCGTAGGCTTATATGATGAATTGTCACTTGTATATCTACGCCTTAACACAGTTTTATTTAGGAATATATATATAATATATATGTTACGTTGGTGTCCATTTGCTATATTTTTTTTGAACAAACAGATAAGAAGACCAAACAACATCATTAAAAAACAGAAGTAAATTTTACCAAATTCTCACGTAAATATAAAGTAAATTCACCACATATGGCAATTCTTACCAAATATGAAGTAAATTTACAGCACAGAATTCGTACACAACCTTCTAATGCCACTGACTTAAGAATAATCTAATCTTATTAACAGCGTCAAACAGTGGAAGTTCGTTTTTTACATTTTCTTTCTAATTCTCATATTGGTTCTCCGTTTGCAATTTGCCTCGGAGAATAAGAAACTTGCCCCTTTAACAAAACGTATCAGGAAGGAGCATTACTACTCTTGAATGTAGTTATGGATGAAATTATTAAGGAGGTAAAGCATGTGAGAGGGTATAGGATGGGTAGAAGTGTGTTTAATATTATATGCTATGCAGATGACGTTATTCTAATAACGGAAAATGAAAATGACAACAAAGCAAATCAGAAATATAACATAAAAATAGCGGAAGAGAAAACAAAATCAATTACAATTTCACGTGACCCATTAAGCTTATTGTAAATGACAGAGTAATAGAACAAGTAATGCAGATAGACTACTTAGGAACAAGGCTTACAAGTAACAACAGGGCAGATGAAGAAATGGAACATCAATTGGTGAAAGCAAGAAGAATTGCTGGATACCTGAATAACCTTATATGGAATAATAAATACCTCACACAAGAAGCAAAAACTAGGGTTTACAAAAGCACAATACGTTCAGTAATATCCTATGCATCAGAGACTATACAGTAACAACTCAAAGAAAATGACTATATTACGGAGGACACTGGGAAAGACAAGGTACAATAGGTTGCCAAACAATAGTATAAGATAAACGTGTAATGTAACATATATTAATTCTTGGATTGCGGAAAGAAGAAGGATACGGAATGAACACATATCAAGAATGGATGACACAAGGCTAGGGAAAAAGGCAAGGGATAGCCAACCAAACACGAAGAGCAATCTCCACCTCAACCAAGCACTTGTCGGCCAACGAAAGAAGTGGAGTGACAGCATGTAGGACCGTTGTTATAGAACAGGACAGAGTCCTAACTAGGCAGTTAAAGAAGAAGAAGAAGAAGAAGAAGAAGAAGAAGAAGAAGAAGAAGAAGAAGAAGAAGAAGAAGAAGAAGAAGAAGAAGAAGAAGAAGAAGAAGAAGAAGAAGAAGATTTAACATAAAACAGAAACTTTTAGTTTAAATTTGTAGCTCTATTTATAGTTGTTTACACCAGCGCCGGTATCTGATGAGTACCAGTACCAGAACATTAAAATGAAACAAAACCCGCTAATTGTTTTTCTACGGCATTCTAGAGCACGTTAGTCAATTCATGAGTATTCAACGACCTTAGAGAGTACTATAGAAGCCATCTTCCTAGTTATAGTTGTTTACGATTATATCGTTATCTGACAAATCATCAGTTATGCAATCAACAATTATGCGTGGTCGACTACTAACTGTCCCGCCGTGAGACCATAAAATATGTAATCATATTATCTCTCACTGCAGCTCATTACTAAAATTAGGTTAGTACTGTTCACAAAGAAGAGAATTCCACAGAGAAAATATAAAGGGAAATTACAAAAGTGTTACTTTGCCGTGAACTGTGACGTGTCATTACGGCCTAGCAGGCTGTGTTCAGATTGATGACCTTCACAAAGAATGTCGATAATATTTTTGCGCTGGAAATTTTATTCTCTACTCACATTTTCGCACCCACTTCATCTTGGCGCAAATACTCCACGTTTCAATAACCCGAAGAACGAATAAACTACTATAAATCTTCAACGAAATATAAATTTTCATTTTCTTTTTACATAACGTATTGTAGAATATATTAAACAAGGAAAGAGTTCTATTTAATTTCAAATTTGAATCGTTAGAGACAAATTTTAAAAATTGTATACATAAACTGTATACAGCGTGTGACTTTGCATATGAAAATAAAAATCAAGTTTTTTTTTACTTATGTACGCAAAACCGCTAATAATAATTACATTTCATAATAATAATAATATATAATTATATTTAATAACATATAATAATTACATTTAATTACTTATACCACTACATTAAAACAGGTAATAATAATTATAATAAATAATTAAAAATTATTAGTTTATATAAGATTCATTTTTTATTTTCTCCATTGGTATTTTATTTAATCATTGTTTTATTATTTTTTACTTTTTCTAAATTAATATTTTTAGGTTTGAACATTATATAATATAGATATTAATTCTGAAAACAAATGTTAAACGTCATGCGTAGGCGGTTTAATAGAGTGAAGAAGAAAGATTTCTTAAAACAGAAAACAATTGGTTAACATTTAATTTGGTTTCCAAGAGTATTTCATAAAGAGCCGTATTTTAGCCAATGAACCCTATTCGCTCTTATAATTAGTATTTAAAAGAAATGATCCAGGTGACACTGATTAATATTTTTAACCGATCACCTTAGACTTTTATGGACTTCTGATATCATTTCAACAGCTTTTTTATTCCACTGTCTAAAAGTCAGCCGTTTAAACCAGTTAGCAACATCGTTTATCAGTTCTTTGCCATTTCCGAACCGCAAAATCATTTCTGGTCTGTTATTTCTTTGTAGGAAAACTGGGTTTATATCTAGTGACATGTTCGAATATCCTATTCTCTTCCGTTTCCAACGATAAAAAACGTTATGCTAGTGTGCATTGGTTAACATTTTCGGCATACATGTTTTTGCCATCAACGTTTTCTGCCAAAATGTCATAAATTACCAATTGTGGAACGTTATCAAACTCAATGGGCAATTGAAAAACCATAAATTACATATTTTCACCAATTTTTGCATTCAATCCTTCAACTAAAACATCTATCATCACCTTTCGTCGAATTCTTCATTTTACATTATGAACGTTCGTTCGTTAATTTCTCAACAAACGACACCATTCCTTAACTTCAGTCTCATACAATTGGTTTGACATATAACGTGACAAAAATTGCTTTACTTTTCACAGTTTTCACAGCATTATTGTTTTTACTAAGAAAACGTGTGTTTCAGGGTAAACATTTCGATTGGCAGGATTGACTAAGTCGCTCACACACCACCTGAGTCGTGCATCTGACAGTCGACTGCTATTAAGTCGTATTCCAAGCGCGGTCCAGTTTCGTTACCACAGTCGTGGTAATTGCAAAATGGACTTCACTTTTGTCTCGTACATCGTTGAACAGGATGACAAACAATATGACCGACATACCTATCAGGAAAGAAGAAGGGTTTTCAATGATTCTAGTAATGTAATCTCTTAGACGACAATAAATGACATATTCAAGAAAGTTGATTTAGAGCCTCTAGAATAGGTTAACGTCATGATGTTGTTACGACGGTCTATGATCGTCGTAGGTACAGTGGAAAAACAAAATACAAGACACCAACGAAATCACTAATAACCAGTTTTAATTAATCACAATTAACAGTTTGAAATCAACAAGTTATTCAACAAGATTATATTCGTGCAATAATTCAGTTAAGTTTGTCCACACGTAATAATAATGTTAACTAATAGAGTCCCGCACAATTACAACACAATAACATTTCGCCACTTTGAACCTCACTTGAATAAATCGCCACTATAAAGCAGTAAGTAATCACCCGACGTAAAACTAACTGTCCGTCGCTGGATGCTTATGTTTGTACCCCGCTGAAATGGCAGAATAATCGGTCACTTTCTGGGTGACGTGTCGAGCAATCGTTGTATTACAGGCGCTCTAGAATCCACTAGAAACCGTGCATACTGTCTGGGCTTGAACACAGTGCGCCGGCCGGTACGGTGTGGAATAGCCTCGATTGTTGACGCATGAGTGTCAAGTAATTGTCTTTCATCTCAAAGTAGCAGCAATATGTACGCACATTGTAATGTAACAAAATAGGAAGAGTAAATAAATGTAAAAACTCAAATATAAAATAAAAAAGACTATAAAAAATAATTGAAACTAAAACAATAATAAATGACAATGAAGTACAATGCATTTAGTAAATGGAGTAATGTACCATAATACATAAACAAAAAAATGTATATAAGATTGAATGATAAGAGTGCAGTGATAACAAGCATAAACCAGTGAATAATAATGATTAATAATCAATCAAACAGGATTGAGAAAATTAGTGTCAGTGTTTAGGTGAGTTGATAAATCATCATCATAAAATCACCACAAATATGTGGTGAAAGCTCATAGCAAACTAAATGTTTTACAAACAACGATCGCAAATCAAGTGATAATATTTTGTGAATGACTAACAAAGTTAATAATAATTGTTAATGTTCCCAATTCCTTACTACTATAGAAACAGGACTATATTTAAGTGAAAGGGCAACCGTTAATTATCATACAAAAAGAGTGATCAATACATAAAACACAGCAAAGTGGGCTGAAAGGAGACATGGCTACTATGTGTAGAACCATTATATAGTTTAATTGGGAAAAAATAGTTTAGTTATGCAAATGTTCATTAGGATCATAGCCACATGGGCATGACAGTAAGTTAATATAATAATATATCTTTTGTTTGCTAAAATAAGAATACATCTTTTGCTTGTTAAAATATGGTTATAGTAATGTAATGAAGAGTATAGCTTAAATAATTCATCAGAAAGTAACAAAGTAATAAAAAACAATACAGTTGGTAAAGTCAAAGCAGTATACCAAGCAATAGGCCAATACTAGTGTTTTAGGATTGGTCATATAACTAATTATGGTAAACTACAGAAATAAGAAAATGTTATGGTATGTTAAACAGTATTTATAGTTGTTAAAAGTTAATTTAAATGTTGAAAATTTGTTAAAATACCAGTCGTGGAAACATGGCATGAATTTAAATATTTATGAAGTTTGTTAATGAAGAAATAGAATAAGGGTATAATAAATTTTAATACATTGTAGTAGAGTTACAGAGAAAATGTGTAATTAATCGTAAGACTTTAAATTAACAGGGCAAATAATGATTGTAAAAGAACAAAACAAGGAATTAAAGAAACAACAGGGCCTAGGCAGATGTTAAACATTAAAAGTAGTATCAAAATTAGTTAACAAAAAGTCAAACCTATTACTTTATGAAATTGCTAACTGCTATAATTTTTATTGTTTAGACAAAGCTTTTCTTTATCACTGACATCATCAGGTCTGACGAAAAGCTTTGTCTAAACAATAAAAATTATAGCAATTTCATAAAGTAATAGTAAGGATGGCTGCTAATTTAAACAATACGAAAAGAAAAACCCACTGTGAATTAATGAAAGTAAGCCAGAATTGTTAAATAGGTTTTCTTTTTTATAGTAATCATAATATAGTAATTAGTTTAAGGAATTATAACATGATTTTGTGAAAGTCAAATGACTAAATGGCCTATAAAACATGATTTTGTAAATCACAAAAAATACTTATTAGGTCACACACACAGGTCATGCCAGGTATCAAATTGTTTGTAATAAAATAAGGAAAACCATTATGTAAATTAAAATAAGTAAAATTGGGTAATAGTTAGGGAGTAATTTATACTGGAAGGTGAAAAAACCATTTATTTGTAATAATACTAGTCATGTGACCCAGAGTTCAGCTGAACTAATGAGGAATTAGCAAAATTTGGTCAAGACCGTTTGAAAGAGTAAGAAAACGTATTACTTCCATATTTCCTTAAGGAATGGAAGTATGGTGATGGCAAAAAAAATCGTGTTCGAGATTATTGCAGATTCTGATTCTACTACACTCAAAACATGAAAAAAAGTCGTTTTCCGAAAAGTGTCTGTGTGTGTGTGTGTGTGTCTGTGTGTGTGTCTGTGTGTCTGTGTGTCTGTAGATTTTTTTTTCTATGGCAAACGATAACTGCCGCAAATTCAAACAGAATCAAATAATTTTTTGCATACAGCCCTGATTTGTAGAGTTCTCAAGACCTTTTGTTTTTGGTGAAGATCGGTTGAAGGAAAGGGGTAGTTTACTTGTAACGTTTTATGTTTTAACAAGGGTATTTCCTATGGCAAACGATAACAGCCGCAAATTCAAACAGAATCAAAAGATTATTTGCATACAGCCCTAAATTGTAGAGTACTCGAGACCTATTGTTTTTGGTGAAGATCGGTTAAGGGAAAGGGGTAGTTTACTTGTAACGTTTTATGTTTTAACAAGGGTATTTCCTATGGCAAACGATAACGGCCGCAAATTCAAACAGAATCAAAATATTATTTGCATACAGCCCTAAATTGTAGAGTTCTCAAGATCTGTTGTTTTTGGTGAAGATCGGTTAAGGGAAAGGGGTAGTTTACCTACAACATTTTTTTAACAAGGGTATTTTTTATGGCAAACGATAACAGCCGCAAATTCAAACAGAATCAAATAATTTTCTGCATACTACCCTGATTTGTAGAGTACTCAAGACCTATTGTTTTTGGTGAAGATCGGTTGAGGGGAAGGGGTAGTTTACCTGCAACGTTTTTTATCAAGCGTATTTTCTATGGCAAACGATAACTGCCGCAAATTCAAACAGAATCAAATAATTTTTTGCATACAGCCCTGATTTGTAGAGTACTCGCGACTTATTGTTTTTGGTGAAGATCGGTTGAGGGAAAGGGGTAGTTTACCTGCAACGGTTTTTTTTATCAAGGGAAATTTTTTTTTGGCAAACGATAACAGCCGCAAATTCAAACAGAATCAAATAATGTTTCGTATACAGCCCTGAATTGTAGAGTTCTCAAGACCGTTTGTTTTTGGTGAAGATCGGTTAAGGGAAAGGGGTAGTTTACTTGTAACGTTTTATGTTTTAACAAGGGTATTTCCTATGGCAAACGATAACAGCCGCAAATTCAAACAGAATCAAAATATTATTTGCATACAGCACTAAATTGTAGAGTTCTCAAGACCTGTTGTTTTTGGTGAAGATCGGTTAAGGGAAAGGGGTAGTTTACCTACAACGTTTTTTTAACAAGGGTATTTTCTATGGCAAACGATAACAGCCGCAAATTCAAACAGAATAAAATAATGTTCTGCATATAGCCCTGATTTGTAGAGTACTCAAGATCTATTGTTTTTGGTGAAGATCGGTTGAGGGGAAGGGGTAGTTTACCTGCAACGTTTTTTATCAAGCGTATTTTCTATGGCAAACGATAACTGCCGCAAATTCAAACAGAATCAAATAATTTTTTGCATACAGCCCTGATTTGTAGAGTACTCGCGACCAATTGTTTTTGGTGAAGATCGGTTGAGGGGAAGGGGTAGTTTACCTGCAACGGTTTTTTTTATCAAGGGAAATTTTTTTTTTTGGCAAACGATAACAGCCGCAAATTCAAACAGACTTAAATAATGTTTCGTATACAGCCCTGAATTGTAGAGTTTTCAAGACCTATTGTTTTTGGTGAAGATCAGTTAAGGGAAAGGGGTAGTTTACCTGTAACGTTTTATGTTTTAACAAGGGTATTTCCTATGGCAAACGATAACAGCCGCAAATTCAAACAGAATCAAAATATTATTTGCATACAGCACTAAATTGTAGAGTTCTCAAGACCTGTTGTTTTTGGTGAAGATCGGTTAAGGGAAAGGGGTAGTTTACCTACAACGTTTTTTTAACAAGGGTATTTTCTATGGCAAACGATAACAGCCGCAAATTCAAACAGAATAAAATAATGTTCTGCATACAGCCCTGATTTGTAGAGTACTCAAGATCTATTGTTTTTGGTGAAGATCGGTTGAGGGGAAGGGGTAGTTTACCTGCAACGTTTTTTATCAAGCGTATTTTCTATGGCAAACGATAACTGCCGCAAATTCAAACAGAATCAAATAATTTTTTGCATACAGCCCTGATTTGTAGAGTACTCGCGACCAATTGTTTTTGGTGAAGATCGGTTGAGGGGAAGGGGTAGTTTACCTGCAACGGTTTTTTTTATCAAGGGAAATTTTTTTTTTTGGCAAACGATAACAGCCGCAAATTCAAACAGACTTAAATAATGTTTCGTATACAGCCCTGAATTGTAGAGTTTTCAAGACCTATTGTTTTTGGTGAAGATCAGTTAAGGGAAAGGGGTAGTTTACCTGTAACGTTTTATGTTTTAACAAGGGTATTTCCGATGGCAAACGATAACAGCCGCAAATTCAAACAGAATCAAACGATTATTTGCATACAGCCCTAAATTGTAGATTTCTCAAGACCTATTGTTTTTGGTGAAGATCGGTTGAGGGAAAGGGGTAGTTTACCTGTAACGTTTTATGTTTTAACAAGGGTATTTCCTATGGCAAACGATAACAGCCGCAAATTCAAACAGAATCAAATAATGTTTTGCATACAGCCCTGATTTGTAGAGTACTCAAGACCTATTGTTTTTGGTGAAGATCGGTTAAGGGGAAGGGGTAGTTTACCTGCACCGTTTTTTTATCAAGCGTATTTTCTATGGCAAACGATAACAGCCGCAAATTCAAACAGAATCAAATAATTTTTTGCATACGTCCCTGAATTGTAGAGGTCTCAAGGACTGTCGATTTTGGTGAAGATCGGTTAAGGGGAAGGGGTAGTTTACCTGCAACCTTTTACGTTTTAACAAGAGTAAAGTACTTGCAAATTTATTTAACCTTTTTGAAACAATGGTAATTGTTAAAAATAAAATAATTTTGTTGCCAGGCAATAAAATTAAAATTTTTTAATTTTAATGTAATATAATATTTTTCATTTAATACGGCAATAAAAAGGCAGGTAAGACACAAACACACAATTCACGTTATTTCTGGCCTCACTCATGTTTATTTTCTTACGTTTGCACGCTTTTTAAATGGAAAGTGCCGAAACCCACACCAACATAACGCGTGCAAGCCGAAAAAATGGACATCAATTTGCTTACTGGCGAAGCTAGTAGTTAATGAATGGGTAGGCAAAAATCTTATCTTAAATTTTTTTTAAGGAATCACTAAAAGGACGGTGGGTCAAATCGGACGCTGAGGTAGAGTTTGCTGTAACCGAATGGTTCCACAAACAGCCGTAAGAATTTTACTAGCAGGGAATCTACAGGTTAGCGCAACAGTGGAACTCATGTCTTAATGTTATTGGAGACTTCTTTTAAAATCGTTGAATAAAAAATGCTTTACAGCTCTATACGTGTGTCTATTGAACAATCCTTGTATTAGTCATACACAATAATACAACTGATTGAACTTCAAATTTTTAAACTTGGTTAGTTTCTATATATATGTTTAATGTTACAAATAAATCAAATAACAATCTTGATCATCTGTTAGTTCAGCGGAATAACAGTGACACTTTTAATAACCGCATAAAATAAACACTTAGTAACAACACAGGCGCTTTAACTTAACTGTTTGGACCACAGAAGTGAGGCATGCCTCAACGCTCTATGTGTACAGCGCGGGACAATCCCCCCTCCCTACACTTCCCTATCACACCACTACATTGCTTACATACGATGTATACAAAAAACGCTGAGGCAAGTTCAGGTTGCCTCATTCGATTTAAACGAACTATGCCGAATCTCACCTGTCACCATCTAGCGGTCGCTCAATAAAGCACGTTTCGGTTTAATAAATTTGACAGTCACAGTAACAATGTATAATCTTTACGTTATGTAGTTCATACGTATTTATAATTTTTATTCTACAGAATTTGTTAGGGTAGGCATTGCCTCAATTGCCTCCATGTAACTTCGCCACTGATATATATGTGTACAACGTTATCGGCAACAAAGAAGTAGTTTTTGTTAAAATTCCTTCCCGGGATATTTGGCCGTAGTCCAATGTTTTCTACAAAACCAGACATTTCGGCAATGCCATCGACTTCCATCATCAGTGAAAATCGAGTGCGATAACGTGAGGTGGTATACGTTAGTGACCACAGTACTGTGGTTAAGCCTGAAGCAGTAAGTAGAAAGAAGTAGTTTCTATGGTAATATTTCATTTCGAAAATGATTTTAAATATAAATCTTAGAATATGGAAGTCATGTATGGTTCTCCATACCGATATTTATACTATTGTTAGGAAGCAAAATCTACAGGTCAACTCTGTGAAGCCGGGAGCCAAATTGTAATAAAGGATCAATTCTGAGAGTGAAAATTAAGAAAATTATATCTAAAACAAAACTAAATTCAAAAATGCAGATAAAGCAAATCTAATAAGTATAAAGCAAGAAAAGAATAAGTAAAACATAAAACTAAAAGAAATAAAAAGTGAAAAGCAATATTCATACTCGATATGGTAAGAAAATAACCTTATACTAAAAGCACAGTTTAAAACTACACAACACCAAGAATAACTTCACCAACACTTATTAACTACACAATAGTGAAGGAAAACAGAGAATTAACTATAATTACAGTGAAAACTTCAAATAAAATCATTTATTTTAAAAGAAACAGTGACATAAAACTTTCGTAGTCTTTGAGGTGGAATCCAAGCGGCCATCTTTGAATTTATTGTCTTCAACTCAAACTCTAAGCGGCCATGGTTGTTGACTTTGGACGTGTGAAGTAAATAATTATTATTCAAATACTTAAACAAAACTAACTTTATATATAATAGTAAGTAATAAACATTTTAAGTATTGTACTTCCTAATAGCATTTCTGACATATCATAGCAGTTAAAAAGAATCCTATAATTAATATTATAAAATAAGAACAAGATTAATTTTGTTACAATCGACCCGAGATAAAGAGTCGATCCGGGAAACGAACATTCTCGATCTGTGAATCGTACTACTAATTTTCAAAGCAATAATAACCAATAAATACAATTAATGGATTGTAAAGGGAGTTTTATTTATTAAATAAAAATAGAATAGAAGTTTTTTTAAGTAGGAAAGGAAGAGTGAATACATTGGTAAGTGGAACGTCATCAAAAAGAAATGAACCCGCAGATAACCTATATGCGACGAGTCGATTTTACAATCGAACGGAATTGACACAAATCATTTCTTTTAATAAAATTTTACCAAAAACGGATGAAGAACAAATACACATTAATTAATATTTCTTAACCGTTTAAATGTCGAATCAAATAATTTGAATAATGGAATAAATAAAATAAAAATAAAATAAATACAATTAATTGGTTAAAAAAAAAAGAAATAAAATAAAAATTTTTTATTTAATTTTTGTTTACAAATAAAAACAAATATTTCCCGAAGAGGAAAGAAGGATCAAACGAAAAGACACGTTTACAGAATGGCGATCCAACGCGGGGCTTAACCAACTTGACTCAAGATTGAGAATAAAATTGTTTACAATAATTATTCCATATAGGAAACCTAGTCTACACGTTACAACATACACATTACAGCTGGGCTCTGCTGGGATACCCGACATACTTGTAGAACGTTCCGTATTACGTAGCATATGTTAGCATTATATAAGCACTGACGATGTTTTGTTGACATCTATGATTAAATATAGCTTTGCCTGAATACACGTTCTTAATTTTTATATGTATTACTTATTTTATAATGTAAAAGTGGATTATTATTTTATTATAAAATTATAATATTACTTTATTAAATATACCAATGATTTGGTTACTAGTTCGAATTTTAATAAAGTTCTGTTGAGTGTTACGGATATTATAGACATTGCAGCCTGTCTGTGAAACTTTCTCGTATCGCCACATAACCGATGGATTGGTTGCGCAAGACAACACTACAAACAACTGACTCTCTTTTGACAGGCGAATTAACCAACGGATTCTAACAACATAAAAGTAATACATTTCTTCCATATTTAAATCGCTGGACTGAATATAACATTTTGTTATCTATGTTCACTAGCAAAGTTCAGTAAATCACAATGCAACATAATATTTACTGCCACATAATCTATAAGAATATTAAGCCGTTCCTGGTACATTCTACTGGACTCTACAGCTTATTCCATATTTTATTTCAAGCTACACGAATGAAATTCATTGCTGTCGTTAGCAATATTTACACTTATCCTTTGTGAGCACCCTGCAGCGTAAATGATTGCAGTCCCCTATGTTTGTACTAGGTATAACTCCAAATTAGTTTTAACACGGTTTTATAACCGTCGGATCTGTCTCTACAGATAACTGCAGTATACGTCCGGCCGTATAAATGATTGCATTGGTTATTTCCCGATCCATAATTCTCTAAACGTGATTTCCGTGTCAGAAGTCTGACTAAAATTGACTATTTTCTGTTTACTGCTTACGGTTAATTTATTTGGTGCTAATTTTAGAAAAAATTCCTTTCTGCGGTATACGATTTTAATGTTAACACTTTTTATCCGATTATCGGATTTCTTCCAATTATCCGTAAACTTTAAACTATATTTAAGCGTTAGATAGTCTTTTAAAATGTTCAATAGATCTTGAACGGGAATTAGTTTTTGACGCTGATATTGTATAAAACAAATTCTGGCCCAAGACGTTTGCGAGACATACTAAAAAGTATACAGTTATTAAATATAGTTGCAATATATTTTCAAATAGTACATCAAGAAATGTAACAATTCTAATTTTGAGAGCTAAAACTACAAAATTACTGTCATTTACTAATAACACAATTTAACAGCCAGAGTGATTAGATTAAAATATTTATATTTTTATTTACATTTATACTTTTTTTTTCATAAAATCAGACTAGAAATATAGATACGCTTATCTAATTGTGTTTGGTTAGATCTATAAACTCGGTTTGTTATTTTTATTTTTCTCCTTACAAGTTATAAACTGTATAAATTTAATTTCATCATCATCATCATCATCATCATCATCTTTGCAACATAGCATAGGCAAGGTGCTGTCTCTTCCGCCTTCAAAGATTCAAAGATTCTTCAGCCATCTTTTCCTGGGTCTACCCACACCCAGGTACCCTGTGTCCTATAGGTATGTATTTCCAGTCTTGTTTGGCATTCCAGCCTGGAATCTGACATTCTTTCTACTGTAAGTGTTTTCCACCGTTGTTTGTAACCTTTTAGTTTTTCATTTACGTTAAAAACTTTTAACTCTCCTCTTATGGTCTCATTTTTTATACAGTCAAAGCTTAGAACACCTTCTTAAGAACGCCATTTCCTAGGTCTGTATTTTATTGTCTTGTTTCTTCGTTCTTATCCATAATTCACACCCATAGGACAGTACAGTGACTACGATGACTTTGTAGATTAGTAGGTTTGTAGATTTGTAGAGCAATTTAATTTAAAATAGGGCCTACGTAAAATATAAGCTGTAGATATGCACACGTAAAATGTGCATTTGTTAATTTTGTATTAGTAACAAAACTATTTAACACACCTTTTTGGAATAAATTGGCTGAAGTTTCCGGTAACATCACTTGCACGTAGATGCAAGAACACTTCAACGGAATATACGATGATAGCATAATAAAAATATTGTATCTCTACGAACCTGTGGAACGCAAAGTGTGAGACGTCCTTTGAAACAGTTGTGAAGTTGAACAGGTCCACTAAACCCTAACAGAACACAGCGACAACAATATTTACGTTATTAGGCAAAGCCTGGATTAACCTTCGTTTAACGCAGGTCTCGCTTAAGCCAATTTCGTACGGGAGAACGTATTGTTTACAGGTATTAGAATTTACAATACTAAGACGCAACACTAGTTTTTTTACCCTAAATAACCTTTTAATATCATAGGTCATTTGAAAATGTAGATTTGTAAGATTTTATAGGCCTACATGCATAAAATGTACAGAAAAATAAAATATTTTAAAATGCTAAATACGCTTATGAAGTAAACACAGAATGATTCAAGTAAATGAAAATAGAAATTTATCATGATGATAATGGTACTGTTACAGTCGTAGCAGACAACAATAAGCTTAAAACCTGCGGTAATAAAGAAGAAAGAAATAAGAGCAGACAAAAATTTAAAAAAAAATGTCTTGAAGATGGGATTACAGTCAATACTGATAAAGGCGCTTCAATCTAAAGCAAAGAAACGATTTTCCGTTTGTGGGGTTTAATGGTGCGTGTGAAATTGGCTCTACCGTGCTGAGATGGACAAGCGTTACTCGGTTAAGACAGGAAAGATGACAGATTCTTTCCGTATTCCCTCCCACCCAGAAAATTATAATAAGCCATAAGATATCAGAAATTTATGACCGAATTAACAGTTGATTCTTTCGTAACACTTTATAAGTTGCAGCATACAACCTGTAAAATTTTATTTTTAATACATAAAATATAAGCTGTACATTCGCACATTTAAAATGTACATTTTGTATTTCTGTAACTTCTATATTAGTAGCAAAATCTTTTGATATGATGTTTTGGAATAAATCGATCGAGGCTTACGGTATCCGAACAATGAAAACCTCAGTACACAAGTATGCGAGATTATACTGTATACTCATGTGCTATGGAAACAAAGAATTTGAGTTTCTGTCTTTAAATTTACATTAAACGTGTACTTCATATTGAATTGCCAACATCAGAGATTACCAAGCACTTCGGTTTCCCGGCACACCTTCAAATACTGTCGAAATCCTAAAAACTATTAAATTATATAATATTCATAACTGCTCAAATTTTTCTTGTTATTTTATATTATTATTAATAATAAAAAACTTTTAACAAGAATATATCTTTTATTTTGTAAATTCCATATGTTTCGATAGTAATCTAACTATCATCATCATATGATAGTTATTATGATAAATTATTTATAATTATTATAAATTATAATGTAGTGATGTTATATACTATAAATTATATATAAATTTATATCTGACGATAATAGTTGGATTATTATAAACTAGTCTCATTTGACATTACCAATTTATACACTAACATACTGGTAAATGAGACTATAAACATACTTCAAACCAACTTGATTAATGCCGCAATTTTAAGCCAACAGCAAATTCAAGAACTATTGTCATTGTTACGAGTCATATTACAACAAAATTATTTCACTTTTGATAACAAGTTTTTCGAGCAGAAAGAAGGATTAGCGATGGGTTCCCCACTCGGTGGTCTATTGGCAGAAATATACCTTAATTATTACGAAAATAAATATCTTTTGTCTGCTCATAACAAATTGCACGAACTTATCATTTCATACACCCGATACGTTGATGACACCTTTATAATATTCAACGGCACAAATAGACAAATCATTATAATGCTCAAACACATGAACAACATAAACGGTAACATCAAATTTACTATGGAAACAGAGATATATAATAGCTTAAATTTTATGGACGTATGCATCAAGAAATGCACCGATTCTTTTAAATTTGGGATATACAGAAAACCCACAACTACAGACATGGTTATTCATGCAGATTCATATCACCCACACACACAAAAATTGGCTTCCTTCAATGCTTTCGTACACAGATTATTATCATTCCCACTAAGCTAAAAAGACCTGAAGGAAGAGATAAACACTGTTAAATTCATTGCCGTAAGGAATGGATATAAAGACACAATTATAGACAAACTAATTCGTAAACACAAATCCAAAGCAAATAAAGTGATAAAAACTAATAATACAGAGAACGCTTTCATCGCGACTGAATATACTAATCTACTTCCACACATTATAAAAAACGTATTTAAAAAACTAAACATTAATGTATTTTTTAAAACCACGAATAACTTGCGGAATTTCTTCAGACGTAATAAACGTTCAGAACTTGAAAATAACTCGGGTGTTTATAAAATAGTGTGCGATGATTGTGACATGTTTTACATTGGCCAGACAGGGAGAAAATTTAAAGATAGATTGAGTGAACACATACCGAAGGGCAGCATTAGATATACTACCTCCAACTTCGCGTTACATTTGATTAATAATAACCACGGATACACTAGTTGCGCCAAAAATTTGAAACCGTTACATATTTGCAACAAAGGGCGAATTATGAGCGCCTTAGAGGAATTCGAAATCTACAAAGCATCGAGAACACAAAAAGACCTAGTGCTCAACGATCAATTGTCGTTTAACTCGAACAGCTTGTACGATACTGCGTTACAACATGTTTATCAGATTATGGACAAATGAGAAATCAACAGTTGCGATTATGAACCCGAACAGTGCGCACTGATTATTCGCGCGGAACGTTATTAATATAGTGTGTTTTTAATTATGTTAGTATAAGTTTTTATTTGGGTTGACAATTTCTTCATGTGAGAACAAACAGTTTTTAAACCTGAAGATGGGAACATGTTTCCCGAAACATGTCGTGTATGACATATAACGAAGTCGCAAGATGGAAACGAAATAAGGTATACTATAAGTTTTATTTAAAATATATTCTCGTTAAAAGTTTGTTATTATAAATATTAATAAATTATATAATAATAATGATATTTGACGATGGATATAAAGTGAGTAATAATTGTACGAAGGTTACAAAAAATACTATTGCAAAAATTATTACATAAATTTCATAAATTTCTACTTTAACGTCTGAAATCTAAATTTTTGTAGCGTGATGGGTGAACACACCGACTCATTATTTTTCATTAAGAACAAATCGTAATTGGGATTCAGCTTTTTACACTGAATTCATACGGTACGAATTTTGTGTGTGTATGCGTGTGTATGTAGGGGCGGAGGAGGGAGGTCGCAAGAGCGTGATATTAATTTTATCATCGAGATGCTCAAATTTCGTTATGACATTGCCTGTGCTGAGTTTGACATCTCCCAATATAAACGGGTGAGATTTGTTGTACTGCTACAAATCAGCGAAAAGACTGACTTCTAGAAATCTCAATAGATGCTAAAATAACAGCAAGTAATAAGGACTGTTAAGTGTTTTTGCTGCAGACAACGCTGGCACTAATGTTAAAATTTGAAAGCAGTTACGTAATTGTCATTTAACGTGTTCCACTTTTTTTTTAAGTTACTGCACTTAAATAATGAGTAATGATTTCTCTCTTAAACGAATGCAAAGTGTGTAGAGTCGTGATGAGATAAGAGTATTCAAAAGTAAAACGTGGTGTAAAGTCCTAAACGATTGCAACAGAAATATTTAAGTGTAGAGTGCAAATCTTACCTTCTATCGTCTAAAACTTTTAATTTTAACAATTCAAAAAAAAAAATTTCAAGTTTTACAAGATTTAAAGAAACATTTTATGGGTTCTGAATTGGCATCTGAACAGATACTGAATGAGTCCCTTCAGATTTGTTTGTTT
This sequence comes from Magicicada septendecula, assembly GCA_034769895.1. Taxonomy (NCBI): domain Eukaryota; kingdom Metazoa; phylum Arthropoda; class Insecta; order Hemiptera; family Cicadidae; genus Magicicada; species Magicicada septendecula. The sequence continues at coordinate 101,385,966 of CM068368.1, forward strand.
TAGAATTATAGAACAAATACCGGCGTCTTGGTCCCGATGTATATTATATTCCTTTTATCGAGAGTTGGGAGTGTATGTATAAAAAAAATATTTTCTGACTGCTTGAAGTAATGTTAATTTTTATTCATGTTAACGTCGGCTAAATAGAGAGTAGTATATAGAAAGGAAACTATTCTGGTGGACTAAGCTACTGTGTTACTTTTGTCGGAAAATCAAGACGCTTTTCTTTGTAAATATGTACTCTAAATTCTTGATAAATGCAAAACAGAATCGTGGTACAAGCAACGGTCTTTTGAGACTAACCTGTATTAGGTTTGTGATATAAATACTGATCTCTTATAAATGTATTTTTTTACGGTTTACAAACTTACAAAATTTGGCTAAAGTGGTTAAAAGATCTGTAAGTGGTTAAAACTGATCAAACAATTAGATATTTCTTTCGAACATCTTCGACGGTAACAACAAAGGAAAGTACTATGCTGTCTGCAGCTAATGTGTTACCAATTGAATGAGGTTCCTTTACTTTTCATATTAGGTTCCCTTCTGGTATCTAAAAGCTGTAAAAATTAATTTTTACTTAAAATTCCGGAGTGTCAGTACTTTTGATTCAAATAATGGTAATATGAAACAATACTAGGTCTATTATCCTGGTGTTAGTTTCCAAATATATTCATTATTCAGACAGAATTATTCTGTCAGTGTGTTGGTTATTCTGTTATGGTTTCGTTAGCTATTAACTGTTGGGTTACCTTAGTTAATTATTCTTATTTCTATAATTTTATGAGTTAGGAGTTTATTTTAAACAAAATATTTGTATGGTGGGGCTTAACAAGTGTTAAGAGAATAGATAATCTTACTTAGGCTCTTCACGTCAGAAACACTCTTACCTACTCCCTGGTGGGCCCTGTTACACTAAACAATATATTTCTAAGTAGTGTAATTCTTCTACGGTGGAATTCTTTGATGAACTGCCGACTGAAGTCAACTTAGGGTAACCTGCGAGGACTGGGCCTGATAGTATAAGAAACTTCTCTTTAACATATATTGTCAAATTTGTTTAATTCTGTTCAAAAGCAAAGAATGGTCCTCCAGTTTAGGAGGGGTATGCGATACGCCATTCAGCATCCACATTAAAATAGACGTGTAGCTAGAACAGCTGGGGTTGATGTCGCCCGCATACGATCACTGTACTCCATCACGATCGTAGCGATGGAACCTCCCGATCGTGATGTGGTGGAAGATGTCGAGGATAGTTTCTATTTGCCCCCACCAAGAGAAATAAAATAATCTATTCAATTGTTATAAAGTGTGATCAAATTATTGAAGTTCCAGCAGATAACATAGTGTACTTATTTTGTCGAAATTAAGAATCATCAACAATAGCCATTTTTACACTAAAACTTAAAACTTCTTAAACCTATTGAAAGTTATAAAACTTCAAATATAAACCTTTCCATAACCTGAACATGAGGAACGCTAAAGACAGAGACTACAGGTGGAATCAACACAAACTACATACCATCAGCCCAAGTCATGAGTCGCATATTTTGAGCTTTATTACATTTCTGTGCTTGGAGTAACGCCTTTGGAGAAAGAGGAGGAGGAGTACGATTCTAAAACTAAAACTAATTATTGATATAGTACTAAGTCAACTTCTGGCAATAACTGAAAGTTCTACTACCAGCCACAACTATGTGTAAAGTGTTCAGTAACAAACTACTGTCGCAAGTTACAATCTGTTTGCTTTGCTTACCGACATATAAACATGTTAGGCAGAAGAGATCATTAAACTGAATAAACAAATTTACCAGTTATTTCGTTATACGAGTTTGTTTCTCATTTACACGTTTGATAAATGTGAACATCAGTAACTGCTTGCTCCATGGGTGACCGTTTGAAAACTAAAACTCACATATGAAATATTACGATACAGAAATACACTATTTCTTCAAAATACACTATTTCTTCACTAACGCTCGTCTAATCTTGGCGCACATTGCGGAACGTTAAGCGCTTACTGATTATTGGCAGCATACTGACATTGTCTTCTAGCTTGTACACTTAACGCTTCATAGTATAAAACGTTTGATGAAGAATTTAACTGTTCTTCCATTAACATATTAGCGATATTTTTATTTTTGAAGAAATTCCTACAAATATCAACTCTTGGATTGCGTTTATAAGTCTGTGCTACTTTTTTGTACAAAGGGACAGGGGTTTTAGATTGGTATCAAAATAGCTTTAATGATCAATGAGATGAGATACCTCAGGTATACTTAAGGAAAGACAAGAAGAAATCGAGTCAGAAACACTACTATAAGAGCGAGTCTTAAGTCAGTACTTTTGAAAGATCAAATTAAGAAAGCACAGTTGCGCTGGTTTAGACACGTTCAGAGGATGGAAGGGGATAGACTTTCAAAACAAGTCTATGAAGCAAGAATTGCTGGGACAAGACCCAGAGGCCGGAGAAGAGTGACTTGAGAGGTCAATGTGAGGTGCTGTCTGCAAGGGGTGGGAGTGCAGTGTAATGGAGTCAAAGTCCTGGCCATGCAGAGATCACGGTGGCAAGAACCTCTACACCTTGTGGTAGGAGAGGATTGGAATAAGAAGAAGAAGAGCAATTATTATACACTAGATAAAGTGCATAATTATACTATGTTTTTTCAATATATTTACCATTCAATCGTGTGTAAAGTGAAATAAAGTAAGTTTCAGTGATTTGGGCATGTTTGTGTTAGGGAGACAATGCAGTAAGAAAGAAAAGTGAAGTAAGTCAACCCAAAGTGAGCGATACCAGTGGATAAATCTGAGAAGGGCATCCTTTAACAATTCATGATAGAAATAAGATGCTAGTTAGTCATAATATGCTGATAGTTATGTCCGTGCCGCGGAATTAATTAACCGAACATTTGAGAATAGATAATAATATATTTGGCGTACACTTGTATCAAAAGGTCATACTAATAATATTTATAGGTAAACCAGCTTGTTTTGTGCAAATATCCGATATTTGCGTTATTTTAAGTGTTTACTGAAAACAATCACTAACTCAGTTAAACAATTAATAAATTCACTAAACGAAATTTTAACAAATATACGCCAATGTTACATATAAAACAATGCTGCAACAATTATCGCTTTAAAAATCGGCTCGGTAACCGTCTGACTGTCTGTATTGAGCTTGACTTTTGAAATCGGCGGTCCAAAGGTAAACAAAGACCTAGTAATCGGGAAGACGCTAAACCGTCTGCTCACTATGACCTCCTTATCACGAAGATATGAAGCAGATAGTTTCTATTTCACTGTACCCCATAGAGTTGTCAGGGGGGTACTGGGTCATTATTTTCACTGTAACCCAGTAGAGAATAACGGTCTGTCTCATCACCAACGAGTTAGCGATGGTAACGGTTGCAATAGAAACAACAATCAACTGGGTCGCCGTAAAATGTAAAACTGTATTATCTCTTGCTGCAGCTCATTACTAAAGACTGGGTTTGTACTGTTCACATAGAAGAGAAAATATAAGGGAAAATTACAAACGTGTTACTTTGCCTGCCGTGAACTGTGACGTGTCATTACAGCGTCACGGGCTGTTTAGATTGATGAGCTCTCCCCCTGCAAAGGATGTCGACAATATTTCTGTAGTACTGGAAATTCTCCCCTTTACTCGCACTGTTGCAGCTACAGTGTTCCATCCTCGTGCAAATATTCTATGCCAAGAACTAATAGCCAACTACTATCAATTTTCGACAAACTATGAATTTTTACGGCTTTTTACATAAATCGACATAATATACTTGAAAAGAAAAATGAGTTTTGAATTAAATTTCAGCGTCAGATAAATTTTAAAATTAATCGTAACACGATGTGTTTTCTTTATTTGTCTAAGCTAATGTAATTAAAATAGCTGATGATGATAATAATACAATGATAGTGATAATTATTATTAATTTAAATGTAGTTCATTGTTATTATAAACTTTCTTATTTTATTTAATCGTTGTTTCATTACTTTAGTACCTTATGTTTTGTGAATTTTAATGTTTAGCTTGATATACTTTATATAAATTAGTTCTGGTTAGAAAGTGTTGTGAATACGTTAATAACAAAGAATTAACTCAGAAAACCAAACAGTAAAGCGTGTTAATACATTAATTAAGGTTTATCAATGAACAATTCTGCTATACGTAGAAAAATAATTTTAACAATTTTTGTGTTCTGCAGTCAAGGAACAAACCTTATCTAAGTGACTGATGACTAAGAAAGTTTGACTAATAAATATAACTTATTTTGAAGGGGTTTTAACACACATCAGTTTAGAAATAAAATATTCAGTGTTTATTAACGAAGATTAAATTGACAACAATGACCATATAAAAATGGTCATTTTGATATACGAAAAAACGACGCAATATAGATACAAAAATAGAAGTAATTCTAGAATTCTAGAAGTAGTTTAGAACAGTAGTCGTCATGGAAAAAATAAATTAAAACAACAAATACTTCCTTCCGAACCATGTGTCTACTTCGTGGGCTTCAGCTGTGGACGCACAGTTTATCAAGTATAACAGTATGTGAGACTAAGTAAAAACATCAATTAATGAAATAGCGACTACGCTTTCGTTTTATTTGTCGTATCTTTAAATATCAGGACGTGAGAGGAGAAAGGTGGGTATGGAACCAGACATCATATATTTGATAACGTCCTTGTCAACGAAACACGTTGCACATTCAGTAAGTTCTTCCTTTAATTTTTTTTAATGCGATTGTCTGTTGTGTTAAGAGTAAAGAGCCCCTGAAACGAATGAGCCAACGAATCTAAGTACAAATAGAAATCTATGTCTATCCAACAACGCACATATTGGCAATTTAAGAGCACACAATTTGTAATTATCTGTGTCAGAGAGAAAGTTATGTATTGAAAGATTACCTGACAAATCAGTGGTATTCAGACCAATAATTTCACTCTCTACAGGTTGTTATTAAAGTGCATTCTACCGACGTTTACTTTTTGTGTGTTTGTTATCGAACTACTGCGCGATAATATGAATACTTACAAGTGCCATTACACACATCAACTTAAAAAAAATTAAAGATTTAGATTTTCTTTTAATACATAATTTTACGAGTTACAGTAAAACATTGATTAGCTGAAAGTCGCGTCCTTGGATTAGATTAACAGGATACTGTAATATTCGGCACATTCCTAGGATACGAAAAACGTCGAAGAAGTAGGGACCTATATAGGACCTATATGTTGGAGCTACAGAAAATTTATTTGGTAACGTATAGAACTTTATAAATTTTAAAAATGCGTAGACGGATGTCTCTTTACTGCTACTACAATCCCTTCAGAGAATGGAATAGAGCTGTGTGTTTTTTCTGTACCTAAAATATGCAAAGAATACTATAAATCAGACGAAGATCGGTTGTTCAAAGTAGAAACTAAATAATTCGCTGTCGAATGCGTTGTTAACAATAGACAAGGCGATTCTAGCATTGACAGACTTATACTGTACTCGTGGCTTAAAACATTGGCCGGCTGTATAAATTCACATCTGGCTGGCCGGCGGTGGCGCAGTACAATTTTTAATCGTAGGGCATGAAAAAGTGACACGAGACAAAGTGATTATTTGTTACTTGCAGTGAGTTAGTGACGTTGTGATTATTTCATTATTACAGACGACAATGTGGTTTGAAGAGTACGTATTGGATTCTGGCTGAATTTTTAAATACGTTTAACTGAACTACCTTTATATTGGTTTCAAGTGACTCACGGAGAAACAGTGTTATCGTTTATTGTTTCTGTTGAGATTTTCATAGAGCATACAAGCCCATCAAGCTTGCACACTGTCGAGTTCCTTGTAACAATGCTGAGTAATAATATCAGCTGTTAAAATATGAGGGGTAGGTTAATTTGAAGAAGCAAGCAAAATTTAATAATTTTTCAGCAGACTAAGGAGTGTTACTGACTGATAGTTTGTTAGCTATCTGGGACTGAAAACAGAAAGGCGATTTAGACTCTCTCGTAATTATTGTTTTTACAGTGTCAAGAAAAATGAACTGCTGAAGGGTTGTGAACACACCTTGCCTTAACTTGAATGACGACTGCTCATTTGTAAGAAAAATTAAATGCAACGTGGCGGAGTGCAGACTGTCTCTGTAATTACTTTAGAGCTCCTCTGGCGGAGTAATTAATAGTAAACAGATGTGCGCTCTGAAATTTAATTGTCGAGTGTTTCGTACCAACACTCAATGTCTATTGTGTTTCTTCCCTCGTTGTAGTAGCGGGATTACTCAATGACAAATAACGCAGTGTTTTGTTTAATAAATTATTTATACTTTCAACTGCGAAAGCGAGAAGTGATAAAATATTGTTCCCTGAAAATTATGTATTAAATTACATTTAAGTAACTTAAATACATGTCTATAATTTACCTAGATATATACTATGTTTACATAATACATTTTTAAATAAATAAATGTGCGTGTGTGTGTTTCTGTGTAGAGTAGGACGTCGATTATCAGATATTTCATTAACCGGAGACAGGTATACCCCGTATGCTAAAGAAAAAAAGTTGTTCTTTCATAAAACCGAATCAATTTGTTATAAAAATCAAAATCTTGTAACAATGGTTTGCTGGAAGTATCTGACCTCAAATTATTTCATTTATAATTACTTTGTTAAATTATTCCATTTAGAATGTAATGTGTAGTAAGTTGAAGGCCAGAAAAAGGTTCGTAAATTAATGAAAGAAAACTGTTGTAAATTTTCTGTAAAATATGTACGCTGCAATTATTAAAATTGGGCAATTTTATTTTCTATATTTAATCGTTAGTATAGAGACTTTAACAAGTGGGGGAAACATTTTAGAAGATTTGGAGCTTAAATTTTCCCAAGTTGTTGTACTCTACATCCTTTTCCAACATGTAGCCCACCCCCGAGATTGGAGTAACCGGACTAATTATTAAGCTATCTTTGTTCGGTGTTGATATATTAAACTCATACGTTGGAAATGAAAGGTGAGAAAAACAAAATTTTTATCTACAAACAAAGGAAATTGTCAATGGAATAAGACGATGATAGGCTGAAAGACAAACGTCATGAAGATTTATTGAAAAGATAAAAAGATAATGTTTAATGAATGCGTAGAGTTTGTGCAATGACTCGCGGTTTAGAAACATGAGAAATACAAAACTGCCGAGAAACAAGCAAAGAAAGGAGGGTACGAAGAAATCGAGGGAGACAAGAAAAATCGAAAAAACTATGAAGCGAATACCGGTACTTGATAAAACTCGATAATACGATACAATTTGTGTTATTAAAAAATCAAATGGAGACAAGTAGGACACTGATTAGACGAGAAGGTTATACCGAATTTCAATATATTTCGAGTGGACAGTCACAACTTTATGCATCAAAACTGTAACAACAATGGAGCAAGCTCATCCAAGCTGAAACATAGGTTCCGCTTGATGAATTCTTCAATTTGCACTTTGAGCTCTTCACTAACGACGGAGGACCACCCTGAGTGCTGGCCCCGTCTTAAACGTTGGTTCTTCCCTCTTTAAACAACTGACAACAGACATCATTATTCATAATCTTTTTTCCATACCCAGAAAAAATATTTCCATGAATGTTTTTTGTGTTCAAAAAACGAATCAATTTTTGTACGTTTGGGTACTTCCATAAACCGAACTGGTTTGTAGGGTGAAATGATCATCTGATGAAATATTGCGGTAGGCTACATTAAACTGGATAAGATTTGCTCCAAAAACAAGTAAATAGAGAATGCTCAAATACTTTACATATGCACAGAAAAATATCATTCCTGTACATAATGAGAAAATACATTACTAAGAATACAGGGATTTTGGGTATTTAATAGAGGGATCTATAAACATACAGGAATTTAAATTGGAATATTGACAGACTGACAGTATAAATTGAATTACAATATGTTTTCCCACAGGGCGTTGTGTTCAATTTAGTACCAAGTATTGACGTAATGTCGCATTGTTCCGGATCCAGTGACTACGTCATACACAATTAATAACAAAATTACAACATAATGAAATTTTTAAATAAACTGATTAACGTCACAAACTTTACCATTTGTAAAATTCTATATAAATTACCCCCGTCTTTATACACTGTAGTATCGCTAATATACTCCAAAAATTCCAAAAATACATAGATTTTGGCTAAATTTGATTTTATTCTTACTTATAATTATCTACGTTTACACGTTTGAGGAAAAAATTGAACTTTTATACTATAAAAGTTGTAGGAGGAGAAAAATGTTCTATAATTTATAATAAGCAGATGCGGTAACAGAGTTTGAAATAAACCAGAGGCATGTGAAATGCTAATGGATAAGTTGTAGTCCTACCTGCAAAGTTAGCCTGTCTCTCCCTTCTTTCTTCTATTATACAAATGATACAAGGTTTAATAATTACGGCCAGTGAACCACGTAACAAGGTGTATACGCATAGTTTTTTAATTCTCTTCAAGATTTGACATATTTTTTACTTTTTTAAAGTCCCGTCTCTCAAACCTTTGTGAACTTCCTTTCGAACGGATCATTTATAAACTAGCGTTAAATATTTAAAGGCCGCTTTACCAATGTCGTATTTATTTCATTAGTGAACTCTTATTAGACACGAAAACATACAGTCACAATAGCAAGATAATCATCAATGTTGCTTTTTATTGGTGTAAGAAATGGATGCATTATAACGTATGTAATATCTTTAAAGTTATATATAGGACCGTACAACTGCTTTCTGGTATATTTGTTATTGTATTTTGTATTTTATTTTCTATTTGTTTCAAGCAGAAATACACACTACCCCCCCTCACGTATGAAAATAGACACCACACCGGCGTCAATTAAAGACGCTTCTTTGTGCCGTTTCTGTTTTCCTGAGTAGTTTGTCATACTTACAAAAAATTATAAAACCTTGAATAATGCTGATAAGATTTTACCTGTATTTGTGTATTTTACTGTCTTGCCATTCTTTAAAATAATAAGCGTAATACCGAACAGTCACACAAAATTTTCTGAACACAAAAAAACGGAAAAATGTTTGCAATTATATGCTACTTTGAGACGATAGATAACATGACGCTTTGATCGCGTTGTGTAAGGGGTAACATTACGCAAAGAGCGCGCACCTTCTCGACTTTCCGAAACGTGCCTTCCAGTTCTGTGGTCGATTATTCTACCGGTATCCAAATCATTTTTATCACATACTACACCACGCAACCAGGGTATAAATATAGAATTCAAAAGCGCAGATACTTTGGATCTGCCATTTGGTATACGTTATTGGACTTCATGTTATTGTGGCATGTGAATTATTGTGCGCGGACAACTGCATTGGTGACTTGTATTATTTAGTAGAACACAATTAAAAAAGTGATATTTACTGTGTGTTACCTAGTGTCTGTTGGCCAATTGTATGCTGGAATAATTGTTGTATGAGACTTTATTCATTTTAAACGGGTTTTGTTAATTTTAAAATGTAATTAAAGTTTTAAATAGCCAATTTCAGTGATGAGGAAATAGGAACGGGAGGAGAAACAACCTTGTTCTAAACCTGGGTCCATCTGGCTCCGGATGGTAACACTCAGTTATAGGGCCAAGGCCTAGGGTAACAGGTAACTTGATAACTTTGGAGACATCAGTTGTTACCGGACGACGTAACAGGCTTTGAGCCTTATACTTTCAATAAAGAAGAAGAAGAAGAAGAAGAAGAAGAAGAACAACAACAACAACAACAACAACAACTACTACTACTACTACTACAACAACAACAACAACAACAACGACGACGACGACGACAACAACAACAACAACAAGATAAACAAGAAGAGGAAAAAGAACAAGAAGAACAAGAAGAACAAGAGAAAGAAGATAAAGGGGAAGAAGAAAAAGAAAAAGAACAAGAAGGAGAAGAAGAATAATGAATTCATCTCATGTTATTTATTCTGTTTCCAAAGTTAAAACACGTCAAACCGTGCGGTCGTCGTAACAATATCTTATTTAAAATATATAAAAGGCAATTTATAAGTAACAAAATAGGCCTATATACTGATAAACTGAGGCGACGAATTTAAGCTTAGTTATTGCTATTTTAACGGTCGTTACTTAGCTAACTACCCAAAAATATAATTTAATTTAACCACAATTGTAACTTTCCTTAACTTTAACGTATGGCAGTTTAGACAGTTAACGTAATGTATGACAGTTAAATTGGTGAGATGTCCTGTTAAATCATTTAGCAGCCGTTAAATTGTTAACGGTCGTAGGTGAAACGGGTATTAGTCAATGAACCAGATATTTATCACAACCGTAACAACAGAATAATTTAATTTGACTTTTTCTTATGTACATCGAAGTCAAATCCGTTTGTAATATTCTAGGCGAATCGATCGAACAGTGGCTCATCTCATGTAGTGACCAGTGACCAGTGTTTACGAACGAGGAATAAACAATGAAAACGAGCCAGTTTGTTTCACACACACACACACACACACACACACACACACACACACACACACCGTATGGCATAGTTTGACGTTCGACCCGATTTTGACGTATGTGTTGACATTTACTAAATGTCGAGGAGACTGAACTGACATGCGTAAAATACAACTCAGGCAGAGCCAACAACCTTTCCTATTTTTGTTCAGTATAATCGCTGTCGGTGTTGGTACGTTACTGCTCATTAACAGTGTGATTAATTGCCTACTAGACTGTAATAAAAAAAATATCTGCGATTAAATATTTCTTAAATCATTACGTTATCAGACACAAACATTAGTAGGATTAACAATTTACGTTGATTTTTGTATCCAGAGCTATACACACAAGTGGTCTATATTTGCGGTTAATATAATGTTTATGTTTCGTTCTCTCATTCCTCTCTGTCAAACACACACACACACACACACTTGTTAAAATGAATGTTAGTGCGCCTACAAAAATTCGGTAATTGACTTGCAATCATACTTTTAAACATTATTTCAGGTTGAAGCATTCTTTTTATATTTAAAAACGTGATTTTATCAATAAATCAATAAATCGAATATTCTAATAATATCTGTAAATTTGTCAGCAGGTCGTGTGATGATTATCAATGTAACATGGAAATATAACTGACAAAATCTGTATTTAATTTACAAACCGTTACACAAAAATAAAGTCAGACTATACTGACTGAAAAGAGGGGACTTGTACTTGGAAAGTGAGGAGATGGGCGACCGAGAATATCATGGCTGAGAAATTTAAGGACCTGGTTTGGCATGAATACAACTGACTTATTCCATACAGCAGTGCAGAAAGTTAAAATAGTCTGTATGATATCCAACATCCGAAACGGATAGTAACTATCAGAAGAAGATACTGACTGAAAATACAATTTACAATTAGTATTAGAACAAAGTAGTATCAAAGATCGTGTAAATGGAAGAAGGAGACTTCGTATAAGCAGAAATAAAAAAAAAACTTGATAATGGCGTCAGATTGTATGGGCAAAAAGTAAAACGGATTCGACAAGTAAAATTAGAATATAAAATAAAAACTAATACAGTCATTACTCTTAAAATATAAAGTATACTTAGCGTAAGCATAGAGCCAGAATTACTTGTATTTAAACAATTTATTATATAGAAAAACACATAAAAACTTTAATAAATGGAAAAACTAAAAATTCTATCAACCTATGTAATCTATAAATACATAAATACGTAATTGAAACAATATAACAATATACATCAAGGCATTGAGCGTTAAGAAAATGTATAAGAAAAATTTCACGTGTTGCTTATCAAAGGATAATTGATATAGATGGCACGAACACCAGTCTCATAAACTATTAATGTATCCGAGATTAGACTTCTCACGTAACGAATACACTTCTCATTTACCGTAATTTATTTACGTAATGAACAGAAAGACGTTGATTATTTACCATATATTCTTCGGAGTGTAACCGTTAATCTTGCAAAGATTTGTACCATTGTTTATAATTGTTTAACTCGCTATTTACAACAGATGTCGGTTTGGTTAATAATTTGTATCTGTATCTGTGAGAGCCCACTCTGCCCCAATCTGGAAAATCCTTGAGAAACTATGTATAGTATTTCTTCCTGGACATTAAACTCGGGTAACAAATTTTACATTATTGGGCGGCAATATAATATTTCTATTTCTGAACTCTTCACTTACTCTTGTTTTGATTTTGTATTATAGAAAGATAAAATAACATACAATTTCATTTCATTGTGTTATTTCAATCTATTTATTTTTGTGTCTTTTTTATTTATAGAATCTATTTGATTTCTTCGTCGTGAAATTGAATCAAGCCATAATATATTCTCGAATCCTTAACTACAGAATATTTTTGGAAATTGTTCAATTCTGCAATTAATGAATATTTTTAGGTCGAGTTTCTTTATCGTTTATGCGAATGGATGTTTGCGCCTCGCGGATGGGGTCCTTATACTACCTGCCTGTTCGCTGTATACGCTAGGCTCATAATCAGATATACAAATATGCAGTATTTAGTTGAACGCACGATTACACTGTATACTTGGATTACACTGTATACTTGGCTGTGAAATATGTCTACAAAATGCAGATGACAGTGACCAAAAACTGGACACCTAAGTTAACACTGCATGTCACACAAGGCTCGCCACACCGCATTCATATAACCAATAAGCTGATACACATCAATCCACTTATACCAAGAACTCACCAGCATACCAAGTTACACAAAACGTTTTGGTCAGTCTCCCTTCTCAGTATTCTGTACATTAGACAGCTTGAGTACTGAACGTTCTACAATATTGGTGATTTTTAACACTCTCATCATATTTCACGATACTCTCTGCTTTAAAGATATCGTTGATAAAATGTACCTATACTTTTTTTGTAGAAAATATAATTTTCTTTCAAATACCGAAGAATGTTGGTGAACTCAGAAACCCATTGATCCTAGAGGAACGTTTCGGTTAAGTTAAGCCGTTGAAAAGTTATTTAAATTAACTCTCTCTCTCTCTCTCTTCCTCTCTTCTTTTTGATATTTCTACCCTTTCCTTTTAGTCTCTCATTTACTCTGCTTCACTTTTCTGTACATCTGCTAACAAATTGTCTTTGAATTTTAGACACAGCGAGCATGATTACATTTACTGTACGTAGATAATGAGACATGGTTGTCTTCAGTAACTGGTTACTCCTGTAACCTACAAATGACAATCCCAAGGGTGTTAGAAAATATGTTAGTAACGATAGGGTACAATCAAGTTATACACAGTTTTTCATCAACATAGTAATCGCATGCAGGATAAAAAGTTAGTAGCACAATGTTTCCCTCTCAACATTACACAAATATCGTATAACCTCTATTTTTAAGTTTCCAACTATACAAGAAACCAAAATTTAAAATGAAAAATAAAATTAAATGAATGAAACCTAATACTTGGTACAATCTTAAATAATATATTTATTAATCTTTTTAAAATGATTGGCTTAGATGTGCTAACATATATTGGTTAATGCCTCAATCAAAATGAAATAACTTTTAAGAGGAAATAACTTTAATATTTTCAAAAATGTTTCAACCTTTTTTGACATACGCAGTAATTTATACTTAATGGAACAATTTCGTACGATTGTATAATTTTATAATTATGAACATTCTTTATACCAGGACCTTCAGTTTTATTTTCTAAAACTATGTTTACTTACTTCATTTTGTAAGTATTTTTCCATTAACTATTCTTCCATACTATATTCTATGTGCGTGATCATTTCCATAGGAAACCATCTCCCAGTTTTTGATATCACTTAGATTTTAATCCAGTTTGCAGATCTAATCTATCACTCAGTCTTATCGTACCGTCGTCAAAATTATGGTCGTCCACATGATATTATGGTGAAAATATTAACACACCTCGGTGTTTACGTCATCACGTTTATGTTCATACCTATGTATTCTATTTATTTTTATTCTATTTAACGTCTTAGCGACTGGTGTAGTTTATATATAAAGCGGAAGATACTTGGTTTCCTTCACAATTATTCTTTTGTCTAATTCTAGCTTACCTCCTCACACACACGATTCCTTGGAATAAACAACTCTTCATTTTGTAACTGTATGCATAGAATTTAAATCCTAACACTAACACTGTATGAATCCTAATCCTAGCACTTAGATAAGTTTTACAGCCATTTTTAGATGTTCCCACCAATTCAGTCGATACTGGGCGATCTTGTCGAGTATACTCATAATATTCTGTTCCTGTCGTATGTCTGAGTTTCCTCTATGATCACGGAGAGTATACCCCTGCCACGTGCCTGAGAAATCTCATTTCAGCCGCTTGGATGCGACTGGCCTGGCCTTTCGTTAAAGTCAAATTCTCAGACCCATAAAGAAGTGTGGGAAGAGCCATCACCTTGTAGAATTGTAGGCGTGTTCCTTTACTTGCTGACTTAAGCGTTCGCCTGATGGTCCCGCACATAAGGCTGAACTTATGCAACTAATGCACCACGTCGTAGTTTGCATTATAAGACACACTGTAGCCCAGGTATTCAAAACTGCTAACTTGTTCCAGGACAGTACCATCAATTTTTGCCCGTACGGGATCAGTTCCACAAAGAGCCATCACCTTGTTTTTAATTGTGGATATCTGCAATCCAGACTCTTTGCAGATTCCATTTAACAAATGTATACCCATCTGCAATCTGTTTTCAGAGTCCGACAGGATAGCTTGTACGTCCGCAAACAACAAAGTGTCAATTGTAGAGTATACAATACAATACAATTGTACAATCCCTTATACAATTGTAGGGAGCGTCATAATAATAAAAGTATTATGGTATTGAAAATTGTAACATTACCTTCAGACTGTAGATGATGAAACTATATTATTCCTGTCTTTGAACGTTGTATGTCAAAAGACTTGAACCGTTGCCAAAAGATTGTGCGGACAAAGATGTTTTTCTCATTATCACCACTTTAATTTACTCGTTTTTTTACAATCGAGCATTTGATTTTTGTTCTTATTTCTTGACTTTTACCCATTCGTTCTCTTCATAAATTTTGGTTTTACCGACAGTCTTTTAATAAACTCTTTCTGTTTATTGGTACAGGCGGCAAGAGCATATGTCTTCGTGTTTCGTGAGATCTTCCTGTGTAGTATCTCTTTGCCCTTCTGCTTCCCATAATTCGTTTCAAGTAGTCGTATCACTGGTCATGTTATCTATGTGATATTGTTATCTTTCTCTCATCGTTCTCCATTATTTTCATTTTGACCTCACCTGCAACTTGCAGCTTCTGCTCGTTTGGTCTAAAACAATATTTAGGATTTTGTCTCTTATTTTAACTCTAATAACCGAAAGTTATTACATTCTAATCTACCTAATGACTACATTACATTACTACATTATTAGATGTAATGCAATAACCTAACCTAACCTAACCTAACCTACATATGAAATTATACTACAGATAATAATTTGCTTTTTACCTTTTTAAATTTGC
This sequence comes from Magicicada septendecula, assembly GCA_034769895.1. Classification (NCBI taxonomy): domain Eukaryota; kingdom Metazoa; phylum Arthropoda; class Insecta; order Hemiptera; family Cicadidae; genus Magicicada; species Magicicada septendecula. The sequence goes on from CM068368.1 coordinate 101,401,520, forward strand.
ATTGGATCGATCTGTGTACACGTCTTTGTCTATTTCCCTGTTGCAGCCCTGATTTTAATATCTTGTCAAAAATCACATTGACAAACAACGGAGCTCAAACATTTAAAGATATCACATTTCATTTTCTGTCTCTCTCTCTCTCTCTCTCTCTCTCTCTCTCTCTCTCTCTCTCTCTCTCTCTCTCTCTCTCTTTCTCTCTTTCAAACAATCAGATATGTTCCCTGGTTCCAAGCATCATTCCAAGCATTTAGCCATTTTAGAGTTATAATTTTAATTTTTATATATTAATGTTAAACTTAGAGATTTTACTTGTTCGAGTCCATACTACAGGGAAAAGTACTTGGAAATAGAGGAGTTGGGCGACCGAGAATGTCACGACTGAGAAATTTAAGGACCTGGTTTGGCATGAATACAACTGACTTATTCCGTGCAGCGGTACAGAAAGTTAAAATAGCCTATATGATATCCACCATCCAAAACGGATAGGAACTATCAGAAAAGAATGTTAAACTTACTTCTTTACCATATCTGTCGGATATTCAATGTAAATATTAAAACATTACATATTAGTTATGAAAGTGTCGAAAGATATTGTAAACGCGAGCTATCCAAGTACAAAATACCTGTACAATCGCAGTGCCTCATTGATAATGAAGTAATTCAAACGTCATTTCCATTTACTACAAATGTAAATATTCACACAGGCGACATCAAACGTTTTATACTTATAAGAAAATGTAAAGTACTCGACTAGGAAATAATAATCTCAAATGAGATATTTTTGGATGGCGAGGGGATTGTGTTGTTTCGTACACAAGGGACACTCCCTCCATCAGGTGTAAGAATATTCGAGTAAGAAAGAAAGTAAAAATGATTTTCTGCTTAGCTACAGGTTGTGCGCAAGAGGGAACAAAGGCACTGTACCTCTAATGAACTGCGTGTTACCGCAGAACATGACGTCATGGCAATGCCTTCTACTGGACGCAGAAAATTATTTCACTTCTTAACAAGCTGCTGCTACACATGTTTCTACGTGATAGCAAAGACCATGCATTTTATAATATAAGTTTTTATACAAAGTAACGTAAGCTGTATGAATACAAAATATTAAACTGAATTTGTTTATCAATCAATTGCGTGGCAGTTTTTTACAGTTCAGTGATTCTCATCGGTTAAGAAATATTTGGGATAAAATATAATGAATATTATTGCCATTCCTGGGCGGGATAAAGAAAAATACACTTGTACTGCACTTTACCTCCCAAAACCTACACGCGTACACGCTCTCTCTCTCTCTCTCTCTCTGTCTCTCTCTCTCTCTCTCTGTCTCTCTCTCTCTCTCTCTCTCTCTCTCTCTCTCAGAAATGTACCTGCCCACGCACGCAAAATATATTAAAGCTACTACTCGATCGTGTTGTGTAATGTAGTGTCTGACAAAAAAGAAGATACTGTAGTTAACAGACAGGAAACACGCTAATGAAATCGCCCAGAACGTTTTCTTGTTATCTGCAATCCAGTTGACATAAATGGAATGGAAATACAGTATTGTATAATCGCATATCACCGGATGTCCGCAGAGGATCGGTGTCTAAAACCGAAATTACGAATCACAGCATCTGATGAAACATATTATTACGCCATTACAGAACGTCTACAATCCAGTTGTTATGTTTGTGTATGTAGGCCTACATGCCACTTAACACGCGAGGCAGTGTTACCCATGCTCGTACATTCGATGGTGTTGTTCGACAAGCTTCTCGACTAGCACAAGGGTGCGTGTTTCTACCAAGACCGTGCTGAAGTATCCTCCAGAATTTTCGATTGCTTGTTAAGGTCGCATATTATGCAACCCTGCAGACTATAAATAGCCCACACCTGCCGTTTAGTTTTCAGTTTACTTCGGGCGATTACTCTGTGCGTTTAGTGGTGATTTATTCAAGTGGGGTTCGAAGCATCGTGGGGAAGTGTTATGTGTATTATAATTGTGCGGGACTCTAGCAGTTGACATTATTATTGTGCGGACAGATTAACTTGAATTATTGTACGAGTATAATCTTGTTGAATAACTTGTTTATTAAAAACTGTTAATTGTGATAATTAAAGCTGGTTTTAGTGACTTCACTGGTGTTTGGTATTTTCTTTTCCACTGTACCATCAAGGAGACCATCGTAACAATATCTTGATGGAGATAAATGGTAAAAGTATAATCCGATAACGAGAACACCTGCAATAAATTAATAACAGCTTTAGAATCAGGGACCGGATAAATATCATCTACGCGATGCGTACTTTGTACAATTGAATATGAATTGACTACGTTACTGGGAAACGCTTCAGATAAATGTATTTAAGCATATTTTACTGTACGTTTAAAAGTGTTGCAAGATTATTTTATTGTGATACAGTCTAGCAAATATTACGAATGAGAAGACGTCAGTTTGGCGGGGACACTCTTGCCCACTATATTTTGAAGCTGCCAATTCACTGTTGCGGTCACTAAGTACTTCCTTAACGATCTAGTCACGTCAGTATAGGTGACGTAATGAAACGCGGTGACACGCCAAATAATAACTTTAATATGTAATATAGTCTATAAGCAGCACAGTGTAGAATGATCGAATCTGCTGCGTTTTGCAGCAGAGATTATTGTCGAGGCAACAGATTGTCTTTGTTCTTTCTAATAGACCGATATGTGCACCAACGGAATAATATAATTTTCTTCAAAAGGTGCACCGCGGAAGTGTGATGTTCAATGCTTCTTATTTTTTACGGCGTTTAGTCAATTTAACAATTTTATGGAATATTATGGCTTATTTAGAATGGATTGTAATTGATTACTGCGTTTGAAAAGAAGAACAGTTGAATTCAATGTAATTCGGTTATTGAAATTTGGAAAAATTATTTCACTCTCTCAGGTGTTGATTTAGTTCCAACATTAAAAGACCGTTTTCTACGTAACAATACTGTCGCGACAATATTACAGAACTCTCTTGAAGAGTTGAGTGCGTACTTCCACCCGTTTATCGGTTATCCGAGCAGGTGCAGCGATTCAGTCAAGGCCGTACTAAAGTACCTTCCAGACAGTTAGAGAGGATTTATAAATACGAAAATTATGCTGGCACGTCGCCCAAAAGGATGCAAAGTTGTTTTGGATCACCGGCGCTACCTATACAGGCAATAGCGGCCGCTTAGTTAGTCAGTTACAGTGGGCGATTTCGTTAGTGCGGATCGAGTGGTTGTTGAGGATTAGTGGAGAGTGATTACTGTGTTATAATTAGTGCGGAACTCTGTCACGTGACATTATTATTGCGTGTGGAGACATTTAACTTTAATTATTGTACAAGAATACCTTGCTGATTACAAATTGTTATTTCTGATTAATTACAGCTGGTAATTAGTGATTTCATTGGTTTCTGTATTTTATTTCCACTGTACACGACGATCCGTGAGACCGTCGTAACAATACATTCAAACACTGAGATTAAATTTTATGCGCATGTCTGTATAATGATTAGTAAATCGATAAGTTGTCGGTAATAACTATACTTAATCAATTATGTGAGGAATAACTATGTGTATAACATCTGCGTACACAGAGAAGTACCAACTGAAAGTTTGTTCAGACATAGTTCGTGACAACAGTAATTCACTCTACGCTTTTAGCTGCACTGACAACTCGCGTCACGGAATCGTACTTTCCATATTGAGTACAACTTCATTTACACAAACGTGTCCTGTTACTAATAACGTAAGAAACACTGCTGTAAACGTTACGCAGGATTCCCATGTCTAGAAAATAAATACACACCCTTATCATTAGCGTCAAAGAGGACGCCATTTAAATTCTCCCTCCTCGGAATAAACTAATCTTGTTTCACGTATACGGGTGATACTCTGTTTTTAATTGATACTGTTGGCAAACTCAGTTTTACTGTGTAAACAAAAATAGTAAAAGAAAATGTTCCTACGGCGTATATGGTTTCTGATACGGTCTTTCAGAGAAAGCCAGTTATGTTTTTGAAATATTCATCTTTTAAAATATTTTGTATGTAAGATGATGGCTGGGAGATCCGCCGAAGAGTTAAATATGTATACGTTAAAATACAGTAACATGAGTATAATCATTATATTCATTTTAATATCTTCTTCTTCTTCTTCTTCTTCTTCTTCTTCTTCTTCTTCTTCTTCTTCTTCTTCTTCTTCTTCTTCTTCTTCTTCTTCTTCTTCTTCCTCTTCTTCCTCTTCTTCCTCTTCTTCCTCTTCCTCTTCCTCTTCCTCTTCCTCTTCTTCTTCTTCTTCTTCTTCTTCTTCTTCTTCCTCCTCCTCCTCTTCATCTCCTTCTTCTTCAGGCTGTGGACCTTACGATCCGTTGCGTACACCTTACCCCCATATTTTCTTTGGTCTTCCAATATTCCGCCGTCCTTTCGGATTCTAATCCAAAATTTCTTTTGGTATCGTGTTCTTATGCACCATTCAACTTGGTCTGTCCAATGTGGCTGGGATGGATGGAGGGTGGATGGGTGGAGGTCGGCGTAGACCGACTCATCTAGGCGTGAAAACCTTACACAAATCCAGCGAGGTCGGAAGCAGTGAGATGGCAGCCCCATCACTTTCCTTGCACAGCGCTCGTAACGCGGTCGGGAGAGATTTTGCTTACTGGCATACTCAATAAAAGGAGCCGGAAGGTGAACATTTTAAACTTTTAATTGAACAAATTACGTTAGTGATAATGGAATGCCGCAAATATGTGAATATGAAATTTTGGGCGGAATATGTATACGTTTTGTGTAACGTTTATCTATGAAGCGTAGTGATTACGTTCCATAGAGAAGTAGCTTGATATAAACGATGGGATTACTAATTCCAAAGAAACGTTGGACCCTAAAATACAGTAATGTTGATAAAAGACATAGGAGAGAATACAAATAAAATATCTAGGGGCATACAACAATATCGAGTATAATCATATCTAGAATATTGTTACGTAATACGATAAAAAAGTTATAATCTGTTGTCTCGAGTTGACTGCATTTTGTAAGTTTTTTTATTTTTTATCAACCTTCGGTTGTTATTTGAATTGAAAGTGATTTGAGAATTAGCGGTGGTCGTTTTTTTTACGGTTTTCACTGTCGAGAGAAAGAGAGAGAGAGGGAGAGAGAGAGTGAGAGCGAGAGGGGGGGAGAAAGAGAGAGTATGACTGGGCCCCTCTCTCGAAATATTTCAGGTAATTGTTTACGTTGACCGTCGACTCCGACGCAGCCGGGTTCGTTGTGGGTTTTGTCTCTCTTTTCCGTGTGTGCACTTTGTGTAGTCCGTATGTCCACACTCCTCGCTGTTAGCTATGAATTTCCTGAAAATTGCGCTTATAATACAAATAACAAGACGAATTAATTTCCCAATAAAACGTGTTTAGGTTTATTATTTGTTCTAACTGCTTTATAATATTTATCGACATTTATGTCGAACTATGTTTGAGTCGTATCGACTCTTGTGCTCGTTTCGATTCTAGAATTTCTTTATATATTTCTTAACATTGTTAATAACTTTACTTTTATTTGTATATCTCAGGGTTTGGATTCTTTGAAGCTGTTAAAAAAGTCAGAAATGCTAAGAAAAGGTACTATACAATACAATAAATTATAAATTAAATTAAAATTAATAGGAGAACAGTTTGTTTGCCGGACAACAGCGAATAATTCGTCTCATTACACAAGGCAGTCGACAATCAAAATGGCCGTCCGTATAGTTTACAGACGCTACGAATTAATGTTTTGTTCACTTGTTTTTACAATAAATAAATGTTGTAGTGTTTTCACTATATTATATTTAGTTTTTTCTTTAGTTAGCACTTGTGTTTGGTATAATAGTGCCTGTTGAGTTTAACTATCTGTTGTGTAGTGATCGTGACTATATGGATTTGACGATTCTTACCAATGTAGGTACTCAGACTTTTTCGTTAAATTTGGTTGATCGTGTTTTCTTCTTTTTTTTATTTTCGTCGTGTGGTTTAATTATTTAGTATATCCTCTTCTTTTATTGTTTTAATTTCTCATTTTTTTAGACATCGGTCAATTAGTTTTACCACTCAATATGTTAATTCCACGTCCGAAGTTTTTGGTATTACTCAGCTCATCCACACTCTATGATAGTCAATAATGGAATAATAATTCTTCTTCCTTCATCAACGGTCTAGCCCCAGAATCTCTGACCTCCGATTGGTTAAAATAGTTGAACTGCAGGTTACCTAACTGGTGTCACTGATATAATATATTCTTACACTTGTATAAAAAAATACTCCCTTTTAAACTTTAAGGCCTATTAAATTTAAGTTACATAATGATTTTTCTTACGATATGACATGCCATTTGATACCTATTTGATACAAATTTGTTATTATAATAGATAACTTTTCCCCTTTACAAAAGTTCTGAATTTTGCACCTATTTTTCTGTTACAATGATTATATCATAATTGCCAAAATTTATCTAATAAATACTATTACTATTACATCAAGTGTTTTTATCCTACGGATTTAATCCTTTTTTGTTTTGTTTACTTTGAATGGTTGTCATTTATGACATTATTTTCTTTACATTGCATTATTGGCCTAGGCCCTAAGCTTCATTTCTTTAGCATTTTTTCTAATTTACATAGATTGTTATTTAATTTATCTATTTTGAACCCTGAATGTACCATAACAATAACTAACAAAATATTTTAACATTTTTACCCTAAGGCATTGCCTTCATGGCCAATTTTAACTTCAAACATTAACAAATCATTACAAAATGTTTAAAATAACTTTGATAACATTCTTCAGTTCTATGAATCACTATTAACTGATTATTTCTAGAATTGTTTGTTTTTAACTTTAGTGTTCATCTAGCTTGTAGGCCTAATACAATCTACAACATTTATCTATAAGCCTTGATATTTACACATAAACACCAATATACTGTCTAGGCTTTACACAACACTTCCAAAAAATGATACCATTTTATTTTAGTTCTTTTTTAATCCTAATGATAACAAAAAATAACATAAGTTTATCTTGTCCCCACTGCACGGACACTTATTACATTTTTTACACAGTTTGTGTCACACTAGTTTTGGTTTGTTTAATTAATTTGTTTACACTAGGGGTAATTGAAGGGATTGTTATTTTTTCAGTCTTTTCTGTCCAAATAACTAACTACCTTGCTCCCCACTCTCTTATACTAGCACAGTTTTTTTCGTACATTTATTAATTATAAATTGCCAGATATTTACTGACAGTACTTTTTTGTATTGTACCTTTCATTTGTTTCTACATTGTCTGACACAGAAAAAGGCTTTTTATTTAATTGGTGGACTCTGTGAGGTGAAGTATAATGACCTCTATTGAAAAATGACTATTTTTGTTAATTTTGTTTCTTTTCAGTTCTTCATGCATTTGAGTTATTTGGTAATTAATGTGGTCTTCACTGTCCTGTTGCTTAGCATGTCTTTATTTTAATTAGTGGTTTCGTTGTTAGACTCGTTTATACCTCTCACTTACCATATCTATTGGGTTATCACGTTATTAAGTTCTCTTCATCTAATACTCATCATAATTATGATATTACTTTTCTTTAACATTTATCTTTCTTCATCCATTGTTTTGTTTTGTTTTGGCATGGAACCAGAATACACTGCTTAATACACATTTATTTGTAAGTTTCCTTTCATTTATTATTTGTTCTAGTACTTAGTCATTTATTATTTCTTTATTTGAATAATTCTATGCATGGTGGTGATATGTATTGTCAAAATATCTAGAATACAATCATATCTATTATATGATACAACAAAAATAGAGTAAATAGATAGAGATAGAGTAAATAGAGAAAGTAGTAAATAGAATTGGTAAAGTATTGCTTTATACAGAACACTGAAAACTAATTCTTCGACAAGAAGAATGCGGGCAAAGAAACAATGATAAATAGGGATGAGTAACTAGAAAAGTTTGCGTTGCATCTCTAGCGTTCTGAGGTGTGCAGAATGCTAGAAAATACTGAGGCGCAGCAACTGAGATAGTTTGTCAGTTTATCGAGAATGAGTGAAATGAAAGTGTCAAAAGTTATTCCGGAAGTAGAAACGAGAAGCACAAGAAACCGCGAATGTCAAAAAAAAAAAAAAAAAAAAAATTGCCTTGACACCTCAGGTAGAATGTGTTTAGAGAGTAGATATATAAGTAATCTCATAAAGTATTTTCCGTGAAACCTCAATGACGAGTCAAAACAATGTATAACACTGAATTACAAACCTTTTGTGAAGAAGGGTAAGGTATGGTTCGAGGATTATGAAATTGAATACGGATTTTTCAGTGACTTGTATATTGTAAGGGATGATGTTACGTATAATAGGAAACACGAAAAAAATGTTTAGGAAAACCTCACAAAAGGAAAATAATAAAGGTTAAGGCACACAATTATGCTTAATAGATACAGGCTATGTATTATTAAAGGAAAAAGGTGTAGGTAGACAAGTGAATGTAAGTAAACATTGCATCAGAATATATTTATAATCTGCGTGTTTCGTACAGTTTGTCGAGCAGAAAGTTTGTCTTTTGTTATAGCAACATAGACGAATCGATACTGCAAACAACGGTCATCAAGTCAATGCTCAGTATTTAGTACCGCAGTTAAATACAGTTATAAAATTCCGAGGCAGTAAAAACATGTAATAACATGGGCGGAATTTTCATGTTTATACGAAAATTTCGTTTCAGCAAAACTGGTTGTTATTTATCATGAAAAAGCATGGGTTGCAAAATAAATGCATAGGTTTCATTGGTTTTATGTGTGTAAAGGAAATTGATACGCTATAAAAGTGTTATATATTTTTCTATATATATTTGAACGAATTAACCAAGTTCTCAGTTTTAACTCAACCGTTTGCATTTGTCTGTCTGTTTATGTGTATGTCTACCTATTTGTTTAAGAGGTATCACAATAACTTTTTGTATGCATATACTAATTTTCATAAAATTCGCGATCAGTACTTCTACCCTACACACCCTATTGTTTTGAGATTAACTCCCCCCCCCCCCAAACGGAGGCAAAAATGTGAGGTGTTAAAGATGTAAAAAATTGCAGAAATCTATGCGAGACGTACAATTAAAGTGTGCAATACAATATTGTTTTCCAAATAAATACTGTACATTTTTGAAAATTTCAAAAGTTTTCGCCACCAGGTCCCTAAAAATTATCAAAAATTTGAAAAATGTAAAACTCCAGTGCGGTGTCAGACTAAAGGGAGTTTTAACTAAAATCATTTTTTTACCAAGTATCTTCAAAACCTCATCATTAAGTGGTCTTTCCGTCCACTGTATTCTTAAGTGATAGTACATAAATAGTTCAATGATTATTTATTGGTTGCTGTGATTAGAAAAACTATTCTGTTAATATTACTTCAACAACTCACCAGGCTATTAGGCCATGGTACAACAATGCTGCATAAAACATCATATGTTTTATCATTCGTCACTACCATTGGAGCCCATCTTCGGTGTAACGACTTGAGACACGCTACTTCACCAGTTTCCGGCCGGGATTAAAAGATTAATATCAGAAAAATTATAATTATTAATATATCAACAATTATATTGACTGATTCGTAGTTATAAAAGATTAGGAACTGTATATCGTGAAGATTATTATAGAATTTCTTGAAAAAAAGTTTTTTTAATCAAATGTCAATTAGATGAAAGTATTTAAAATATTTAACACTATTACATTGGTGCATTCATAATATTTGAAATATTCAACACTATTACATTGGCGTGTTCATAATTACAGATGGGATAAGAGCAAAAACAAAGAGGCACAATATGATTTCACCATTTATAGAAATGCAAAAAACGTTACGCGATATGAAATTCTCATATGTTTTAGTGTTCCAGTCTTCAGAGTTTAAGTGTTTTTGACCCGACTTAACAGAATAGAAATTTAGACACTTAGCGAAGCCGGTCACAGAAACGGTTTGCTTGCAGAACGTAAAGTAAACCTAATCCACAGTGTGCTTTAGAGTTATTTCTAATAAACATATTATATCAGCAATCAAGGCCTAGGTAAAACAAAAATTATGATAATACTGAAAGAACGAAGGAAAGGAAGACAGATCACTTCTAACAGATCATACAAAACAGAAATACAGAACGTTACGGTTAGTAATTTGGTAAATGGTAAAAGAGGCATTTTACATATATACAGATTACAGTAATGATCTATTAGCTAGTTATGTTCTAGTTTATGTTGTTTACGTTTTTTATATATGTTGTTTTAAAATCGTATGTTTTAAAAATCATATGCGGTAGATATAACAATTATAGATTTAGTTCAGTTTTGTCAGGGCTGAGATCGTTAGTGGTAACATCCTGCAGAATGTGTAGCTAAATTCTGAAGTTAAACTATATCAGACAGTCGTTAACTCACAATAACATCAGAGCATTGCCTGTTTAGCTCATCGTCAGATGAGAATAAAATTCAAAGAAAAAAATTCAGTGTATACAGAAACCCCACTACAACTGACACACTAATACACAACTCCTCCAATCACCCCATAAAACACAAACTAGCTGCCTTCAGAACTATGATACACATACTAAACAACATCCCACTAGATGAAAAAGACTACAGAGACGATAAAATATCTAGCAGAGACCAACGGATACAACAGAACAATAGTCAACAAACTCCTACACAAAACAAACAACAGACAAAGACAGAAAACAACAAGTTCATAACACTTACATACGTCAATAACCACACTAAAAAATAGCCCACAAGTTTAAAAAAGCAGGGTACAGAATCACATAGAAAACTACAAACAAAACAAAACACACATTATCAAAACACACATACAAAGAACAAAACAAATTTGATTTACCTGGTGTTTACAAACTAAACTGCTCAGGAAGTAGCACATTCCACATAGGTCAGACAGGAAGCTGCTTCAAACAGAGATACATTGAACACACAAAGGCACTACACTCCACCACCAAGTCCACCTTTGCAAACCATCTCATTGAAGCAAACCACATTTACACAAACATAAAAAGCAACATGGATATTCTACACGTACACACAAAAGGCCAAAAACTAGATACTCTTGGACAACTAGAAATATACAAACACACAAAAACACAAAAAACGACATCCTAAACGAACAGACAGAATTCAAATCTCACATACTATTCGAACAGATCACACCGCACATACACAACATCGATCTTTCGAAAGACGGCGCCGTCACTAAGAACAAGACGGACAGCGCTGCTAGTGGCAGCCTCTGACAAAACATGTAATAAGCGAAAGTGGTTCAGGCTACAAGGTAAAAATTTTACATTTTTACCAATAAAAATTTAGTGTTCCGGGTCAGTAGTATTATACTTATAACTAGTACAAGTTATAACGGACACGTCACAGACAACAAAATCCAAGAAGAAAATTGTTATGTGGTACGTGTCCTTAATTTTAAATTTCACACTGAAGACCCGTCAAAACCACAAGGAGTTTCCCCAAATTTGAATAAAATTTTTAAAAAATTAACCATCTTTCAAAATTCTGTGACAAAATCGTAATAAAGTAAAAAATGAATCCATACAGCTTAAGTGTTGTAAGCGTTTAAGTGACGTAACAATGTGTTGCATATTACATATACAAGAGGGTATTACACGGATAACAATAATTACGTCACTACTTGCCTGGAAGTGTGTACCGCTACCGCTTGGCAACGGGACGAAATGTTTAATTATTATCACGTGCATGAACACAGAACTGGAAGCTGTTTAGAAGCGGAGAATTTCTTCGGTTCGCTATCTGAGTTTCGAATAGTTTTGTTGCTCATAACAATCCCGAGAGAAATGTTGCTTCCAATGTGTGTGTTTGTGTATGTGTGTGTGTTTACGGCGCACATGCAGGTAGCTGACACCGTGGTGACTAAGACGCGGTATAAATTTCAACGAAACAGGCGCACTGGTAAAATGTATTATTTGTCTGTTATCAAGTTTAATACATTTTATCTCCCCGGAGACACACTGCACACTCACCCTGCCGAAAAGTCGCGGCGAAATAAGGCTTATACGTGTAAAAGAAGTGAGAACTTTTACTCCTCTATACAACTTCACTGGAACGCGGTACAAGGAGGAATGTTTACAACGTCCATACGAACATACAACATTGCATACAGCAATCCGATTTCATCTATTTTGTTAAGTAATGTAATTGTAAGTTTGTATGTTTAGAGCTTTCATTATTTAGTTTTAATTTGATTTTACTATTTGCTAACAATTTGAAGCGTTGCTCTACACGGATCTGAAACACGGAGAGGAAGAAAAATGAGAAGACGTACCTTAAAACCTATAAACTGCATTACTGGAGAAATGAGAAAAGGAAAATGTTCAGAGAGGTGACAAAATAAGAGGTCTTAGAAAGAGAGAACGAGAAAATATTGATCCTCAATATAGGCTAGTTCGACATAGGTAACCAAACGGGATCGGACATATTTTGTGCAGAAGTTGCCTTCTACACGATGTTATCGAGGGCAACCTAGAAGGAATTTGAAGAGATCAGCAGTTGGATGCTATAAAAGAGAAAAGTAAATCCGGGAAGTCAAGGAGGAAGCCGTCGATAAGTTAAGTGGAAAGCTTAATTCGCAGCTCAAGAGCAGAACACAATAGTAATATTAATACCACCATCGTCATCATCTTCACAACACGGCACAGGCAAGATGTTGCCAGTACCGCCTTCCAAGATCCTCCAGACATCTCTTGCTTTGTTTACTCACACACCTGTGTGCTATAGGTTTGTATTTCCAGACTTGTTTGGCCAGTCTGGAATCTGACATTCTTTCTAAGTGTTCTTCCCACTGTCGTTTGTAATCTTTTAATTTTTAATTCAAGTTAAAAACTTGTAAGTCTTCTCTTATGGCCTCATTCTTTATACGGTTAAGTTTAGAACACCTTTTAACTCCTCTTAAGAACGTCATTTCGAGATCTGTATTTTAATTTCTTGTTTCTTGGTTATCCATAATTCACAACCATAGGACAGTACAGGGCCTGCCATAAATTTGTAAAACTTTAATTTTGTATCTCGGCGTACCTTGATTCTAAAAATACGGTTGATTGTCCCACAGATCATCTGGAACTTACGTCACTTAACGTCAAATCATTATTCCTATCATAGCCAATATCATTTCTCAAATAGTTAAAATGGCTCACCTGTTCTAGAATTTGATAAGTAATTATTATTTTTGTTCTTATTGGCTACTTGCCTGGAAATAAAATTGCCTTTGTTTTGCAGTGAAGATTTTTATATTGTATTGTTGCAAATCTGATGAAGCTTAAAAACAAAACAGATTTTTGCAAAGCAGATTCTGTATTTTGAGGTACAAGGAAGTCGTCAGCAAACAACAGCACATTCGAACATCTGTCTTGTGATATCTTAACACCAGGGTTCACTACATGTTTTCAGTAATGTTGATATAATAATAATAATAATAATAATAATAATAATAGAATAGTGGTAGTAGTAGTAGTAGTAGTAGTAGTAGTAGTAGTAGTAGTAGTAGTAGTAGTAGTAGTAGTAGTAGTAGTAAAAGGAAACTATTCACGTTCTATTTGCATTTACATTTTGATTTATGTGTAGATTAAATTTGTGTTTAGAATCATATTTATGTATATTTGGATGTTTCTGCAATCTGTATCCGTACCAACATGCTAAACATGTAAATGGTATATGTGGTAGATAAATTAAACAAACTCTTCATTTCAATTAGTTCGTTGTTGTAATTGTAACTGCTTGTAAATGTTACGAAGGAAATAAATATTTTTGAACTTAAACAGAGACATTAATCTTAACATGTTAAAGTTGGCAGGACCTAGTTTAGTTAACTAAACGCCCTGAAAAACGCGTTACCGAAGGTTGCTTATGATTATTTTAAAATTAAATTCAAAGAGAAATAATAAAGAAAGCAATTACTTTTATTCTTCGTCATGTGGTTCGTCTCCCGTAGGCGTCCACCTTTTGCTCGTAGCTAAACTAAACAACTGTTGGTGTTGACACCACACAAATCACACAGCCACATTGTTCTTCTCCAGCCTGCCATATACGTAGTAACGTTTATTTTAATATGTTACGTGTTTTAGAACTTCGGTCTTTTCCATGATAAACGTTAAATGAATCTACTACTTTTATAGACATTAATTACGCTAAGTATCGTAGATGAACGGTGTTTGTAACCAAACTTCTATACTTATCACTTCTTATTTTATAGAAGAGATAATAATAAAGATAAAAATTACTCTCATATTTTGTTACCGTGAAATCAATTCTTATTAGTACAGTACTGATGTTTTAGGGAACTGTACTGTTGAATTTAGAAAGTAAGCAATCAATGTAAGTCATACTTTATGAGACACGTTATAGCTTACATTAATCGCGACATAAATCTAAACACTATCAGGATTGGGAACAACAAGTATTTATGGTAACGCTGATAACGATTAGTCTATACTTTGAAATAAAAAGCCGAAACAAGGCAATTTCTCTTACCATACAGATCAACGTTATTTTAACGGAATATGTATAACTAAAAACGATGGAACTCTTAGAAAAAGATTGAATAGTCCGACACCCTCTAAAACTTCGTTTTATTTTGCGTTTTTCGGAGCGCGTGTTTCACAATCAGAAACTTTTTCTTCAATGAGAATTTCACAACAGCAAAAGGTTCCTGTTGACAGACTACGAATTTTCATACGATTGAGACGAAAACAAAACAAAAAATATTTTAAATTATACAATTCCAATACAATTCCAAAGTGACTTGTGTACTAACATATAATGGATCTTAATTTAAACAAAAACTTAAATGTTTGTTAAACTTGACCGTCTTAATTGGACAAACTGAAAACATATAAAAACGTTCTCGCTTTAACACATTTTCGTATATATTTACGGGTTAAAGCTGATACAAATTTCAAAAGTCTGTTATCTTGATGAAACTGATCTGTACAAGCTGGAAGCAGCCTGTAAGCTTAAGAAATTATCGTAATGTTGACAAAATCTATATAAACACGTGGAAATTCATTAACTAATGACCAGCCAAGTGTAACAAAAAATATCAGGTTCAACAAGAGGAAGAAAACTCAAGACACAAGTATACGTATGAATCTTACTGTGTAATAAAAGAAATTAAAAAAAGTGAAATAAAATCACGGGAAACCATTGTATCTGTAAGGACACACATTTGTCTCATGGGTTAGCTTAGGAAAGCTTTAATACTCTTTAATTTAAAAAAATGTTTTAGACTCAAATTGATCAAATAGTTGAAGAAAGGTAGTCAAATTTCACTGCCTCGAAGTTAAAATATATAAAAATCTTGTGTTTGCGATTTATAGTGTTAAATACACATTTCCTCTTAGGCATTTAAATCACTCCGTATGGGCGAGATATTGCTGTAGCAACGTTAGGGGGCTACCTTCTTTAGTGTCGATGGACTTTATATAGTGGACGATACGGACTTTAGCAACGTTAGGCGCTTACCAATGATTAAAGCCCCTCATGTTTACAGCGATATCATGTAGAGCAGGCATAGGCAACCTTTGAATTCATAGGGGCGCTTATATAACTGAGGACCAGTTCGATGGGCGCAGCCCTCCCCATCCCATCAATGGAAAATAAAAAGTTGCGGAGTTCAATAGCTGGACATTACAAACATTAACTATCACTTTATAATACCTTGCGCTTATATTTTGCGACGTGGAACACCGAATTGAAAAAGCTTTACACTATTTTTCATATAAATTTGTAAAATTGTTTACATTATGAGTAGGTCGTCAACAATCTGTCATCATACACACTGACGTTAAAACTAACAAAATTTTAAACAAAATAATGATTAAACAGGAACAAATTTTAATAAAAATAAATTAATGAACTTACCGAAATAACATTATTTATTTTCATAAAGTGTACTGAAATGTAAAACTTGAAAAAATCACATTTAAAACATAACTGAAGGTTTTCTGATTATTTTCTTAAAAAAACTAACTCACAGTAATTATTGTATTAGAAAAAAGTAATATTTTAAACGGCCTGGACTATTTTATAATACAGCACTTCCAAGCACATACAATTCGGGTTCGTTTCTTCGTACAAAAGAAAATAAAATAACAAATTGGTTTGCGGGCGCGTCAAACCTTATCGACGGGCGCAGGGTTGCCGACTGCTGTTGTAGAGAGTTTAGACTGGGAAGCGTTATTTTTATGCGGTTAAATAATTAATACGGCGGAGGAACGATTGCCCGTATCTGTACAATCTGTCCACCATTACGAGTGTAGGTAGTTTTATTCTTACGACTCTCCCCTAGATCGTTGTATTGAACAGTGAAAATAGAATAACACTGGGGGAACTAGGTCTCTGAATGTGTTGTTAACGGTACCAATTTTGATTTTAAAAATTCAGAAAATTTATGAGCTTATGATTAACGTCTCTCACAGTATGTACGCTCGTATATGTTCAGGAACTCTAGAAACATAAATTTGATCACTGTAGAAGTTAGAAATTACGTATAACAAAGAGAGTCGCGTCCAACACGTGCAGTGTGCTGTCTGTAAACGCTTGGTAAGCAGTGGACATTGGGTAACTCTGTACTTTGGTTATCACGCGGATGTTAGCAAAAATGTTGTTAATAGTAACGTGTTTAGACAAGTTGCGAACGTGTTGCGCGATTGGCTAAACACCACTAATGTACAATTAGCGTAGTTACAACACTATACAAATACGCTACACGGCCGCTGATTGATTTATCTAATTTTGAAGCGGCCGGGGTTTACGTGCGAATCGTGTCGGCTGTAATACGTCCTGAGCGTGCACAACTGTAGTTTTTAAATTCTAAATTCAATTCGTGCTGAGGTCAAGTCAGAGAGCGGTGCTCACGCTACTGTATGTACTGTACACGCAAACACGTGCCTCCAACTAATAACTAATTTTGTTAATGGCTAGCACCGAATTTAATTCACCGTACTTTTCTGCCTAGACCAATACCGTGAAACTGCACTGACTATAATTTTACATTTACGGAATGAAAATTATTCTTTCGCAATAATAACGGAATAATTAACGGATAACGGGATAATTAACAATATTAACGGAATAATTTTCACAACGGAAAAATTACGTTATTTTCATTTAATATGAGTCGTTCCCGGATGTATTTTCTTCAACCCATTCTGCCGCATTACACGGCAGACCACGTTAGGTTGGATAGAACGTGGCTCTCATTACTGTTACGTTATTCAGAATGCCACCTTTTTTTGTTACAGCTAAGTATATCTTCAACTTTTTTAAAGTAGTAAAACACTAACGCTCTTTGTGCTAAAAACATAAAAAATTCATAGGAAAAACACTGGGAAAAATAGTTTTTAAGAAACAGTTGAGTGTAATGTGCAGTTAGTTACATGACAGTATGCATATTATACGACAGAATGCAAAAATAAGGCAATCAAACGTAACGAAAAGAAATAAACTGCCTCAAATGTTTCAGAACGACTGATAGAGATTAAATATAGCAAAAGTATTCAGGGTTGTAAGGACTTGATGAAATTATTCGTCTTAGCAAATAGTTCAAATCAGACATTGATTTGTATAATTTTAAATCGTAAGGTTTTGATCACTATAAATCTGTAGCCGCCTTTAGATATTACCAAAATTAATCTAGCTTTTCTAAAAAATTTAAAAATTCATAGTGTAAGATTTGTTTATTGTTTCATTATTAGTCGTATATTTATTTCCAAATAAAAATAAAGTTAAATTAATCATTTATTAAGAACATCTGATTTTTAGTTCGATATTTTCCCAACAGTGTGCAGAATCATCCCAATCAAGAATCTTATCATATGTCACGTTTCCTCAAGTCCTACCTTATATCCTCGAACCACAAACACGGCTGTGTAATGGGCACATCATTAGAACCTCGATTTCTTTTATCCGTTGATGTGGACCTTCAATCTCTGCAGCATATGGACCGTGTTAGGGAAAGTGGAAAACACTATTGGTTGTGAATTTTACATCTCACAAATGTATTCAATATGTAGAGTCTGAACCAAAAGACAGAGGAATCCCCCCTCTCACCACCCCTTAGCAAGGACGACCATCGCCGAATTGGGACTGAAAGTAGGTCTCAATGATCTTATTTTGCGTGCAAAGTTTTATTACGTACCGCTGGATTTATTTAATTACCTCACGCATATTTTACAATGTTCACAAACACAGAAGTAACTCGTCTATTTAAAACAAGAAATAATAAGTCTTAAACTAAAATATGTATTAAACTAACATAAACTTCAATAAATATAAAAAAGATATACAATGAAATAAAAACTAAAACTTTTCACGTATCCTTAACACTTAACAGAGGAAAATAAACAAGCCTCAAATATTATACCTGAAGACGATTATAGACTTATATTAATCAAAAGGTTGTGGTTATTAAAATCATAAGATGAATAACGTCCGACTGAATATCGTATACCGTAGAAATTTCGGTTTTAAGACAGTAATTATCCCTCTCGTTTGAGGGGTTTCAACTGCACCTGCAGCGGTCATGCTCAGTTTTGGTACCAACAAGATATATGTCTGTACCTGATCGAATACAACGACCTTATTATAACAGAACGACATACCCCGCTTTTTGTACGCGTTTGGGTGACTTGTTGCAAAAAGTGAATTATGCATCCACCAGTCCCAATAGCCTGAAGAAGATCGGATGACTAATCAAAATAGTAGGTCGAGTTTTATCACATTTACAGTGTAATACTGGTAAAGTTTTGTGTGAAAGTTTAGCAAAACATTTTAAATAGAACAGCAACAAAAAAACGATCCCTTTAAAACCGATTAGTCGATTATTCGTGTTCTATTCACCTCAGAGGAATATATATTCCTCAAGTGTGTGTATTTATGTGTGCATACTTATAGACACTTAAAACAGATATTACTAAAACTTTATTTACAAATTAATTGTTAACATTTTGTTTAATTGGGTTTGACTCAAGCAAAGGGACCAGTTTTTATTTGTAAACACCAGCTGCTTGCGTGTGTATGTAATGTAATTGCTGGTCTCTCGGACAAATCGTAGAATCTATATGTGTGTGTGTGTGGGGGGGGGGTCTATGTATGGATATTATTCATATTCACTCACGTTATTTTTGTTATTCAAATTAATAATAAATATTACTTTATATTTTTAAAACAAGAATATATTTTTATTTTTTTGTTACAATGTTTCGATAGTTTTAAATTACTGTCATCATAAGAAGTATATTATTTATATATTATGTGTCACACACACACACACACTGCTGGTTTAGAATGACTTACGAGATGGACTCTTTGTCACACACAGAATATGTAACAAAGAAAGATTACTCATCCCACGGAAGTCGGTTTCTTTTTTGTAATTTTCATATAGGCCTGAAACTGTAAATTGTGTTTAAGAGTAAATGAACTAATTTTTAGGGGCACATGAGTTTAGTATTGTGTGTTATCTAACGCTCCTAATGGAGGTGTTTAGATTAATTATTAAAATAATAATATTAAGGTTTCCGTAATTAATTTATTTGTTAAACAAACAATTATGATAATTATGATTTATTAAATTACACATAATAATGTTTAGTAACCTATATATTCCTACAGAAATATATTAAAAAAACAAAACAAAAATAAAGTATTTTAAAAGATAACTGGTCCGTAAGAAGATGGTACGACGAGGAGAGATAGAGATAGTAGATTCGGTGCAGATAAATTTAGGGAATAACGACCAGCTCGAGAGCCGGAGAAATATTGTCGACATTTTTTACTCGGCTCTCTGCAATAAAATGTCAGTATTTTTATAGTAAGCTTTAATAATGTGAAATGTAGTGAAATGTAAAGCAAAGAAGGTGTTTTTCACTCCAGATTTTTTAGAAAATATTTGTGTAAGTCGCCACATATCGAATCAATTTTGTCAAGATATAATGAACAGCGATTATATTCAAAATTTGTTTTCTTCTATTTTCTGAAAGGGACACGGAAGGTACTAGTAAAAATGTTGAAATAAATGGTGTTGCTTAAATGAAGTCTTTTTGTTATAATTTAGTGTTTTTAAATTGCCGTGAACTAGACAGTAGAGATTTTTATTTAACAAATGTAATAAAGCATATTCATAAGTATCAAAAATAAATTAATTTGAATAAATAATTTAATTTGAATAACAAAACTGAAGTAGGGAACTTTTAACGTACAAAAACGTATCTAATTCAAATGACTTTCTATTCATAGAATTTTACATTACACGTAGTTATTGATAACGGATAATGAAGTACATTTAGGTAAGTCGGTTCTGAAACACTCTGAAATGAAAATAAAATGTAGAAATAAAGCGCCTAAGACGTTTCGGCAAGCTTCCGTTTCTTTTAACGAACGGATTAATCACTCAAATGCTTAGAAAACCAAATATTTTATCAGCATTTTTTTTTTGTCATGTTGTACAAAGCCAAAATTGGATATTTGAGAATCCGAATAACTAACTTAGAAGTTACCAAAATAACCCTACAAACATCAATGTTAGTAAGTCCTCTGGGAGGAAAGAACATAAAGGCGTGCATTAGGCAGAGAATGCGAGTATCTGATGTAAGAAGAATTGTAGCTTACGAATTGAGACACCCAACACGGTTTAAAGAACGTGCCAAGGTCATAAGACAACGGACGGTGATGAAAAGTCCATATAGTATAATAACAAACGACAGTATGAAGTTACAACGAAAGTGGCAACAAGTGTATCTTGGTTAGGAATAGCAGTATGAAGAGACATACAGAAAAGAACGTGGAACGCAAGAGAGCTGAAAAATAAGACTGAACTTTATTACAGACAGTCTGAATTGAGACTTCGATTTCAACTTACAGTTAACATTATTTGATTGTGTTCTAGTATATTAAGCAAATATAGTAAAGTCACTAACTATTTTTGTAGGTGAATTCTGTTATAACCAATTCCAAGTATTATTCTGTATTAACTGTAATTTGTAACTAATTAATACTCTTTACGTTCCTCTATAACAGTTGTGGTAGAGACTCTAGTAATTATTATGTTTACTTAACACATTAATTTTTTTTTCTTTGATTGGTCTTTATTTTACTCCTATTTTATTCTTATAATCATCCTAAGTAAACATATTAATTAAAGATGAACATTAATTTTTAATTTTTAGGCTTTATAACTGAATTTAATATAACTTAATGTTAAGAGACTTGGAAGATTATTATGACGAAAAGAATTCCTTAACTATTCAGAAAACAGTCTCTACCAACAAACCTTAGTGAAGAAGGTTGTTAATGTCACTAAGACGCAGTTTTTTACTTACAGTAGCCCTACGCCTTACATTTCCCTTGAATAAAAAACGACACTTTGAGAACTCCTTAAATGTAAGTAAAAATAATAACTTAATAATAATAATAATAATAATAATAATAATAATAATAATAATAATAATAATAATAATCTAATAACTTCTTCTTTTCTAGTTAAATTATTTTGTTAATTTCTTATATCGTTTGGCTTTCCGTAATAATAATTAGTCAAACGCGTGGTAAATTGTTAGCTACACGGGGGGGGGGGACCGGACCCCTCCCCAGAGAGTCAAAAAAAGTTGAATTTTGTTACTCTCATGATTTTTATGCTATTATATATTTTTTTTAAGCTGTTTTCGCTAATATAGTAGTAACTATTTTTTAAATATACTAACAGATTTTTTACACAGCATTTGCGTACACATTTGAAATACGAAATATTGTATAGGAAAATCAGTTCAGTCAACAAGTACCTTCTAAACAATGTTTCAATAACGCGTATTTTTATTCCGTTATTGCCGTTCTCTTTAATGGGATTGATTTTAGGATGTTATCACATGTTCTTCAGCCACATTAACGATTATAATGTTGATTAGTCTTAACTTTTATATACTACTTTTATATAAAGCCGACTCGACCGGACCCCCCTCCCCCAAGACGAAATTCTGTTTCTAATGCTTAGAAATTAAATAAAAGCAGAATGTTTAGTTAATCTAAGTTTAATAATTAGTATCCATTAATATTCCCTGCGTCTTGTTCATTTGTTTTTTTGGATATTCAACGATTACAATGCTAAAGAGGTGACATTCTTGGCTTACTTTATTCCTCTCTTACATTACATTTACATTTTCTTTTCTATCTTGACTTTGGCAGACCTTCAAACTACCATTCTATCCTTTTAGCCAATACTTATTAACTAAACAGATTATGTTATAACTAGCAGTTCTCAGTTACAGAAGAAACTCATCCCAACTCAACAAACGTAAGATCTCCTACTTGTCACTAGTCTTCGTCTTCTTTCCAGAATCACCCGAAGGCCAGAATTGGTTCTTTAGTAGTAATTAGTACATGATGTCTAACCAAAATGATAATTTCTAATGACGTGTTTTACTTTCCCGTTGATTCTGTTCCTTTCAATACGAATTGGTTCACGTAATTGGAGGAAAAACAGGACTATTGGATTTTTTGTTTTTTAATGGCACCGTATTACCTATATCATTTTCATTGTTCTCTATTTAACAAGAATCATTTATAACTTTAATAATTCTTAATATTGTTATTCTGTTATTAAAATATTTGACTAAAAAAGTACCAAATTCCTCAGTAATATTGCAACCATGTGGCTGCAATTTTCCATTTGTCATGTTCTGTTATTATTACTGTACAATCTAAGGAATTTTTTATTAACCACGTCCCCACGCTGGTTGTCGTGTGTAATGGAATTCTGTATTTCTTTGTGCGCCATGCAATATCTCTGTTGGTGTAATAAATTGTCACACATAGTCAATACACGGACACGGACTGGTGTGTACATTTCTATTGTGCTCGCTACATTTCCATTATAATTAATTTATTCCCAGCTTTGAGGCTAGACACACGCTCATTGTTTATCACGAGAGGAGCGCAATTTACATTACGTTATTTCCATCGGTTTTTATACATGGTTTACAAGACAAACAGGGTTAACTTGTATTTAGAAAATATCAAACAAGAGTAATCAAAAATAATATTTTTTTTAAGTATTGTATGCAAGTGGTTGACATTATACATTTAGCACGACCGGTAAAAATTATGTGACGATAAAGCTTTATATAGGCCTACATAAAGTCCATATATGCTAGTAGGTGTAGTTTTTTAAGTATCTTTATATTATAAAATCCTGCCGTAACATGCACTACAAAATTTACTGTTTCCAACATATATTGGAAATAAACGTCTCAGTAAAGTTAATGATTATTGTTTTCTTTTTTTTTTACACGAACAAGCCAGCCGTAAACCCCCTATTATTTAATATCACTTCCTTTTCTTCTCCTGCCAGAAGGCCCTCGTTAGCAAATTATGCGCCGCCTTCCTTTTCACTGTCCATCGCTTTCTCGTCTTCTTTTCACCGCAGAGAACCTCAAGAATTTGAATTTTGTTTCGTATTTCTGTCCACACAATGGTTCAAAGAGATGCCCAGTTTCATCATTTCCTCCTTGAGTTGTTTGGTGTATCCGTTCAGACTGGAAAGTTGCCAAATATAGTTGAAAATTTGTTTATTTAATAAAGACCAATCCATACAAACCATATGCCCAAGGAATTTCAGTCTTTTTCTTCGGAAACGCGTTTCAAGATCTTCCATATCCCTGTACAGCTCTTCTTCGGGTCACCCATCTTCGGGTTTCTTGGGGCCATAAGTTTTCCGAAGAATTCTTCTTTCAATTTAAAGAAGAGGTTCCAAATTTTGAAAGCACATTGTTTCCACTCCACAGTGATCGCAGTGCTATAATGGCGGACTTTAGGAAAGGTTTTTATTTCCGTACAGTTCCCGGGTTAGAGTAAAAGCCTTTGATAATTTGAGTTTCCTTATCTTAAAGGATTCTTTGTCTGAGGCGTTCCGGGATGTGTTTTCCCAAGATATTTAAAATTGTTTTCTTTGTTTTACTACACTTTTCTATTTTTTACCACCATCAAACCTTTTACTCATACTACGACGAGTAATGCACGGATGCCTGACTAAGTTTTAAATCTTTCTTTGCTGAGTGTAAAGCCGGTCTGAAAAGAAATACACCATAGCAGCAGTGGGAGACTTGTAACGCCGTAAATGTGTGAGTTATGCAGAAAGAAATACACCATAGCAGCAGTGGAAACTTGTGACGCCGTAAATGTGTGAGTTATGCAGAAAGAAATACACCATAGCAGCAGTGGGAGACTTGTGACGCCGTAAATGTGTGAGTTATGAAGAAAGAAATACACCATAGCAGCAGTGGGAGACTTGTGACGCCGTAAATGTGTGAGTTATGCAGACAGAAATACACCATAGCAGCAGTGGGAGACGTGTAACGCCGTAAATGTGTGAGTTATGCAGACAGAAATATCGCCATACAAACGTCATCGCCTACTACCTCCCATTAGTTGAAGTTCATTTGACTGTCTTATCATAAAATTATCTGAACAAATTATGATAATTTATCCTGTCGCAGATCAGATTTTGAGACTTGGGACTCGTAACGCCCTCCACCGTTGTGGAGAAATAAACATTGTCATTGGGTTGGTGATGGCAGCCACTCAAGGTGTAGTCGACGTGTCTGGCTTTCTGAAGTAGTTACATCCAGCCGTCCAGTATTTAGATAATTTTAAGTTTTATGTTTAAGGATGTTTAGCGTATTGTTATATGTTTATGTTAGTCTAATGTAACCAAGACGTCACCGTTTTAGAAAATTAAATCATCCCATTTTAATTAGACGGGGTACGTCTGATTTTAAAATTAAACATAAATAATATATTTATTATTTATACATATTATTAATCAGGAGGCTTTAACGTATCAAGCCAGCACTTCTCAGACACCAGAAACCAAAGAAGACAAGGAGACTTAAACCCATAGATTAAGTCGTCCTTGGGAAACATCACTAGGAAACACATGATTCGTCTATCACGCAAATTTTTCTCCCTGTGGTAGTCACTCTGAGAGACCACCATTATTACTGGAAAGGGTATTGAAGAGGACTATCGTGACATAATCAAAATATGTGACTGAAGAAGTGATAGTCAGCAACACACTACCGCCTAACACCCAATAAACTAAAACACAGCTGACATATGCTACTCATTAAACTGTTTTTTTTATCGAACGTATTTTTATTTTAGTTACATTGTTAAGGTTTGCTTGTTCTAGTTTATAAACTCAGTCTTGTACACTACAATAAATTTAAACAGAAGCCAAATAAAAATATACTCATTAAGAATAAATTTCCTACCTTGGTACGTGATGCCGGGAAATATTCCGTCTTCCGTCGTGAATAGATGATGAGTTAGGTTTAGCGAAACGTCAGTCGGTGAACCGGGAGTGGAGTGCTGGAAGCCGGAGTAATCGTCACACCAGGGAGCATCGAAACCCGAGCCGCTGTCGTCTTCTTCGTTCTCATACGAGTCCACGGCAGTCATGATCAACGTCGAATCGTCGTCCACGTCGCCCACTTCCTCGCCTTCGTCCGGCTGGACGACGTTGGACTTCATTTCGGGGTCTACGTTCGGCCATGTTGCTTCGTTCACGGTTTCGCGTTTGTTTAAATGCGTAAAAACGTTATTATTCACATCCGTTTTGTAGTCACTGTTAATGCTGGTTTTGTTCTCACTAATTCTAATAAATTTATGTTTAAAATTAATAACAACCGCGTTAGAACGAGAGTCTCCCGCCGGTGGACCGGGTGACCTTCCCGGGGCGGGATCTCCGTCACTGTGGCCGCCAACGTTCTGGACCTTCAGACTCATACCTTCAGCACAACCCGTGGTAAAAAACCACAGAGTAAAAAACAGATACACTAAGGTCAGTTTGGTACGAAACGTGTTCGTGAAACACGCGCAATTTGTATTGATTACAGTATCACACTTCATATTTTTTTTACTATTGCTTACTCTTTTATTGCTTATTTTACATATACATTTAAACGTATTACTGCTACATTTGTGCTTGTGTTTCTTCATTTTTCCGCGTACATCTACGTTACATTTCTTCACTAACCCTGTTCGTGACGGATTTCTTCTTTTTCTTTATTAAACACATTTTGTTATTACATCACCATACGTGATTCGTGAAGACGCAGTCTTGTACGGTAGCGTGCATCTCCAATTACTCTGTTCCTGCAGGTAAAACATGTATTGTCTGAAACAAACAAACAAGATAAACATGTAATCATATTTTATTTATATACAGGAGGTTAATATTTTATTTATTGTTTCCTTATAATTAGAATTCACCTTATAAGTAAATACTGCAGTGGGCATTATAATCCCATATGGAATATAGCAGAGAGTAAAACCATATGATAGCATATAAATACACTGTATTAATAAGTAGATATTGCAGGTTTGAACATTATAAATTAGTTAATAAAGAACATTGTGGAAAAAGTTAATTTCAAGTAGTAACACAACAAAGTGCTGTGAAATGGTGCGTAAGGATGCTTAGCCGCGTATATAGTGCGCGTGTGCGAGGGTACAAATTATTTTACGGAATATTCATTAAAAAAAACACGTTAATTTAAATAATTTTTGTGTTATAGGACTTTTATCAGAATATTTGTAATAAACAGACCTAACTGATGACAATAGTTATTTTAAAAACAGTAACTAAATGTATGAGTTTCTTAAATACAAAGGTTATATAGCCCAATAAATTCGGTAGTAACACATTTCAGGTTTTTTGAACAAGAATTATTCTGCTCAGAAGCATAGAGCCTCGACGAAGTTACACCAACGACTCTGAGCTCTCCAAAAGACTTCCCCTTCTTTTCTCCTTCCATCTACATAGTTCTACTCCACGAGATTCTTGGTCTTCTTCGTCTTCTTCTTCCCTGAGGGTTCCAAAAGAGGGCTTGTCGCTCAATTGCATTTTGGTTCTTCCGCAAGGTACGCCCAATCCACCTCCTTTTTCTCCTTTTGATCTGGGTGGCAATGGGTTCCTTGTTTGTCCTTCTCCAGACATCTTTATTTGAAACAACGTTTGGTCAGAAAATCTGAAGTATTTTCCCACGGAACCTATTGATGAAGACACTTGGTAATTTCTATTGTGACTTTTCAAGTCTAGCTTCCGTAAAACAAAACAGCATTGACATTGGTCCTGAAGATAAGTAGCTTTGTTGTAGTTAATATTTCTCTTGATTTTCAGACTGAGTAGAGTTGTATAAAGCCCGCATTAGCTTTGCAAATTCTTGTTTTAGCGTCTGGAACTGTTCCTCCTTTTTTTGGAATCACACTACCAAGGTAAGTGAACTCTGCTATTTCTTCTGTTTTATTCTTGCACCTTCAGTACCTTGTGACCTTTTGTGTTAATTTTCATTAGTTTTGTTTTATTAAATGTACACACCAATCACTGAAATGAAAAGAACGACGATGCGCTTTACACGATAATAGCGAGCGCGAATAATCTGAGAAAAAATAAAATAAGGAATGCTAAGGACTAATGATTTTTGTTGATCCTGTTTATAATACGTCTGTACGAAAATGAAAACAGAAGCGTTAGGTACACTTTTAATAAAGCGATATAAAGCAAAAAGTGTTTAACATACGCTAAAACTACGATCGCATTTGAACGTAAGTTGGTCACGACTCTCATGCCATAGTTAAACATAGTAATCCGATTTGTTGTATATTGCTGTATTTAGTCCTTTTGATTCGTTCTCAGAATAAATTATTTATATACTTTCACTTTGTTTGATGCGGTGGGTTGGTGCGTAAGGGTGTGACAGAATCTTTGATAGAAAGCGTTATTTTGCTGCTTAAATAACATCTAACTGCTGATGCTACAGCACAATAACTTCTAAAATTCCTCCATAAAATAGAGCTACTCTGTAAACAAATTTTGCCTATTTCAAATGTACGGTAGTAAAGTACTCGCCAATACAGTTGTTTATTAATAACGCAACTGCGCTTGTTCAAACATAGGACTGGAATACACGCAACAAACGTTTTGCAGTATTTCTAATTACATTATTTGACCTGAGTTTCCATTTAATTACGTTTCATTTAATAACCCTTAATCAGTGATTCGATATAAATATATTACTATAAAATGTATTTTTTTATTTAAATTTTCTAACATTTTAAGAACGTTTAAAAGTTAAACAATTTTGATTATTCATTTTTCCATTCATAAATTTGAATTTGTCACTTTATTGCTAAAATAAATTCCTGTTCGTATGTATAAGTAGTTTTTTAAAAATAAAAAACTGTTATAAACTTTAAAACAATTAGAGAAGTGTATATACATTTTTTTGTAACTAACAAGCTTACAACTTAACACGGATATGCATTATTTTATAACGATGCAAAGAGAGAAAAAACTTCTATCCCCAGTGCCTATCGTGAATGTAAATGTTGTACTCTGAATATTAATACTTTCAAGAACAGATGAGCGTTAGCTAGTAAACGGATTGCAACTAACTTTCACTTAGTTTATATAATGTCTATATTATATGTATTGTATTGCTATATACAGGTGTCGCATAGAATCGGTTAAATCGTGTATTGGAATGCTATCGGATTTATTTATGATATAATTACAAACTGCACTGTGTTGATTTAATACTGTTTATGAAATAATAACTAATTATTCTGTTTCTGTTGACCTGACTATAAATTTAAAATAATTTTTGTCTCTTATAATCTAACACATCAAAATTTTATAAGTTCTTATGTCTCTTATTGCATAGTTTATAATGTTGAGACCTGCAGTCTTACCTTATACAAATTTTCATTTCAACATACTATCATATGGTCAAAGTTGCCTTTACTAATTTATATGCATATTCTGCTGATTGCATATAAAGTCCGACTGGGTTAAACAAAATTTTTTTCTTTTTTGATAACGAACAAAGTTTTTTTTTAATAAACGCAAAATTCCTTCCTAAATAACTGAAAACTTTAATGAAGAAATTTGTGTTAGTGGTTGAAATCACAATCAGAATGATCAATATTGCACACCACTATATAAAAATTATTCCGATTAGCGCTTTCAAGCTTCACAGCTCATTGTCAGATCAGGAATAGACAGGAAATATGTAAAACCCAACCCTTCACCCCCTCCCCCACCCTGCTCACCCACAACTAAAAATTATGACCCTTCCCCACCCCCTAAACTCTGTCTCACCATCTGTACAGTTACATATTTTTCTAGTAAATTCCTTGTGTTTCAGTGTGTGTGTGTGTGTGTGTGTGTGTGTGTGTGTGTGTGTGTGTGTGTGCATCCTTTTAAACTACCCTCACACACACATACACACACACACACACACACACACACTGAAACACAAGGAATTTACTAGAAAAATATGTAACTGTACAGATGGTGAGACAGAGTTTAGGGGGTGGGGAAGGGTCATAATTTTTAGTTGTTGTGGGGGAGGGGGTGAAGGGTTGGGATTTACATATTTCCTGTCTATTCCTGATCTGACGATGAGCTGTGAAGCTTGAAAGCGCTAATCGGAATAATTTTTATATAGTGGAGTGCAATATTGATCATTCTGATTGTGAAAACTTTAATCAAACATAATTAAAATATCTAACGCAACATAAACAATAATTTCCTCATTTGTCAAATTCAAATTTTCCCGCTTACAATAGCATAATGATTAGGTCTAAGTAAAGTACGCACTCCTTATCACTAATCAGGTTTATTGTTTACTTCCTATCAGATCAGTCAACCTGTCATTGATTCAATTAACAAATTTTTAATTTATTCCATTCCAATTTTATTTTATTAATTGAGCCCGAAACGTTGAGGCGCCAAATTCTATATTAAATTAGGTGTCGCATAGAATAAGTAGTCGGTAAATCGTGTATTGGAATGCTATCAGATGTAAATACACAACATAGTGCAGTTTGAAATAATGATATAATTTCAAACTGCACTATGTTGATGTAATACTGTTTATGAAACTACAAACTAATTAATCTGTCTCTGTTGACCTGAGTACAAATTTAAAATAATTTTTATCTCTTACAATCTAACACATCAAAATTTTGTAAGTTCTCTTGTCTCCTATTGCCTAGTTTATAATGTCCAAACCTGGAGTCTTTACTTAAACAAATTTTTATTCAACATGCTATCACATGGTCAGATGGTCAGAGTTTCCTTTAATAATTTATATACGTATTCTACTCATTGCTATATATATATATATATATTGCAACAAAACACAGGATGATGATCTATGTATAAGAATATCAGAGCATGGATTACGGACATTAACATGTTTTAAATTGATTTATTAAATTTTGGTCAATTAGCTATAAGTTTTGTATTTAGTGATGGATAAGGACTTATGTTATATCAAATTCTTTGTAAATATTGCTCTATAATGTTATGTACTTTGTGTGTGAATATGTACGCGCGTTCGCGTGTGGTGAACCTTCATTTTTATATCTTCCGCGTTAGTTAGCCTATCGGCATGAAACTTGGACGGTGAATTATTAATGAAAATAGTAACATTTTCTATATACTCTGATGTTCTCAGCTATTTTCTAAATGTGATTTTTTAGTAATTGATAACTCAACTTTTACGCTTATCTATTGAAGAGCAATAAAATTTCTAGATAAAATCTAGGCAGGCTCTCGCAGAATTATACAAAGATTCACCTGCAACACGTGAATCTTTTGTTCAATCTGCCACGTAGACAGTCGATTGACCAATCAGAAGCCCCTAATTTTAGTCAGATCCGTCCGTTGTAAGGTGTACTTCAGGCAGTACATCGAAAGCCTTTGCCTAGTGAACGTGTGCTCCTCGTCAAGAGTTTTTCTTGTACGAACTTGTGAATTAAAGTAACGCTAAGACTTGGAACTCTTTTCAAGTTATTCGATTAGAACCGAGCAAGTTAACAACCTATATTATTATATTAAGTGCTATTCCTGTTAGTAGAAGATTTCCGCTTAGGAAGATTTATCTACATGGGTAAAACTTATTAACGCGGAACACTTCAAGAGTAGGCGAAAGGTGTAAGCCTAATACACCGCGTTTATAATTATAACTCATTACAACGCTGAGAATCAATTTCATAACGATTTAATACTAATAATAACAAATTCCGATCGATATAAACTAACAGTTCGGAAAGTGACAGTTTATGTGTGACATATGCAATTAGTGTTATCAGTTGTTCGACGAACCCAGAGAGAGAGAGAGAGAGAGAGAGAGTGGAGAGCGGTCAGTGCAGAAAGAGAGAGAGAGAGAGAGAGAGAGAGAGAGAGAGAGAGAGAGAGAGAGAGCAGATAGCGGCGGTCATCGTGCAGAGGTTAGCAGCAGCGGAGCGAGTGACGTCACGCCGAGTATATAGAATTTTACGTATCAAGTAAAAAACATCCAAATTGAACTATATAGACTCTTTTATAAAGCATAAAATACTATTCATGACATTTGTGTAATTTTAAATATATCATATAAACAATCATTTACTTGTGTAACAAATAAATAATTTTTCTACACCTCCAATATAGACTTGTTTATAATTTATACACACACAGCTATCCTATGTGAAAGTGTTTATTTGTATATATATATGTGTGTGTGTGTACACATAGTTACATACAAACATACATATTTAATGTCAGAAATTATGTTTAAACTGAAAAAAAAGGCGCAATAGTGAAACGCATATGGCGCTTCATCAAAATCTTTAGTTACAGTGTTTCGTTTCGGCAACGCCAGTGTATCAGTGCCCGCCACATTGCCTCATCATTTGAAAGGAAATTCTAAGATATAACATCCAGCTGTAATAATTGGGGAGAGAAGCGCACCGCTAGCCACATTGCCTTTATAATAAAAAGGTGTTTGTTGTCGTTTTTCATTATTATTACTACTATATTTACTGCCATTATTATTATTGCATGGAGAAGGTACACTGGAACCGTAAGCCTTGAAAATATCGTACAAAAAGTATGTTAAACCTGAAAACTGTACCCAAGTGTCGCATGACATTGAGAAAATACTGCAAAAGAAGAAACAAACTAAAAGATGTGAAGCCTAAAGGCAAGGGAACAGCAATACCGTGAAATGTTGAGAAAAATTAGTACTGTAATGATTTCTTGGCTAGGTACAAGGGAGAAGGTTCAAGCGTACGATGGTAGTAGTGGATCCAATCCCCACACTGGGATGCACGTGTCTCCCGAAAGTGTATAAGCATTTCCACCTAATCGGAAAAATGTTATTATTATTTTTTAATATTTATTATTATTAAAATTATATAAATGTCTGACCAACTACATAAGAATGATGAATCACCTCACTTGGCTTTAAAAACACGCTATGTAAACTTGAAAAGATTTTTGAAGTTTGGAATGAGCTACCAAGACACTGTACAAGTGTTTTAATAAAACACATCCATTTAATAACATATATGGATTAATAGTGAGATAACCTACCCTAACAGTGAGCTCACAGTAACCTACAGTAACAGTAACCTACGCTAATTTATTAATAGTGAGATAGCGTACCAGTCCTTCGCCTTGGCTTTCAGACTTCTGTTTTCGACTCGTTAGGAACCCGCTTAAACACTGTTACTCCGTTATCACAATTTTCCGAGCTGCTAGGCCGTGGTCTAGGTTGATCGTGCTTATCTCCAGACGTTTCGTCCGTACCGATGACGGACATATTCAGTGGCGCGGGAATACAGATCACAGCACCCGCGAACGAATACGAACAGTCTCGCGGGAACACAGATCACAGACAGCCGCAAACGAGGGCAAACAAATAATGTTCTGTCCCGTTAAGGCACTTATATTTATATATTTTTGGGTGGGGGTTGGGGGGGCATTTTTAGCCAATCACGTTGCTCTCTGTTGCTCCGTTTTGCCGTCATTCAGACATCCACTTTCCTTCACACGTCATAAGCACTTAACCCTTCGACTACTATATTATGTCTCACAATACATTTAAAGTTTACTTTTCCTTATTGCATTCCTTGTTGTCTCTTGCTGACATTTCTTTATTTTGAACCTTTTCACTAAGTGGTTCACAAAGGAATTTACCTAATATAAAAAGCATGTTATATTTTTATAGACATATAACAAATTTAAATAATGGGAAATGATATTTAAGAAACATAAAATCGTTCACCTTCACTATTGCTTTATATATTATCAGACACTAATCTGTGTTACACACATTAAAGTCTACTTCTGCATAATATTTTAAATCGCCATTTCTCATTGTTCAGTAACTTAAAATAAGCATCGTCATACTGATTCTGCAAAACTGGCATCAATTCTGTAGCCGTTTGTTTATATATTTTCCAAAATTTTAATGTGCAGTTTCCTTTTGACTAAATTCAGTGTGTTCCAACTCAAATTACTGTAGCACCACAACAGAGATTGTCAGAAGATCAACGTTTTTGGAAGAGTCGGTTGTTTACAATGAAAACCGCTTCTCATTCCAGCCACAATACTGACCATGAGTAAGTAAACCTGGCTTTCCACTTAGCTTTACGGGTTTAGTGGATTATATGCACCTCCTGCTGGTCTTGAACTAGCAGGTTTTCTCTTTCAAAGAATGTGCGTTGGTCTTAAGACCATGAATAAAAGGGAACCTAAATTCATATCAGACATTAAATTGTTGATGTAGTCTTTATAAATCATGAACAACAAACGGGTGTTAATGTCAGTTGCGTAATCGTAAAGTCAGTGGCGTAACAGACGGACCCGAGATTGGGGGGGGGCTGCGGTTAGGAACTCGCGCAAACATTTTCCTTAAAAAATTAAGGGATTAAATGAAATGAATGAAGGAAATTGAAGGGGGAGGAATCTAATGAAGGGAATGAAATTAAGACTGAGTATAAACCATTATACTTAAGTAATATAAAATTGCCCCCGTACGTATTTAACATCAAAAACAAATACATTTATTTTTTTACTGTTACTTTACCAGTACGTAATTATGTACTCTGAGAGTATAAATTATTTGATTAATTTTGTAATAGAGTGCCGATTCCAGTTAAGAATGAACCGAGACCATCGGTTGGGTCTGCGTCGCATCTTTTTCCTTATGAGCTACAAAAAGAAACTTATAAATTGGATAAAGTACTGGATCGTGTTGTATTTGTTACCCTAATATTGGCAGCTTCAAATTTAGCCTTAGGAGGTCATAAATAAAAGATAGCGGAAACGTTTTGGCAACTTTGTAGAAAGTATGATCCATTGTTGCAAGAGATAATCAGCGGTCCGTAGAAAAAGAAAAAGTATATGAGTCAAAAATTCAAAATTTATTTAGATTTATTTATTATTATTTATATTTATTTATAAAATTTATTTATTAATCCAAAATTCATTCAGTTTTTATGTAAAAAATTGAAAATAGTATTTTGAAACAGGTTGAAGCTGCTCAGTTTTTTCTGTAATAATGAACACTACACAGAAAAGACATTAACAGAAAAGATCAACTGAGTCAAATAATTATCAGACATGTTTTAATTTCTAAAGATAAAGCAGGAAGGCCTACCACCTTAAAAATTAATGAAAGCTTTTTAGGGTTTATAGAAATATTGAAGAAATAGTCTAGGTTTAGAAGAAGTGATTTCTTCAGCCTGAAGAATCTTGAGGAAAACATATTCTGTTGAAATTATATAATTTTAGTAGCTGCCATATTTGTAAGTAGGGGTTAGTATTCAAGAGGGAACAATGGCATGAATTAACTAAGGGTAGTAGGGAGACACGTGAAGGATTCCTGCTAGGGGGGGGGGGCACAAAATATAGTTACGTTACTGAAACAAGTTCAGCGTACTGCCAAAGATGGGCATCATAATTTTGACTCAAAATACTACAGCGGACCTCATCTTCGTAGCACGAAAACGTTGAAAACTCTTTATTTATCCATTTAATGATTTTATGGTAAGGTGGTAAACGATTTTGAGTTAAAGCAGAACTCTTTGACTTACGGGATATACCGTATATAATTGAATAAATAATGAAATAATAAGTAAATAATGAATCAGATTTAGCGATAATTTAATGTTACTAACGATAACTATTAATTCAGTATTGCCAGTAATTGTCAAACTGCTATTCGGTTCATATTGAACAAGTTCTTTGAATGTCTATAGCATTATGACCAAACAAAATAGTGACAACCTTGACTAGACAGTCAATGGTGACAACGTTTAAATACCACTGTAAATTAAATCATATAAGAGAATAACAGCGTAATTAATGTTTAATTGGTGCATTGAAGTAGTAACCAGGTGATTTAATTGCAATCATCCAGAGTTGGCAATTAATTTTATACCGTATTCTAATGTTACGTTGAGGTAAAAGATAATTACGCGACACTTCACCAGCGTTGAGTTCAACGCTACGCTTGAGTTTCTGTAGTCTGAATTGTCTGTACATAATAAACTATTGGTATATAAACAGGTCCTTAAACCTGTCTGGACATATGGTGTACAAATGTGGGAATGCATAAACAAAAGTAACAGAAAACTTATCCAGATATTTCAAAATAAAGTACTGAGATGTACTTTTAATGCCCCATGGTACATACGAAATAAGGACATCCACAAGGATCTGAGATTTCTTCAGTCGACGATGAAGTTCAGTGATTTCCTACACCTTGTAAATTGTTATGAGATGTAAATTGATAGATGGGCTTAGCCCAGTCTCAATAAAAAAAAATTCCAAGACCTTCTTCAGAAGTCCACTTCTATTACTTGGAGGCTTCGGGAGTTTATTTGATTTATCACCCAAGTTTCAGATCCAAAGGTAACAGATAACAGATACATTCTAAGATAACAGAGTAAATCGTGTTTTTGATTCTGCGGGGTATTATCTCACTCTAAAGCACAGAATAGTTGTTTTTGTTTTGTTTTGTTTTATTTCGCAGCTGATATTTTTATTACTTCTGCCATCTTTGGATAATGCCGCCCCCAAGAACCTTAATATTAGCAATATTTTTTACAATTTGAAGTCCACTGTCAGATTTGTTTCTTCGCCTTCAGTAACCGGATCTTCAGTTTTCCAAATTTTATGTCGAATCTCGAGATCTATTTTCTTAATGGAGTTTTGTATTATGCAATTGAAGTCCTGTTTGTCCACTGCTACTGGATCATGTGAAAACAAAAGCTGTAGGTGTAGCCGTCATTTAAGAAAATTTAAATTTTACGCCAATATCTTTCCAAATTACTAATAAGCTGTTAATTTAAGTTTTAAATAAAGCAGATGCTATGGAATACCCTTGCGTTAAACTGTTGTTACTGCAAATTATTGGGACACCTTATTACCAGCTGTAACAGCACTGACACACCTCGTAAAAGTTATGTACTGTTGTAACATAATCAGTGCTAACACCACCTTGATGCATAGGATTTTGCGCCAATGCTTGGCTGTAGCTTTGATACCGAGACGCTGTGACACGTTTTATGCAAATTAATAAATGTGAGATACAAAACCGTGAATACAGTGGAACCTCGATTACACGAATCTAAGGGGATTATAAAAAATTCGTGTTATCGAGGAATTCGTCAAAGCGAGATTCGTGTTATCAAGGTTAAGATAACAAACGTTTGTGTTATCAAGGTCCTGATTCATAACATTCGGCTTTCCGAGCTCGCTGCCGTGGGTAATTCGTCTTATAGAGGTCAAATTCGCGCTATAAAGGTTCTGTTGAATACAAATTCGTGTTAAATTAATACTAATGATAATGTGATGTATTTATAATATACACACACTTATTGTTTACTAATGGTACCTATAATCTCAATTTTCTATTGTATTGTATTTATTGTTTAAGGCCTAAAGGTACCATACGTAGAGTACCTAAAGGTTAATTAGTAGAGTATTTTGATCTCAAATCAACAAAAATTCGGCTTATCAAGGTTTTTAACTAAGGAATTTCGGGTTATAGAGGTATTTTTAACATTTAGTGCTATGGGACATTCAAGAAGATTGAAAATAATTTGAGTTGTCAAGGAATTCGTGTTATTGAGGTTTGTGGTATCGCGATCCCACTGTATTATCAAAGTGCATAAAACCTGCAAGGGAGAAGGGAAACCCTCGGCTCTTTCACAACTCAACTACATTGCAGGACATAAAATGGGCAAAACGTTTGGTGTTCACAAAAAATTAAACACGTGATAAACCTAAAAAAGTATTGTCCCTAACAGCGTGCTTTGCAGGTCGTATTGAATACTTTTAACACATCGGTCCTGAATACTTTTAACACATCGGTCCACTGCCATAATTTTCGGTCAATCTATCGTGTTTCAGCTATTTCATTAAAAAAGCTTTTTGTCTTTCATAAAACTGCCGGTTTATTCTGATACAGGACTCAACGTGTTTAAGAATAATAAAACTCCGTTCAGTGCGAATTATTCGTTACCGTAAGTCTGACACGTTCTACTGGTCGCTGAACGAATGAACCTTCAAGTTAACCGTGTGTAGTAGTCTAACGGCCGGCTAGCGTGTTCGCCAGGAGAAAGGTGACATGACTGAACGCGTGTATTGCAATGAGTGACGTCAGGCGTTTCGATTTATGACGCAATGACCCAAATGCAGAGAACACTCAATAGAGCGATAACGCCGCCGCTATCGATCAGCGCACGTAATGATGTTTCGTTTTAATGCTGTTTCACCGCTTTCAGTGATGCTAAACGTAATAAGATTACAAATCGACTGCTCGGCTTCGGCTTCGGCTTTGTAACACTGGTTAACTATTTACGCTGTAGTCACTTCCAATAAATTGTTCCTTATAGGGCACATTGAAAATAATACGTATTTATGTCTCTTATACCACGGTCAGTTAACATCAATTTTCGCTTATCTAATCAGTTTTTAATTATTTCATAGACAAAATATATATACACACACATAATTTGTAACGGAATGTGGAGAACGTACTTCGGAGATACAAGTCATACATGTATAAATGCCCTTTGTTCATTTAGTGTAGGGTTTTAGCAATATTTGCAAAACTCTACACAGAATACTAAACAGAAAAATACATACTTAAGTAGACAATGACGTAATTTTATGTAAGGTTCCTACATCACTCACTAGTATAGACGCTGATTGAGTGTCCTTATCGGATTCCTCTCTTTCTGCATTACAAATCCTAAGCCTTGTTTATTGACTATAATTATTATTTCATTTCCGAATATTTTGTCTACTATTTGACTAATTTTTTTTTAAGTATTCTCTTTTTTATAACATTTTATCACATCTTCCAATGACACCTTGACAAAAGGTTTCTGCGCGTTGACCACAAAAATATATCCTGATTTATGTGAGACCGGGACAAAACATTGCATTTCTAATGCCTTGCTCTTTACCAAATTAAAATATTTACACGTTTTTCTTCTCTGTTACAGTTGGCAGTTTTAAGATACCAATATTATGGCATATAATAAGGTGTCTAATATTGTGGCATATTATACACCTCACTTGTGGCTGCCCACTTATTCTCTTGGCACATGAAATTTCTTCGTCACATTAAGCCTCACAGGTAAATTATCCGTTCTGATAGCAGCCGAAGCCAGTTGAGCTTTGAGTTCGGCAAAATACAGTCAAGTACAAATAATTCATGTACTACAAACTGTGTGTCTATTCTCAACTACAAGACAACCTATTACAGAAATTGTGAAGCGTTAGCTTTGTTTTAATTTTATTTCATCTGTGACTATTGTCATTGTTGTGAAACTGTTATTGTTACTGGAAACTGCATAACTAGAAGTGTTTGCTTTGGACAAGTATTAAAAAATGCGAGTATCGCTTTCTCCGATAGTTGAGTAATTTTTCCCAGTGTTTCGATTGCGAGCATGTAACCTTGTAAAAGTATTTTATTTTCTCTCTTCTTAAACACAAGTAACCCATACGTCTTTTACATGCCTTTGTTTTTTGGCACGTTAAAAGTTTTTTGAAAAAATGTATTTAAATTTATGTGTTATTACCTCATTTTGGTAATTTACCTGTGTAATATACAAAATCCCATTATTTTATGAGTTTTATAATTCTCATAAAAAAATCAAATCGTAAAGTTTGGTAAACTGCTATACAAATAATTAACATTTTTTCTGCATATTCGTTTCTTGCAGAAAACGAAATAGAGAAAGAAATAACCTTTCTAGAGAAAGAAATAATTGTAGTATTGAAGCTATTGATAATACCAATTTACAATGAATTCAGATAACTGAAAAGAATTTGCAGTTTGAAATTTGAATTGTTTGCTTTAAGTAACACAGATTTTCTCCATATAAAATTGTTCGCAATATGAAAACAAAATCATTATTGAAATGACTTTTCTTGTGAATCTATGTGTGGACTTTTTATTTAGTGACAACACGTTTTCCACCAAACTTTATAATTTATATACGGTGTGCCAGTGTATTTTTAAATATATTTGTTTGTCTGTTCATCAGCTTATTCACAGTTACACATCAAGGAGCGAGTAAATATGCTGAAAAAGATGTGGTGAGTACAGACATCATCCAACAACAGTACACATATACAGAACCTATTTTGGAGCAAGTAACGTACAAGAGTTTTGAAATTTTCTTTCTGTAAGTGAATAAATAAATTCGATTCACGCACACTCAGATAGAACTCAATTCGTTGTACAAATAGAGAGAACCTCTAAAGACTATAAAATTAGTACCGTACAATATGATCAGAATTTGGCAGTAAGCAATGAAAATGTAGGCAACAAAGATGTCATTAATGACTCAATAAGTGATATTATAATTAAAGTAGAATGGAAGTGTAAAGCTTATTATCCGTCTGCTATTTTAAGACTATCCGTTTTAAGCGGAAATCAACAGTTTTGTTGGCCAAATAATCGAATTTTTTTATTGTCCCAAAAACTTTTCCATTTAATCGTGATTAAGAAAATATATACTTTTATGAGGTTATCTACATTAATGTGACCATAAAAAAATAAAATAAAACGTATTACACGTTGTTTTCTGGCTTCCATTGTTTAGCCTTACGCGAATTTTTCCGTAGCCATGGATTTTAACAATTAGGTACTCTTTTCTCAAAAACTATAATTGCTATTAAGTTCAAATTTTTTTGTGGTTGAACAGTACAACGTAACAATCAAAATTTACTAGAATTAATCTATTTGTTGAAATTTTTGTTTTAATTTATAAAAAGTAATTATTTTTATTTTTTTATTTTAGTACTTTTTTCTTAAATTGCTTCAATTGCTACAATAATACATAATGTTTCGAATGTATGTGTTAAGGTATGGTAGAAATTCAAATGCATAGCTTCAATAGATCATTAATTAATGGTACCTAACTAAAATGTTCGCCTATTTAAAATGCGTTGGAAAAAAAACGCGGAACTCCCCTTAGGGGGGTAGCTAACGGTATATATGTCTGTAGGAAACTAATATAAAAGGCTC
The DNA here is from genome assembly GCA_034769895.1 of Magicicada septendecula. Taxonomy (NCBI): domain Eukaryota; kingdom Metazoa; phylum Arthropoda; class Insecta; order Hemiptera; family Cicadidae; genus Magicicada; species Magicicada septendecula. The sequence continues at coordinate 101,442,003 of CM068368.1, forward strand.
AGGTGTAGTAAAACTACAAATCAACTTATTTGTACATTTGTTACACAAGATATACATTTTACTTATTGCATATTGTCTATATAATATTCTAATTATATTATAATTTTACTCCAATTTTACCCCAATTATACCCAAAATGTACCCTACAGCTTAATTGTATAGGTTTTGTACGACACTTGGGAGCAAATTTAAAGACCGCCATTTATTAGTGTGATGTCAGACTAAAACCTGTAAAACGGTAATTAACAAAACTGTTGCACAGTCGTAACTGTTGTAAGATGTTATTTATTTCTAAAGTAAATAAACTTTATTTGATATGTACGTATGATCGACTACAATCTTAATTTAATTTTTATTTAGTATTTCAATTTTAAATAAAGCTTTTAACAATAACTAATAACTATTTTTCAAAGTCCCGCTCTTCATAAAACGTTTAAAATATATGTAAATTTTAGTAAGTTATACTTATACGTATACAAAGTAATTTTGATGAAATTAATTAAGTCAATATAAATTGGTATAACATCATACGAGAATCATGTGATTTAGAGATTAAAATAGGTTTTTTTTAATATACATTGAAAGTACGCTTCATTATCTAATTGAAATTTTAATTAATTAATTAATTACGTATTTACATTTTGAATTATAGAAATTGTAATTAGTCTGTTTCCAAACATATTACACTTTATTAATGTCAATGAAAATGAATTAGGGTACACTGTACCTCAATTACCCATATTATTAATTAACGGAATGTGCAAAGAGTGTAAAATGTGTTATATTTAAATGTTACCAATGTTTATATTAAAATGCTATAGGTACTAATCCTCACTATATCATACCGTTATGTCGGACGTATTAAATAATTTCTACAAAATTCTATACATATATATACACGAAATTCTAAATTTCTATATCAATAAAACTTTAACTCCCAAAAGTGAGCAAGCAAAAAAGTTTTTATGTACAGACATGCTCTCAGTCGAGTCTCAGATAATCACATCACTTGTGTAGACTTATGTAGACGGAAGAGCAGTAAACAAAACGGTACAACTGCTAACAGAGGATGTGCATTGTGTAGTGAATACAGGGTATTTAAGTATACTACGAGATTAAACGTGGATTTGTAGTTTGTATTATCTGGCTGTAGTTCGTTTGTACATTACCTTAAAAACATAAAAACCAAAAAGTAAATGCTTCAGTTATTATTTTAAAAACTGTATGGTGAATCATTACATAGCGTAACCGTATAAATTTACGCGTTAACATCTACTGTTACGAGACGATGCGTAGCTGATGAGTTATCACACAAGCACTTCAAATTCCGCATTCTTTCACTAACATTATATAATGTAAACAGACTTCTTTTCCGCTGTATCTTATTTTTGTCTGAGTTATCCTATTAACATTTTCTCTGGATTTCCGTCTGCTGTACTTGAAAGTAAAGTAACAACATGATATAAACCGCATCTTCTATTTTAATGTTAGTTAATTTGGTGTTCTTACTTTCCAGTGATCGTCACTTCAGTTTTCCTTTTGATCAATCTTATCCCGTATTTGTTTAGACTCTCTCCCTTATTTCTAGATTCCCATGTAAATTTTCCTGCCAATACAGCGACATCATCTGCAAACCTTAACACGCTAACTATCCCCCCCCCATTGCTTACTCTCTTTATTCTTTCTTGCTTCCATTCATTCATTCATTCATTCATTCATTCATTCATTCATTGCTTTCTCAATACGTATGTTAGAGTAGTATTTCTTAACTTTTTTGATAATGGAGACCATTAAAAACATTATTTGTTCTTAGCGAACCTCAGTCTAATTTATACACACATACTAAAGCATATACACATATTAATGATTTGTACAATTATGTATATACGGATACCAGGTAAATGATATACAAGTATATAAATATGATATATACATTTACAAATAATATAATTAAACAATATATTAGCAAAAACAATTTAAGAATCCTGTACTGTTTAAGTTTGAAACACTTTTATTCTCATTGATAGAAATTTTCTTAAAAATTAATAAGGAGCAATATGATCACCTTTCGAAATAACCTCTTAGCGAGAAATAATTCACACTGAACCGACATATCGTTATTACGTATCTAAGCTAAAAGTTACTTAAACGTTATTTATTATTTCTCAACATACTATTTTTATATTTAACAGATTACATCGTTATTAATGATTTGAGGCTATTTACGAAAATTGTTTAAAAAGCTGTTATTAATTATTTAACTTAATTCTGCAGACTAGCATATAGACAATGCTTAGAAGACAATGCTTAGAAATGTGTGGGGCAAATCATAGTTGTATACTTATTGTAATTGAGAGATTTAATTCTAAATGTTTTATTACAATAGATAAGATTTATTACAACTCCCTACCCCCCTCCCGGATGAGAATCAGTGTGTTCGAGAGCGACGGGGCAGGGAGCTTCCATATCTCACTAATTGTAGACCTGACGGTAGAAACTGAACACTGACTTCGAGGTGCGCAGTGGACAAACATCTCGTTGCAAGGCCAAGAAAATTTTCATTCATTTCGCACATGCGCACAACAGTCTTCATAGTGTGAACGTCTGCTGCAACAAGCTGGTGAGAACATTAGAGCCACGTGTGTGACAGAGACAGAGGTATTTCATGAGTGAGACGGTGAACTGTTATCGCGTTGTCTCCCTTACCTCCTCTCTAGGCACCTTATGCTATACTTTTAAGTGGGGGTAATTCATTCACTGGATCGGCGCAGCTCAGAGGCCAGGAAAGGCTGTCACATTTCTACCTTTCTTTTGCATCTCGTAGCAATTATTTCTGAGACTAAATTCGACAGATTGTTTACTGCGGTCCTGACATATTATTCTCCTATATTTGTAATCAAAATTTAATAAATTTAAGCAATTTTTAGTCACCATTAGGTTTTAAAATTCAGGTGGACTGATCAAGTGAACAAGTCTTAATGCTTTCTATCATATTGACGTTTATTAATACATCTATCAAAATAATTAATTTTTTATGTATAATTCGTTTTTAAGTGCATGTTATGCATAAAGATAACAACAATTACTACTTTAGTAAATCAAAATATCTGAGCATAGCTGAATACTTCCAACAACTGAACACTAAAACCTGCCCTAAATCAGCAATCTGATCGCTGCAAAACAAATCGCAGAAGTCATTGATTAAACTGCAGCCGCGTTGTGTTTACAGAGGACGCCAGCCAGCAATGAAACAGGATGTAAGAGATGAGACAGATTAGCCTAGTTTAGTCGATATTTAGAGGGGCTTCAAATTTGCTTGGAGACATCACAATCATTAGTGACACGTCTGTTCTTGTATAATGACTCGTTGGTTGCATTAAATACCGTTACCGCGATACAGGAAGCAAAACTAAGCCACTACACAGTAATATGGAGAATAGAAACATAACGAATTTTCTAGCGCATTTCTTGAAGGTGTTCAACTGAGTGAACTATTAAACAAACAGCTTATGAATCGTGTAGAATAAGTATCTTTATACCCTTAATAAAACTTTCCAATTGCTATTGTTGTAGAACACAGTACTACTCTGTACCGTGCACGACAATACATAAACTTGTTAACTGATTAGACTACAAAGTTCGTTACTGATTAGACTACAAAGTTCGTTACTCATTAGACTACAAAGTTCGTTACTGATTAGACTACAAAGTTCGTTACTGATTAGACTACAAAGTCTGTTACTGATTAGACTACAAAGTTCGTTACTGATTAGACTACAAAGTTCGTTACTGATTAGACTACAAAGTTTGTTACTGATTAGCCTGATTAGCCTACAAAGTTCGTTACTGATTAGACTACAAAGTTCGTTACTGATTAGACTACAAAGGTTGTTACTTATTAGACAACAAAGTTTGTTACTGATTAGACTACAAAGTTTGTTACTGATTAGACTACAAAGTTTGTTACTGATTAGACTACAAAGTTTGTTACTGATTCGTTCTTAAAATTTACCAAAAGATTTATATCCTGGAAAATATTATTGAAATAGTTTTACATACTCTAAGAATTTAAAATATGGCTCTATGTAAACTTTTTAACAGCGAAGCTTAGGAATAGGATTTTTCTGAGAAATATTTATACAAAAACAATTCATTTTTTGTGGCATATACTTAAGTTATAAAGACGATTGTTTAAGCGTTCTTATTTATCTAATATTAAGATTAAGTGTTTAAATAACAATAGAAATTAAGTTTATTTTTATTTACTATTAAAACACTTAATACGCAGCTGGCATGCGTATTGTAAAAGTTTCTCGTTGATTCTTGCATCTGCTTTTTTCTGTCCTTATAAGCAATACAGTACCCAGTGGGTCCCAATAATGTCATATACGTAAACTTGCAAGTAGACAGTATCAACTCTCTATTAGGCCTACCTATAACATACACAATGTGCTTTAACTATCGTATTCCCTAGTATCGCCAGCACTTCTTCCCCTTCACAGCTTATCATCAATAACTCACCACTATGGCAACATTCTGATCTATAATCCCTCTGGAAAAATCTCAGTTGATAACCTCATCATCATCACCCTTGGTGAGCTATAGCGTCCTTCAGGACATTCCTACAATCGTCTCCATCCATTGCTTGCTACCGCCACCCTCTCACTCCAATAGTTTGTAGATCCTCGACTACATTATCCGAAAAATTTGCTCTTGGTCTTCCTCGCTTGTGCTGACCAAAAGGTCCCCCAACAATGCTTTTCTATAGCCTACCCATCTGATTCTACTTGCTTAATTCTTTTCATAACTGAAAGAGCCTATAGGGACCAAAGTTGTACCTTTGCCTCCTTACCAATTTTCACAACAAGCCCCATAAATTTTTCTTAAAACTTTCTTTTCCAAACGTCCCAGAACTGATTCATCTCCTTTCTTGAGTCTATGTCTCACAACCACATCTCAACACTGGCCTTATTAGTGTTTTATATAGTTTGCATTTTGTTACTATGGAAATATTTCTTGATCTTAGCCGGGGCAGCAGGGCAAAGTAGCATCTACCTGTAGATATGATTCTACGCTTTATTTCTGCAGACGTGTTGTTGTCGTTTGTGACCAGAAATCCGAAATATGCAAACTCATTAACAGACTTTAACTCACCGTCAGTAACCTAAACCATGGACAATTCCTGGCTACGCCACTCTTCAAAGTGTAAGCCATTCCACGACAAAGACGTATAAGTTTTAAGACTCGTTGAATATCAGTAACCACCAACTAGTTGAATTTTATTAATGTAATAGTACACAGCTATAAGATGTCTGTTTATGTATTAACGTCGTTAATGTTATCAAAACTGCGTCTTTCAATGATATTACTCGTTGCCGTCAAGCGTTAATTTATAGGGAAGTGTGAATTTTCAAATAAAATTCTCGCAAAATAGGACTTCTCAATAAAAATAAAAATATATTGTTTTCTAGAAATAGTATATTATATTTTTAAATAATATCGATATAAAATTTATCTTTGTGTTGATTAACCGGGCAGTTTACTGCTGTCTGTTCTTTATTCTGATGTTTCGGCCACATTTATTATAGTCTTTTTTCAGCTGCAGACTTGACCTTAACAGCGACGTTCGCGAGAGCGAGGTGAGTTCGGTGATGTCACTTAATAACGAGTAATTGGTGGTGCAGGCTCGACCAATGCGTGGCAGACGTACTGCCAACGGCTAAGTGGACTGATGTAATGGAGCGAATTAAAAGCTCCGGCTATGAAAACTAAAAACAGTATAAATCTTTTGTACATTGACGATGCAGTTACTCTCGCCTCTGATATGAATTTCATTAATCGGCTCTAGCAATTTTCAAAGTCACCAGGATGTGAATACAGAATTAGTTACTTAAGTGAATGATCAAAGGTAAAGAAGACATATCTTTTTGCATTACCTTCACCACGAATTAAAGTAAATATCCTCAAGTCTTTTAAACGGACGCCATTTGGTTCATTTTTTAATCACGTGGAATAGTTAGAACCACATTTAGATCGAAAGCTAACATGGAAACCACACTTTTTATGAAACAGAAGCATTCTGGAGGGAAACTCAGTAACCTGTGTTGGCTGCTTGGTCGTAAACTCAAAGTTAACAACTGACAACCAAATAGTGCTATACAACGCCAACTTGAAGCCCAAGCGGACTTTTAGGCGTGCGGCTGTAGGGTTCTGCCACTATCTCAAATTTTTTTAACATTTACAGCGTTTACAAAATAAAATGATCCATGCTGCGATCAACGCTGCTTTCTGTTTCCAAACGAATTCTATTTAGCGACTTACGCGCGACAACAGTTCGCGAAGTGATTGCAAATATGTAATCTCAAATATAGCGTATGTACCATAACCCATCACGGCAGACTAGATGTCAGTTTACTGAAGGGTTCAGATAAACCTCAGAGGATCAAGAGCATTGAGCATCTTCCGAACAGATTTTGATTATTGTTCAATGTGGGTGTAATTGTAAGTGTTGTTCTGGAAACTTCAATTAATAATTGGTTAGCTAGACTTTTTCTGAAATTCAGTTGTAGTAAAGTGTCTTACAATACGCTTGTTAACTATATTCTAAGATATTTAAATCTCGAATGCAATCCACAGCAGAGGCCAAATTGGCTGAAATTCAAAATAGTTTTTGGAAAGGAATATCTTGCTCAGATAATATTCACATAATAAATGGAATATTGGAGAAGCGAACAGAATTCAACCTTACGACATATATTGCGTTCGTTGATTTTAAAAAGATTTTCAACAGGAAGATGTTATTGGAAATTTTACAAAGTAATTCGTACCCTAAGCACCTTATTTCAGCAGTAAAGAGTCTGTATTTGGACACACAGATACTTCTGCAAAGACGAAGAGAGCAGAAGGTTCCTAGTATAAATCAAGGTGTAAGACAAGGCTGTAGTCTCTCTCCAATGCTGTTCAATATGTATTTAGACGATATCACTCGAAGGTAGCAGAGAATTTACCCATCAACAGGTATTTCTCTAGGAGAAAGCAAATTTGTTAATACCAAACAAATGGTATTAACAAATTTGGCTATTAACTGTTTGTTGACGACCTGCTACTTATAAATACCACCGAAAATGGTTTGCAAAGAGCGCTACAAAGTATGAAACGGTGTTCGGTACAGCTTACGTATTTCCACAAGCAAAACGAAGGTGATGGCTTTCCTGGGAAGCAATTCTGTTAGAGCCAAAATAATTTAACAATCATCTAATTGAACAAGCCTCTCACTTTGGCTACCTAAGGTATGATATGTCGTATGACAACAATAGAGACATAGACAATAAACTACATAAGTTTCAAATGATGTGTGGCACCATAAGAAGAACACTAAAACACAAGACGCGGAAAGATGCTCAGCTCATGTTTTACAAGGTAATGGCTGTCCCTATGCTTCTTTGTGGAAGTGACTCTTGGACAATGAGAAAGAGCAATAAAAGCCGTATACAAGCAGCGGAGATGAAATTTCTAAGATCGGTCAAAGGTTGTTCTAAACAAGATCGATTTAGAAATGAAGAGATTATAGAAGAGTTGGAAGTATACAACTTAAATGAGAAAATAGAGTTGTATAGACGAAATTGGAAGGACTGCCTGGAGCGTACAGATAATCGAAGACTACCAAAAGCGGCAAGTAGATACAAACCAGCGGGAAGAAGAAGCTTAGGGAAACTAAAGAAAAGATGGGAATAAAACCTATAAAGCCGAAACAGGTCACCGAGGGTTAATCCTTGTTGGGAAAGAAGAAGAAGAAGAAGAAGAAGAAGAAGAAGAAGAAGAAGAAGAAGAAGAAGAAGAAGACAATACGCTTCTTATCTTTAACCATAAATTGTATGTAAAGTCGAGTCAAACAAACAATTTTAGATGGTGTCTCCGTATACAAACAAGGACTACTAGATTTAAAAATTGGAAATGCTTCAAGTAACAAAATTTCTAGCAATAAAGTAAATAAAGTACATAAAACGTATACAAGCATAAAATTGTTTTCCAAATAAAGTCTGTAAAATAACAAAGATGTAGGAAACAAAATAACGAAACGGGGGTGTATGTGCAGTCAGTCAGTGACAAGTTAGTGACAAGTTAAGCACGTGCTGAGGAGGAAGTGACGTCATAATTACCGTATTGTTTCTGCACCTGTTGCTATGGTAACGACCTCGTCACACAGTGACATTTTCCCGTATCGTAACCAAGACTCGGTGCACAAAACCACGGCCGTGTTTACGCCTTTGCGTGTTGTTTACTTGCTACTAGTCCACTGCTTTGTGAATAGTAAACTTTTTTAATATTTGATGCAGAATAATTTGCTTTCATTACACTGCTCGTCGAACTGAATTCATAACAAACGTTTCTGCCAAAACGTTTTCAACATACAGATGACTTTATAAGCACAATGTAGTCTAGATTTAAAAAGTTTTAGGAAACGAACAAAGTATTTGATTTGAGGCAGTTACTTTTTGTCTATTTCAATGTTCGAGTTTTGCATGTGAGTCATAACATTTTTAAATATAAGCAATTAATAAAATTATAATAACAGATCTAGGAGAAAACAACTAGTTTAATTTTTGCAGGTAAATACAAATTATACACTGATGTGTGTATAACAGAGAACAGTTAACCATAATATTATATCATTAACTTTGGTTTTGCTATCGTAATCAACCCTCCTCATTTTTTCTTGTTCTTTTCTTTGTTTAATATTCAGACCGTACAGAATACAGAAGTCATATAATATATGACCATATGGCATACAGAAGTTATATTTGACTTGACATCATTTTTGTTTTCTCTTAGATTCGAGGATAATGTAACACGGGTTATGATTTTCTTGTTTCTTGAGACGTTGCATTTCATTTCTCTTTATAGAACTTCATTTGAGCGTTAAAACTAATTTTGACGGTACGATCAGATTATCAGGTTTGATTGGACTATTATCATCGTGCAAATAGCTGTGTTTATTACGTAAACAGAGCTTTGGCGATTATCTCTGACTTTGTTCGTTAAGTAAACGTGTGTCAGTGTAGTTGTGCTTTCGGTTCTGCCCAGCGGACTTACAAGGTAAGTAGCACTCTTTTTTATATTGCAATAGGCGGAATTTGTATATAAAGTTGTAATTTAACTCGAAACATATGGTAGCAGTTGAAAAGAAAATTTGTCTAAGTAAAGACTGCAAGTTCAGACATTATATAATAGACAAAAAGATACATGTTGAATTTGTTAGTTTATGTTAATTTTTGACAGAAAAAAAAATTAGTGTTGTAAAGTAGTGCAAAAATATGTGCAGGAATGTAGTGAGTGCGGGTATCTATAAGTACGTTACGGGATAATCATAAAAAAACAGATTAAATTAAATAACGTTTGTGAAAATAAAAATTCTGACATGAGACTTACACCAGAATGCGAATTAATAAAATATCTATCGAGTGGTAATATTTGTTCATAAATTAAAGGACTAAATATATATGTTTTTTTATAAAGAAATTTTTATGACCCTAAATAAAAGTAATAAAATTATACTAGTTTTATTTGCAAGCTTAACTTTGTCCGTAGACAATCTTTTCCAGGAAGAACGTTATCTTTACTGAAGATGCAGAGAAAGGGAGTTTTTCAGCCAATGAACGCTCGACATTTGGCTAAAATCTTATTGTCAGTTTGTTCTTCACAGCGTACAATTTAGTCTCGCTCTGAACGCGTGGTCGTTGCAGCTAGTCTAAGACGATTGGTCTACAAAAGCGCACGAGTACAAGTCGCAAAGTTGGCGAGTAGATTAAATATCGAGTGCTAATACGGTATAGTACAAGATTGTCCGCATAGGTATTTAAAAGAACACTTCACGTTTACTGGAGTATTGTGTAGTTTAATACACAGAATAAATAGCAATTAAAATTTAATTCACTACAAATTGTAGAAGTACCCAACCCGAGTACGAAGTACAACCCTGAACGCCGGACAACAGGAGGAGATCGCAACAATATCCTGAACGTCTATCCAGAAGGAACAACTATAGCCGCTTTCCATTGACATCGCAGCGTCCATCGTAAAGGGAAGTGAACTAATTTAATGTTATAAACTTAAATTAAATCTTTACATAATTAGAATATAAGAGAAAATTATTTTAAATCTGTAATAAAGGTCAACAGAGACAGTTAATTCATTTTATTTTGTTACCAGAAACAATATTAAATTATTAATGCAATTTGAAAAACATCATTAATAAATCCGAGGCATTCCAATATTCGATATAACCGACTAGTTATTCTATGCGACCCTTGTACATCGCAATATATTTAATCGCAATAGTTCTGTTTAACTTTGTGGTTCTTACCAACTTTTACGCTTTTGACGATTCACGTTAGATAGTGAAGGATTGTCGGGAAGGCCTAACTTAGTATTTAATGAAGGTAGTAGTTTAATTTACAAGTACACCTAAAGACGATCATAGTGTTTTTTTATTGATAACAAACTTTGTGTAGGTAAATTTGAACGATGGTAATCTTATATTGATGGTAACCAAAATCTGTTACTTGATTGTTTCAATTCGTTTAGAAATTTATTTAGACAATATTGAGAAATGTTCTTTACACCGTATTTAGAAATATTTTTGTTTATTATAACTGTTAAATCACAATCTGCATATAGTGTTCATTTTTTAAAATTTCAAAATTTTTGGACGTCAGAGTCTAAAAAGTGGGTGAAAATTTTGATAAAATCGGTAAATTTAAATTAAAGAGACTTTTAATTAACATCTGAATTAGTGTTACGTTTTGGAAATTATCATTTTGTAACCCCATGGGCACAAAAAAAAATTCAAAAATTAAAAAAATTACAGAAGGGTATCAGCGTAAAAGGAATTGTAACCGAAATCCGAACGTTTCGAATTTTCAGTGCTTATTGTAAAACTGTGTCCTCTACAATTGTTATAACTTATTACTAAAAGAAGAGTAAAAAAATAAAAATGTTTTGTAATTTTTTCTATAATTAAACAATTTATTTAATATCAAAATTTATGTAATAGGTAATAAATGTAATTCGTTCAAAACAGTGAGCGAGTTTGCATCTCAGGGAGTGTACCAATGTATAAAGTCTTCATCATATTATTAAATTTATTTACAAACATGGTTCATACGAACTGTCTGGGGTAAACGAAAAAACAAATATTTTTCCTTAAAATTAGGAGATTCCCAATGAAGCATTGACACTGTGTTTCTGTATCAAATTTTAAATAATATTATGCACACTCTGGAGGAGATTTGATTAAAGTATTATCAAAACTAGACTTGATTTTTTACATGGAATTATCGCCGCAACACTTGAAGACGAAAAGGGATAAGTAAGTAAGAAAGTAAAAGTAGATTTGGAAAATAAGTTTTACTCGTTTACGTGTGCAAACAGAAAAACACACACACACACACACACACACACACAAGTGTGCGCGTACACACAGAGAACTACAGAAATATCTAATATAAAAATGCAAAAAGAATCACAGGCAAGGTTGCCGTACAAAATAAAAGAAACAAAAAAGAGAAAATTCATCACCTGCACCTTCTTTTATTAAATCCATCTGACTTAAATCATTTGTTTTCATATTTATTTACTGTTACATAAAATATTTTGTTGGTGCTGTTCAAATAATATTCTATTTGTTTTTGGTTTTAATTTACCACAATAATTCAGGGTATACGTCCGCGCGCGTTTGTTGAATCCGTACACAATAGACGCCGTCTACATAATTTTCTTATTTCTATTTATTATACTACGTATTGTAGTATTAATAAGTGAGCTATGCACAGTGAGGTATAAGTAGTAGAATGTCGGAATACATTAGTTTTACTTTAACAATTGAATACAGGACTTTAATTCATTATTAGGTTATACAGGAATATAAAATTGTACCTTAATATACGAGGTAAATATTCTCGTAATATTAATAGTAGTAGCAGTAGTAGTAGTAGTAGTAGTGGTAGTAGTAGTAGTAGTAGTAGTAGTAGTAGTGGTAGTAGTAGTAGTAGTAGTAGTAGTAGTAGTAATAGTAGTAGTAGTAGTAGTGGTGGTGGTGGTAGTAGTAGTAGTAGTAGTAGTAGTAGTAGTAGTAGACTCCATAGTCTGTGGTTAAAATTTTCAGGCTGTTAAATTGTAATCTTAGGTCTCCTTGTGCGATACCATACGCTTCTGTCAGATAAAGAATCAATACGGGTCATGACGGACAAAAAGTTTTATGCTTGAGAGAAATCTCACATGAAAAGATACACGTTAATTCTACATCTAATGAGCATTAATAACAAAAAAGTAATAATTATATAGTAATAACATAAAAGTATTACTATTTCTGTTTTTGGCTCTGCACTTATTTCAGTAATGTTGCTGAAATTATGACACCAATTAAAAAAAATACCGATAACTTGCCATGATTTCGAATCGTCGCGCTGAAGAAGGCAACACGGTACGTCCTCAATAGTGTTATGAGGAAACACATAATGCGTTTTTGTAAAATTTCTGTAATTAGCTTAAAAATAATACGCTGACTTATTATAACGAAGAAAAAATAATAAATAAAAACTGAGACTAATTTTCATGTACGGAAAACTGTCGTATGCTACATGTACATATGTATTGTATTATTTAAAACAACTCATAATTATTTTAAAAAACACACACTCACACGCACAACTTTTTCCGGTAACTTTTTAAAAACCAAAAAGATAAAAATATACCAAATACACCGTGGTAACCATAAAGTCGGCTGTAATCAGAAGAAGGAACTGGTCTTCCTTGCGTAGTCGGGTAGTAATTGTAAGTTCCTTTGCTTACGTAACCACATATTTATGCGCTCTTTATTAATTAAAATTATATTAAACTCGGCAGATTCGATAGAATATGGTGTATAAACAATTTTGTTTTTTCAAAAATTTCATATGCTAGTAGCAGTGCCGGATTTACCACTAGGCCATCTAGGCTGCGGCCTAGGGCCGCAAACTACAGATTTTTTTAAACAGAACTATTTTTATAAAATTAGGAGGCACTTTGGTTTATTTAAGTATGATTTTTTGAAATTAAATGATAAATTTTTCTTAATAATACAAATGAAAGACAGTTCTTATTTAAATATTGCACGCTTATATTTAAGACGTTGGCATTCTTGAAAATAAATCTGCACTTGCGAATTTTGAACTTCCGCTTTCTTGCCCCCGAATTTACACGCCCGTGGTACAACCTTTGTTTGTTATCGTTGTTTATCTGCGCTGTGACTGAACTTTTTGCGATTTGAGGTTATGTTTTTATTTTGTTTTGAATGTAAAGAAGGTTTTTACCTTTGTGTGGTGGGCAGCGTGTTGTTTCGTTGATATTTATAAGTGTCAAAACGTTTTGAACATAGAATTGAATCCGTACATTAAACGTTAATATTTTGAAAAAGTTTCCTAAATGAAAGTACGCTTTTTTATAGTAACCTACTGGTTTTAAATTTGATAGTATTAATCTGACATCAAATTACTTCTGCAGTACACATATTACTACAAAGTCAAAGCCGAGGGCCGCTCAGAAAACTTGGCCTAGGGGGTCAAAAATCTTAAATCCGGCAATAGTTAGCTGATACTCACAGATTCAAGACGAATAAGTTGATAGGTCGTTTGTCAAAAGTGATCCAACCATTTCAGAGTTACAATGTAACAAACAAGTAACCACTGCACCCTCTATGGTCCTACTTGCACTAGCTGGTCTACAAAAATGAATTTGTATTATAATTTTAAAAGCGATAATTTAACTAACCGATAATCAACTGTGCTCTATCGGGCGAGATTGTGCATCGCCAATAACACTTGGCGCACAATTATTCGAATTGAACGGAATCCAATTTCATCGACCGGACCGCAGGAAATGAAATGGACAGAAAGGTATTACCGTAGCTGCGAGGAAGTACAGAGCAGTTGCAGCAGTATATTGCGGACATTACTCCCATGCAAATGTACCGTGAAGCAGGGCGGCGCACGGAGCACGTATAACTGGGTCGTCACCCCGGTCCCGGTCCCGCGGCGTGATAAATAAATCTACTAAACGTGTTGTGTTGTGCTCCTGCTACCGTATCACTGCCGCCCTTCAATTAATTACTTTTTTAAATTAAAAACTCCTTACTGCCATAGAAATTGTAATTTAATATAACCGTAAATTGTAATTGTAATGTTGTAATATAACCGTTCGCTCTACTAGCCTTCATAATCCTGAAATTACCAGTAGTAAACATAATCGTAAACTCGAATTCGGTAGAAAAAATTACTGATTCTCATTTTAGTGTATTTAACATATTAAACACATCACTAAATAATCTATAGTCGAAGGTATAGGCCTACATGGAGCGGAACTGTGAGAAATTATAAAAAAGAAATAAATCCATAATAAGAGCTATGGAGATGGATTACTGGCGGAGGTGCTGTAGACTAACATGACTAGATAGAGTGAGAAATGTAGAGATAAGACAAGCGATGGGAATCAACATTGACATTATAGAAACAATAGAATCAAGAAGACTGAATTGGTTTGGACACCTAAAAAGAGTGTCGGATGAGAGATGGCCAAGGAAGGCATGGGAATGGACTGCACCCTCTAGAAGAAAAAATGGAAGACCTAAACATTCATGGAAAATGGACGTCGAAGATGCAATGAATGCAAGAGGACTTACAGATCAGGACTGTTTAGACCGGCGACAGTGGAAGCTAGGATGCGAGAAGCGGCGCCAGCCGTAATTAAATCGCCTAACAAAAAAACTATATAATCTAAAATAGTGAAAGAAAAGTAACTCATTGCCACTATTGAACGGTAGGCTTCATAAAAACTGAAAAGAATAGTTAGTATTCCGAAACGAATTCTGTGTTATAATGATACATACACGTTGTGTATTACCATTAAACGTTACTTAAATTGCATAGATTTAATAAAACAATAAAAAATATAATTATTTACTATTATTATAAAATACATTTGTTTACATTTTTTATTACAAGACCACGAAGATTGAAATCAATGTTATTTCCTGTATTTGTTTAACGTAACCACATCAGGTACCATAGTCACCGTACATAATACACCGGTCTCACCAATCGGCGAATTGTACAGTGTAAACAGAATAACTGACACCAATGAACTCACTAATTACCAAATTTTAATTGGTCACCAATAGCAATAAAGGCATTCTTATACAATAATTCAAGTTAAATTAGTCCAACACACAATAATAATGACACCTTATTACAGCTTTGAAGTAATTAACACAATGATCATTTCTCACTAAACCGTCCAATAACTAACACTCCGCGCTGTAATATCGCCTCTTCTAAAACTGAACTTACGGCTTCGAAATCCATTATTTATACCTTCGCCGCCTTGTATCGTAGTGACTTAACGGACCCCGAAAGTCACTAATCGAGTAACGTCTCCATTACGTAATTCTGCCGGGCAGCATGATCTGTAACAACTTCGTGCGTAGCAGTGTAAGCCGTAGTCAAGCGGCGATGCGATACTACCTATTCCCTCAGCGTAGCATATGTTGCATTGAACACCTTTCAGAAGACCATAAAATACATAATGTGCATTAATAATATATTTATAAATTAAAATAATTAAAGTGAATATATAACAATGAAACGAAACCATTTTACTTATTTAGTTATAAGAAGCGATAAGATAAATCCAATTCTAGTTATGTTTCACTACTATTAAACATGTTTATCGCCAGAATAATTTCTAGTTAAGGTAGTTCTTTTCGTCTTTCTCGCTGTAGTATTTACATATTTGCATGTATCATAGCGTTGATTGTGTATCTAAGTACACCTAAATCCTTTCTTAGAATTTTTACTGAAATCTTTAAAAAACTTTGACTTTATATACTGATTTAAAAATCTAAATTACTCAAGTCTATATGCGTTTAACGTTATTTTGTATTCAGTAACTCTCAACAAGTAAACTGGATTAACTACTGAACAACCGGTACATATTCATTCTTACACTATTAACAATAAACTTATTAAAGTATGCTTTAATGTAAACATACAAGTTATGTAGTAAAAAGTGTAAAGATAACTTTACTTCTTTTCCGGTATTTGTTGATGTTTTCAGTTTTAACGAGCGTCTACTTACGACGAGTCGGAAAGGCATTAAAGCAACCGCGATTTTTAGCCAGTTTATGCGACTTTATGCCAGTGTTTTAAATACAGAAAATACCTAATGCAACTATAACTAACAAAATTTAAACAATTTACTGAAAACTAAAAATTTATTTTCGTGACCTTAACACAGCGATAAATACTGAATAGATTCGTGTAAGCTATAATTACTGCTGTATTCATGGCTACACGCAGATATACGAGAGTAAACTGAATAATAATATTTTTAGTTTGCATATTTATGATAAGATGAATGTAGTAGAAATTTCTATAGAAACATATGCATATTAAAAACGCATTTTTCCACAGCGCTTCGTATGCATTTAAAATCACGTTTCACTCTACAAATTAAATACCCATCACGGAAAGAGCAATACGGTGGAATTTTAGGTTAAATCTCATATGAAAAAGTTTGCTCACAGCACGTTATAAAATTTCATTTTACTTGAAAAAGTAAATACCTGTAACCCTGACATTTATGGATGTGGTGTGGGTTGGCGATTGGTACAGTTATGATATGGTGTGGAGCATACATACATACATACATACGTACAGTTTCAGAGCCCGTCCGACAGCAGTAACAATGGCGGCCAACTCGGTCATCAATAACGTTTATATTGACCGGTTCACTGCACATTCAGGCTAAAACTGTAATAACTTTATCGTCTGTTTAGCACAGGCCCAGTAAACGTGTGACATATTTGTCTCCTTCCAGTATTCATAAGACGTAATATTTCACAACTCACTACATGTTTCTCGCATTTTTTTCTGTAGTTATTCATACGGCCAAACCTACACTTTATGAACATGTTATATGACCGCATACGTCTATATTCTATATAGAATATACACTCCTATATATACTGGATGTTACGGGAGGAAAGGATAATCTATGAGGAGGTGATTCTAGACCAAAAATAAGAAATAAAGGTATATAAACATAGGTTTGAAAATGATTTGTTTTCGAGTTTTGGCCAGGTAAAAATCTATATTCCTGTTCAAAAAGAGTAATAATGCAATATAAAAATCCCTAGAAGACAAATTGTAGGGTAACATTACTGGCTCCGTATGTTGTTTGACCTGAGATCTTAAACGGAAAGGATCCCACATCGTATTTTGCAAAAAAATTGCAAAAAGTATACAAAATTTGAGTTCAAGCATAACTCTTTAGGTTTAGAGTACAACTGTGTAACGGAAAAAATGTTATCGTTCGATTTGTAGAAACTTTTATTTCATTAAAATTTATGTGAATAATCTCAAATATGATTGAACCCAAGAAATTCGATTTGAATTAAAAACTGTTACTTTCTAAATGAAACACAAAATATAAACTACTTTACTTATTAAAAAAAAACAACTAATAGTATACAAAGTTTTGTATAAATTTAATTCTTAATGTAAGGGATATTTGTTCAGAAAAATTCTAAGTATTTTTGGGTCATCCTCATATAGTAAAGAATTGAAAAAATAAATCGCGTCGCAAGTGAATTCCTAATGACGTCCTTTTCGAATCCCTTAGTGGGTTAGTGGGTATATTTGTTGTAAGCTTATAACTCAAGTACAAGGTAACACTTGTTTCACCGTATAAACATTTCACAGTTCCCGTCAAATGATGTGGAATTCCCATCGGTTCTGTAATTTTTCATAGAAAATATCTATTATCAATCCCAAATACGTTTTCTATACTTATAAACTCTAAACAGATTTTCAGTTTATATTCCCTCCTCTTATATTTTATTTAAGGGACTCAGTGTACAGACTGCATCCTCTGGATCCTTTAAAGAACATAAGGCCTTTCTTCTTTTAAGCCTATCTGCTCTTCTGCACATCTTATCTTGTAACTAGTATAAGTCAAAATGTCTGATTGAAAATAAATAAATTAATTACAATTTTAATATCAGAAATAAAAATTGCGTTTTTATTATGTTTTTAAAGTATATCAGAAAAACTTAGATTTTCTTTTTACGTACAATCCGAAAAGGCAGAGAGATAAAAACAACGTTAACATTTAAAAAAATCATTAAGTAAAATATTTTATTCAAACGTAATTGTTGTAGTGATCTATAAATTTAGTCAGCTTGTTATGACTGCTAGGTTCTACAAAGTTTTGAACCTGTACGTAATAGCACATGGAATAGTGTTGTTAATTTGTTATGTATCTAAACAATCGTTTAGTAATCTCTGATTTTTTTTAACTTGAGAAACAATAATTGTTATATACTACTGATTTACACTCAGTGAGGTTTCGTCTATACGTTGTAACGTATCAAAATTGTAGTTACATATAAATGATATCAAATACTTAGAATAAGAATCTACCATGTACATGTCTAAGCCAAAATGACCAAAAAACCTCTAAAGTATCAAAACCAATCGTGTATCCATGGATAAATAATGTCAAAGTAAGTCAACACCGTAGAAGGAAGAATTATAATTGAATGCATCATCAGTATTATCAGAAGAGGAAAAAATTAAAACCGAACAAACACGTTAGCAACCAGGACCCAATAGATCATATAAGTGAGGGAACACATCATATAAGTGAAACGACATATAATACAAGTGAGGGAAAATACCCTATGAGTGAAAAACATATATATAAGAAGAAGAAGAAACCTGTACATAAGAAGAGGAAGAAATCTGTATATAAGAAGAGGAAAGGTGTATATAATTAAGAAGAAGAAAAGGTTTAATAAACAATGAAAAATATTTAACAAGGAACAAGACAATAACATTACCAGTGTGAGGAAGACACAGTAAATGAGGAAAATATTTTTAGATGGAGCAAATACCCAACTAATAAGAAGTTAATAATGCAAGTATGAAGAATACAAGATAAGTGAATCATAATACCCCCAACAAGGAAGAACATGAAGAAGAAACGGTGACCAAGAACAAAGTGTCGACAAACTAATAAGCAGCCACAAACAATAATAGTGAGTGACTCATATAAGTGCATCGATTAATACTAAAATATCACAATCCCAAACTAAACAACACAAACAATAGAAGTGCAATGTTTATGGAAGATGAAGATAAGAAGTGTTAACAAAGATAGATAGCAACCCCAAATAAACAACACAAACAATTAGTGTATGATTTATGAAACAAGAATATAATAAAATAAAAACATAGAAAGACCACAAATGTACTGATAATAAAGAGAGAAATAATTGCTCAATAATGACTGAAATTGAATATAAAATCCTTAATAAGATATATGTTTAAATATCAAGAGAGTGAAGGGTAAAACCAATACAGAATGTGATTATTAATGTATTAAAAATAAGACAACCTATAGTAGAAAAACAAAACAGTTTACCCAAACCCAAATGTAAACACATAATATGTATGACATTAACAAGTTAGAATTAAATCATAATGTGTGAACAAATAGCATATAATATAAATAAAATAAGGAAAATATTGTAATAGATAATAGTAATAACATATCATAGTAAAAATATGAGCATTAAGCAAAAAACTGAACAAATCCAGAATAAGCATTGTTGTCAATTCAGTAGGATACACATAACCTCAACTGAACAGAATCTGCAACACAGAATCTGCAACACAGAATCACAAATAACAATTAGAAAAATGCAGACAAAAATAATTATTCAAATCAACAACCAAACTAGGATAAATGTGTAACATAGTGAACCCAGTATGAATTTAGAAACACAATTACATACTCTATATTGCTTAAACAAACCATATCCAGATTACCAAAACACAAGGTGACTATCAGAGTTACATAAAATACTCACTTAAACTTAATAAAGGAGAGGAAAATAGTTTGACAGTAATAACTAGAATACTCAATACCTCTTTGAGAACCTTTAACAGACATTAAATACATTAATTTATATGAAAATAATAATAAACAAATATACATGTCAAATGGAACTAGATGTAAATAGCAATCCTACTGAGAATTATGAATAATTAACACAGCAGGAAGTATCATACACACAAGACAAACAGTAGACAAAGTCTAAGAACACCTTAATGGATAAAAATACATCCACAAAGCACAAATAATAATAAAATATGTATATCAATATGGCAGAACTATGACATGGTGTATTAAAGCCATACAGTGTAAATAAATGAAGCACCATACATGGAAACAAAGCTTCACCAAAGATGTATGAATATTTAAGGTACAAGATAAACCCCAAAGAAATGTGTTATTATAAGATAGGTATTAGAATTAGTAAATATAAATGCAAGGACATATAGGGCTTATACGCCTGAAAAGCATGTGAATGAATTGTACATATTTTAGTATTTAAGGAGTAGTTATTAAGAGAAAAGGACTCTAAATATCTACACTGAGTGTTAGAATTAACATATATTATAATAAAGTGGAAAAAACGTATGTATAATTAAGAACCACGAAAGGTACATCATCAGAAAGTTATTTAGGTTAATTATGGACGGATTTATAGCTTGAGTGGACTCAAAATAAAGAGCCAAGCATCCGCAAAATAGTGATACCATTAATTTCTTAATCCGAAATGTACTAAGAAAGTTATAAACAATAATAAGTTTTCCTTCAATTCCAAAAGAATTGATAGCATCATCGCCGTACTCTCAAACCCAAAGACCGATGCTAAGAAATAAAATTTCTTAATTTATTAAGGCATATGGGTACGAGATTAACAGATTTTCAACCAATAGGAAGAGCTGATTTCATGAGACGCCGACAGCGACTTCGAAGGAAAGGACTACTAGCTAATTGACCATCATAGTGAACGGAACGAGTCTTCGACGGGAACAAGATTTTAAAAATGTGCGCGCTCCCTAGTATAAACACGTAATTTAACCTAACTAAAGTGTATAACCTATAGCGAGTGAAGTGCAACGAGTGATGTGAATTAATAAACCAAACCATTGCCAGTGTATAATATCGGCAATGATGAGTGGGAAATTAAGGGAGTACCTAGTATTAGCGATATTTTAATGAAATCTAATATTTACCAAATAATAAATTTTTACGTTGGTACTTCTTTAGTCAAGTACAGTTGTACACGGCTAAACTAAATAATAATTGTTAATTTACCAGTATTTGAACAGAAGTTCTCAATTTTATTCAATTAAATAAAATATTATTGATTTTCGAAGAAGATGACAATTGAATTTAATATTATAACCAACATTGGTGTAAACAAGGTTAAATCTAGATGCTAACTTGACTGTAACTAATACGAAGTCAATTCATTTATAGATAATAACCGAGAACTATCATTACAGTTAATAAACAATGAACTTACCATGAATAAATATTATGTGTAAAAAGATTTCAATGCCATCAATTTAAATATTTTACTAATTCACTTAGAGTAAAAGGCAATCTAACCTACACGTTACGAAAGGTGTAACAGTCATACTGAGTTGTGCTTTAAAATTAGACAAGCTTGTATATGCTCAATTGAAATGAGTTTATGAATTAATTATTATATATTTTGTTATTAATAACCATTCAAGTAATATTATTCCGACACACAGCAATTTCAATCGTGTCGTACACTCTACAACATAACCTGCGAGTTGATAACAGGTGGACCAAATACGATAATTTTCAATATCATAATTAAACTTGTTTTCTTGATTTGTAATCACTCTCTATAATACATTATTGTTGTATTTTAGCATTTTTGTATCCTGTATCATGTTAACTAAAAGAATTCACGACTTTTGGTAATTGTAAACGAAAAACTAACCAAACAAGGTTAGCACCATACAATATAAATAATCAGTGTTACCAGCCCTGAGCTTTAAGAATCTCGGTAACTAGCTAACTTATTTTTTGATGTTTATAAATTGTTTTAAAGGGTTTTAATTGAAAGTAACTTATTGTTAATAAATTACAAATTTACTTACACTTGAACCAGTCTTTCATTTCAAAGTAGGCAATAACGAAAATATTAACAGAGCAATTATTTTACAAAGTGGCAGTACAGCGAGCGAGCGGCCAATATTTGAAACTTCAAAACAGTATCAAATATACAAAATCATTTTATTTACTGTGCATACACATATACACTTGTGACATATTTTATAAACTGTGTTGTGCCATTTCAGTGTATTACAGGGCTTATTTTGGAAGACTGACAACAATAATCAGTGGTAAGTGAAAGGTAAATCTACCAGTGCTCCAAGAGAATTTAAACATTACTTTTAAACCTTTTGAACATATTAATTAATAATTCTAATAATCACACACATCTAACTAGTTTTATTACTACGTCTACATGGGTTTCAGATTTATCTTTTTACATTAGTTGTTTTTATCAATACACTGCGTAGATTTCTTTCTCTGCAACTAGACATTGACATATTCTTTATTGCAATATTAGTTACCAACAAGTGTATTGGACCAACTCTTAAAGTAGACATAGGCCTAACCTACGTGGACTGTAGTGAACCTAATGAGGATAATTGTGTTTTCTTCGGACATCTGTTGACATTTACAATTTTTAAAGAGCGCCAACTATCCAATGCATTGAAGTACAAAAACAATTTGAGATTTTGTAATTAATTTAGATTAGTTAATAAAAAGAACAAAACTTTGTTAAGAATTGTGTTGTATGAAACCTATCGTTTGATACTTCCTCTGCCAATTCAAGAGCGATTATATCAGACAATTGCAATACCAGACAGTATTCAAGAGAGAACTGCAAATCAAAATATCAATAGTTCTTTAGTTTATTTATCAATAAATAGTTTATTTAAGTTTTGTATTAATTTTAAAATTACCAAGTACTGTAGTCAGTTGCTCAGAGGCTTTAGAAGTAAAGCTTGTAAAATATCAGAAACATTTCAAAAACATATTTTTTCCAATATTCTAAACTTAACTTCTGGCCTATACATACTAGTTTTTAGAACTACAAGAAAACGAAAATAGTACTGTATATTTCGTAAAATATATTCTATAAATTAAAAATAAAGAAATATTCATGGCAAAAATTTTAAAATATAATACATAACAAAGCAAAAACTTGGAAATTATGGGAATTAAGGTGGTTTATTAAATCAACAAAAACACTGGTAACAACCGATTTTATTAAATTTAATTTTTCTTATATAGTATGATTGACTCATTACAGCCAATTCAGCCGATTTGTTTGAACTGTTGTTCGACTTTCCAGGATGCCACACAGTATAATATAAAACAATATAGTATACCTACAGATTTTATAACAAAATTATTGTTTAACATTAATTAATAAAATAGTTTTTGCAGGGTTAATGGGAAAAACTATATGAAGAATTGCTAACTAAACAAAGTAATAAATTTAGATATATGTTTATAGAGAAATAATTATATATGAAACTAATAACTCAGTACGGCGATTGGGAAGTGGAAAAGAAATATGTCCGAAAAGCTAAAAACATCTGGAAAAAACGGCCAAGCGCCTTGTGTATTGGGGGGGGGGGATGCGTAATGACGAAATTGATAAATTGGAGAGACGACCTACTGATAGGATTGTTGACTAGATTAATGGTCTTACATATCGATGGGAATTGTATGCTACGCTAAAGGAAAACATCATATATTATAACTGATCCCCAACAGAATAGAAAAAGAACTGATCCCCAATAGGCTTAGCTTAGCGTCAGCGGACTGAACGTGACCGCATCACAGATGTACGATCGTGTGGGAGGACAATGTTTTTTATTACACAACTGTTAGAGAATATACGTGACTAATAAAAGAAAAAACGCACGACTTTTATTGACCGTCAGAAAGCGTACTCAGTGACAAACAGTAATGGGTCTGAGCATACTAGAAACAAGTTCTGACCATATTGACACTTTTAAGGAAATAAATAAAAGCAACTAGGTTTATGTTAAATTGGTCGGCTGTCACATGCTACCGTACCATCTACAGAACTTAAGCAGAAACGTTGCCTACCGCTTTTGTTATTAAACGTGTATTCGGCGCTGTTTTTATGAAACAAAAAAGAACTTACAGAAATTAGGAGTTAGTTGCGTTAGACGTAAGATAACCAACGGTAAATTGCACACAGTGCCTTCGGCTTTGAGTTTACAGTACAGATATTCTGTATGGCTTATAAACGTAGTATTTTTATATAATGTTTCATAAACAGGAACATCATTTCTACTATCTATTGGCAGTAATTCCTGTAGTTTAGATTAGAATATTTAAATATTTGGAAATATTGATATCACCATCATCATCTCCACTTCACAGATTAGGCTGCACTGTCTGTTCCGGAAACCATTTCGTCCTCGGACGCCCTACACTACGATACCCTGTAGGTTTATAATTCAAGACAAGTTTGGGAAGGCGATCTTTACTGGATTCTTCCCAGATGCTTACACCAGTTGGCCTTGTATTCCATAATTCTAACCTATAATTTAAAAATTTGTAATTCTCGCCTTATCTGTGCACTACTTATTCTATCTCGTAATGTCCACGCTTTGACCAACCTGAGCCTTCCCTCTGTCTCTCTGTGAAAGTATCCACTCCCATAGAGCGCCACCGCTACAGCCATAGTCTTATAAAATTTAAGCGTAGTGTCTTTCCTTGTTTTGTATTTTACGGTTCTATCGATTGTCCCACATATATGTTTAAAATTATTTAAGTATATTGATATAAAATAATAATTATGAATAGTAGAAATCAAACAGTATAAATTGCAGTTTATAATCTGCAGAAGCACTAAATTCAATACGGTCGGTCAAGGATATTTCACCAAACTCAATGTTATACGTTGGAAGAACCATGGATGTATTAGTCTTAGCATGTGGAAGCCAAGTGTAGTCACTAATCAGACATTAAATCCTAACTTGAAAGAAGGTTCACTGCTGTTCAGACTGATTTCTTACGATGTAGTGCCCAGACCGTATTACGAGTAACCAGAATAGAATGAAAATATATGATCAGTCAATTACAGATAGGGTAGAACAAAGAGACTGAGATGGTTCACACGTCAAATTTGCGTGCACTTACCGTAGTGGGCGCAAATATTTAAACATATGTTTTACGTATATCTGATTGGTGTATAACGAGAACGAAGAGTTTCTAATTTAAGAGGAATACTTGTTTAGGAAACGTTTACTACTTTAAATATAATTGTTATTAAATTAACAAAAATTCTAAACAATAAGCTAAAAAAGATAATGGAATATTTAGTAGGTGAAGAACAAATGGGATTCAGAAAAGAAGTACGATTGATGCAAATGTCACCTTACAGCAGACAATCGAGAACCGCTAAGAATACAGTCTTGAATATTCCATAGCTTTCAAAGACGTTTAAATTGCCTTTGATTACGTAAACAAGGAAAAATTATGGAAAATTATGAATCTTAGAGGACATTTACTACTCTTCATAAGAACAACAAAAGACCTTCAAAGATAAACGGTTGTATGTATCAGCACAAATGGTTTATATGGAATCGCTTAAGGCAGGATTGCGGACAATCGCCTATTTTATTTAATATCTATATAGATCATATTGTAAAATATTGGAGAGAAAGTTATAGAGTACGCATTTAGATGATAAATACGCGTTAAATATAATAATAGAATATCAACCCTTAAAAAATGTATAGGTTCCTCGAGAGTGGAACCTATAAGGGCGAAGATTGTTTAGATAACAACACATTAGAGCTGGTACGTTATTTTAAGCATTTAGGATGCGATATTTCTTACGATTACAATAAACATTTGCACCGAAAATTTTAATAAGGTTTCGATAATATATGCGGTACATCGGCCGATGTATGAAAATAAATCATGAAAAGAAACCGTGTCAAAATTGTATAAAACGCTAGCAATACTCCCGCTTATGTACGACAGTGAAATCTGGATTACAGTAAAAGCACTAGAGAGAAGCTCGAGAGATGACGTTTTTTAAGAGAGTCAAAGGTTAAAGCCGAAGGTAAGAAACGAAATAGTCAGAAAAGAATATCAAATATTTAATTTAAATGAACAAAATATAAGAAAACAGACTTATGTTGAATTAACATTTGGAAAGGGCAGAAGAAAACTGATTACCTTTAAAAGCAAGAGTGTGTAAAGCAAAAAGAAGAAGAAACGTCGGTCGACCGAGAAAAGAAGCGAACCATAACGGGGAACAATACCTAAAACATAAAACGGATGTGATGATTAAACTGCCATTGTGTGTGTGTGTGTGTGTGTGGCATAGCGTTAAACGGTAATAAGGCGAAGTACTAGCGACCTGCCTCCTAACACGCACGCATACTATAATCACTGTAGTCGTAATACTCTAAGCGATAACAGTTTACTGCCTGGAGTCGCGTGCGCATAGCCTACTATAAAATATAATGTGCGACAGAAAGAGGTTAAAAGGCAAAATGAGTTCACATTTTACTCCATCTTTTATTTACAGAGGCCACACTTTTTCACACCATGTCGCGGCGTTTAAAATTATTTTTTTGGATAAAGGCCTTTGCTTCCTCTCTTGACGTTGACTTTTTATTCAAAAGTTATCCCTTCATTCAATTTTTGTGAACATTTCTTTAATACACAGAATGTCACAAAGGTGCTTTAACGAGCACATAAATATTATTGGTTTAATTAAATTTTGATATTTTCTAGGTGGTGTCAACGTTTGAGAGCCACTGCAAGAAAGGTAGGTGTGAGTGCCACCACAAAATCTTTGCAGGTACATTTTGTGTGTAGTAAACGTGAATGAAAAACTGATAATAAAACAATATATGTTTATCTTACAGTTTGGGTGGAAAAAAAACAGTGAAGAAATTATTTCAGTCATTTCGTAATATTCCAATGCCAATCTGACAAGCCATCAAACATGAGATTTGACATCACTGGAGACGAACATAGTTTACCAGTCAGTGAAACACTTAAAACTTCCTTGATAAAGAGTTAACAACTGGTGCCAACAAATTATTAAAAACCCTACGAAAACCGGATGAAAGACACACGCTGAGTATGTATTACATTATGAAAGCACTGATATTTGAAGATTATCATCCAGTCATCTGTTACAAAGTCTAATATAAGATGCCTTCGATACATGTTTAGAATTTTTACAGTCGTTTAACGTTTTTGGAAACTAAACCGGGTATATTCTGAACGCTCTATCTGGACACAGCAATCTTCTTTCAAAATAAATTGTTATATTATTCATCATAAAGCAATTACTCATGTCTTCAAGAAAGACTTGATTCAAGTCTTCAAGAAACAATAGAAAAGGAATTAAATTTTCTGGTTTACACGCATATGAGGGCAGTTACTTGGAATAGAAGCATCATTGTTTCAGGATGAATATTTTATCAACAGGTCTGGGCCTTGAGAATCATATTTTGAAACGCCTCGTGAAGCGTTTCCTATATTACAGAATAGCATATAATTCCTAAACACCGACATATTCTGGCAAACATAGACTCCTCCACATCATTGTTCAGCGGTACAAGAATTCCTTCAACAAACTGGCCCCAAAAATCATGTAATCTCTCAGTACCTACTTTTTTATTGTGGGAAATCATGAAAGGTGTATTTTGCAAATGACTGGAGATTCAAAACATTTAAAAACAGTCATGGCGACAACATTTAAAGCGTTGAACATGAACAAAATTTCCGCTGTGTAAATGTAAACTTTGCAAACCTACTTATATGTAATGTACGTTGTGCCGAACTGGCTTCGGCAACGTATTATTAGCATTTTAAAAACGAGCGCCGCTGACGTCACGCACTGCCACACTGTTACGATAGTTTGTTGCCGGTCGGTTATACACACAAACGGTTATGCAGCTACGCAATACAGCTGGCGCTGCCAGCCAGCTGTGTCTGTACATTCCTGCATTCGGAGGTTACTTGGCTGGACCGAAACGTTGTATCGGCCTCATTTCTGCTTGATCCTCCAACCTGTTCATCTGGTCTCGGCTGGCGGCAAACTTCTATCCAGGACTTCCGAACCTATCACTATGATAGGCTAGATAAAGTGTTGTTCCAGGTACGTGCAAGTCTGCGGGTTCTGAAAATATTCTAACCCCAAATATATTTTGTGTTTCAGCTTTCATTATGAGTTATGCTTGTGTGTATGTGTGCGTATAGAGCAGTTTTTAATCTGGGCATTAATGCTATTACAAAATCAAATTAAATTAAATTTAATTAAATTATGAATGTGAGAGTCGTGGGTCAAGTTGATTTCAATAGAGAATATGCTAATGTATCTTGCACTCAGCTGTTTTGATGTAATTAGTAACTACGAAAGACACAGCTAATCAATTTGAATATTTCAATGAAACATTAAGAAAGTAATTGCTAGACGAGCTTAATACTGTTTAATCTGAATTAGTGGCGATGTGTGTGTGCGCTGTTGCTGCTTAAAGTTAGTGTTGGTATTTAATGTGGACGGCCTAAGTGGCGTGATTTTCTTTATGACACCCTCTACTACCTATTGTATGCCCAGGTGCTCGACCAAGGGCGAGATGGGTGTCAGGGGTGGACGAACATCTGTCCACCCTAATGGCAGAGACGATCCTATAGCCACAATGCCGTCAGTCGAGGACTTTTCCAACGCTAAGCTGCACCAGGGACTTGTGACACGACTGTGACATCACTGATCCGCGCCTATACGAACTAAGTACACCGGACAATCCAGGTGGGAAAATTCTGATTATCTATTTCTCTCTCTCTCTACAACATGTGAATGCACAGAAGCCGCCAGAAGCTCACTCGTGAAGTTCTGAACATTATACTCTAGCACAAACTCTCGTGTTCAATTATGTTATTGCATGTGTGAACATTACCACAGTACACCTAATGAAGTATCTTATAACTGTATAATGTGTAAGAAGTTACACACATACACACACATCCGCAGTTTGCTGTAAGATCTAACTTTCATTTAATTAAGACCATTAGGGAGTTAATTATCTCGTGCTCTCATGTCATCTGGTCATGGCTGAGTTTTAATAACGTAGCGGGGGCTGTCTGATGCTGTAGATGAGAAACGATTTTCTTTCACACACATACTTAACGCTTAATGATTAAGGTAAGGGGTCGTTTGGCTGGTTGAGTTTCGGGGCGGTCACTTACATTCTCTGGTGTGAACTATGCTTGTGAATATGCTGGCAAATCTATGCTTAGGAGCTGAGATATTCCGTTTACGTTGTCATTTATATTTGTACCTATCTATACATATTAGGGTTCCTTCATTTACTGTAGTTGGAATGGGTTTATGAGGAGGTTAGTGTTGAAATGAGGGATGTTTTGTTATTCATGTCGTATATGTGTTTGTGTGTGTAATTTTACTATATATATTTTTTTGGGGGAATATGTAACGGATTTAAAAAAGAGAATAACCATAAATGTGCTTGCTGAGACAACAGGCTAGCCTATTTGATATTATACAACACTTATGGATTAGTATTGCTTTATGAATGAGATTATTACTAACTTTGACTAATACATAATCAGGCAGAAATTTTTGCAATTAGTTTAATATCAACTCACTTACTTTGTGACATTATGAATTAATGGATATACATATATATACATATATATATATAATTCTGCCTTTAATGGTGTGCTCACACAATCACGAACTTGTCATGTATGTAAAATCTTGCGGGTTGAATAAAGCACACGCTTGTTGGTTAAAGGAGTTTTTTTATTTGCAAGTCCTGTCATTCACCTGGGGGGACATGTCTGTAATTGTATTTGGGCCTTGCACACTTTTGCTTCCTCTAGGTTTTTTTTACCTAGTTCTAAATATGATGTCTCTCCCCTTTTACAAAAAAAACTTAATAAAAATAAAATTAAATAAAATTCAAAAAAAAATTACAAAACTTAGAAAAATAAAAGGGGGGTTTCAAATGTTAGTTCAGAGCGTGGTTGTTATGATTCTGGGTGGATAGTAGGTATTATTTCTGCCTTATTTTTTCTCTGTTGAACTTGAGAAATTTTAGAATCTGGGGACTTATATTTATTTTCTTAAATGAAACTTAGTGTGGCTACAGACATGTCAGCTGGTGTTAGGACTTGCAAATTATTTCAAATTATTTTTGATTAGAATCCAAGTGTTGTAAGAAAACTTAATGGTAGTGTAATAAATTAATAGAATGAACAACCAGAAAAAAGAGCACATTTTATAAAATGAATAAGGGGTTAATGAAGTTTAAAATAATTTAATATGTGTTAGTGTTTAAGTGATTATTTTGTGATGTTGAGTGTAAGATGAATTTTGAAAAGGGGTTATAAGAATGTGATTAATTTTTTTAATGAATGTGTGCTGATTGGTTGCACTTGCACATACCCTGGAGCTCATACGGAGTCTGGACATGATGAGGGCCGTCGGTACTTGTTGAGTTTGATTATGACTTGTCTCTTGGATTAGACAACGTGTTTGGTAGCATCCCAGTTATATGGTAATTGTTTATTGAGGGCGTTGCGTTGCGGTATCGTGTATTTTGAATGCGGTTATGGTCCGACCAAGGGCATGGATGTGATAGTTTATATTTTCGATTATATCGAATTTTATGTGTACTTTGTGTGTTGTATTTAGTGAGTTAGTTTGGTTGTTTTGTGTTGTGTTCTCTTCTGGGCATTTTGCATGGCTGTTTCTCTGCTTTTATGACACCCATCTCGTCGTATCGCTAGAGCATTCTGGAGCCACTTGTATGATCAAGTTCTTCCTGTCGTTCTCTTTAATTCTTGCTTTTACGTGGTGTGTGTGTGGATTGCGCGGTCATGTCCATTTCGGTAAATGTGGATTTGTTGGTAAAAGATGAGCTCGAGTGGGAGGTCCGGTTCCGGGGACGGAAGCCGCAGGAGACTGTTGTTTCATTAAGGAAGCAACTCCGTGAGGCTCTTGCCTCCGGTGAGGCACCGAGTGGGAGAGTATTACTTACGGATGTCACCGCCGAGGTGGAGCTGTGCTCGGAAAAATTTGTAGAACTGCTCGATTTGGCCGAAGGCCTGCAGTCGGCGGCACCCACCTCTACGGCTAGACAGAGGGTGCGCCAACGTTTACAACACGTTCTATGCCGTTTACAGAATGCTGAATCACAGGCTACCACCTCGGAATTAGAGAAAAATGTTGTCACTCTTAGGGAGCAAGTGGCGATGGCATTGCGGGAGTTTTCTCTCGACCAGCGTCGCCACGTAGATCCGAATTCCGGTTCTTCTTCTTCTTCTGTTGAGACGGCAGCCAGGGTGGAACCCCCTGTGCATGTTCCTGCCTTTTCCGATATGGCCACCGCAAGCTATCACAAGCTTCCTAACCCACTGTCGGATGTCATTCAGCGTCTCCCAGTTGTCGATGGTCTGGATCCTGAGGCGCTTTTGAGATTCTTGCGCGTATTTTTTCAGTTGGCCGATTTCCCTGGGCTGTCGGAGCGGACTTTGCTTGAGCTCATTTACCCGTACTGTCGGGGATCTATGGCTGAGCGCGTGACAAGTACCCTTAGGGATGGTGGTGGCATAGACCATTTCCATCGGGAAGTCCTGGACGCTTTTGTACCGGGAAGGTTACACGACCGGTTACGACACAAACATTTCTATAGAGTTCAAGCAAGCGGAGAGTCCCTTGCTCATTTCATTTCCAGTGTTAAAGACGCGGCCCGGATCCTGAGGCTGGGGTTGTCAGAGTCTGATGTCATTCATACTATTTTGCAGGGCGTGACGCCGGAGGAACGGTCACGTTTGACATTCGCTGCCCGTCCCCAAAGTTTTATTGATTTAGACCGGCTGTGCGCCGAGTCGACCACTATACAGGGTAATGACGACATTAGAGCCCGCGAGGCTAGGAGGCGTTCAGAACGCCCTAATTTCGAGCGACGAGTCGGGCAGCCCGGCTCTTGGGGTCCTAGGCCTGCGCCGGTTCAGAGCTGTGAAGTACGAGAATTATTCTGTTCTAGGTGTCATAGATCCGGTCACGTCGCGCGCTATTGTAACGATGCTAGACAGCGTCAAGGGACTTCCCGAAAAGGTAACCTTTCAAAAAACGTAAATTCTCGGGGAAGATAAGTCGGGAGTGGTCTTCCCCGTTAGGCCGTTCTCTTCCGGTTTCACTTAACCCCAGGCGGATAGCTAATCCCGGGTCATCCGGCTCCAAGGTCCTGCGAACTGTCCCCAACTACAGTTCAGTATGCCCCTTCCTGTTGGTCGAGTTGAAAAAGGGTCAGCTCAGAGCCTTGGTTGACTCTGGATCAGCCCGATCCATAATTTCATCTAGAGTATGTGAGGACCTTGAACAACAGGGCTTACTATTAGGGTCGGATCGGTCTTCCGTGGTATGCTGGACTGCATCGCAGGAAATTCTGCCCATCTCCCGGGTGGTTTCCCTGAGTATTAAAATCGAGTGTTTTTCATGGGTGTGGCGATTTTTGGTTTCTCCGGCTCTGGGAGTCGACTGCATTGTGGGTGCCGATTTCATCTCCAAGAGTGGTCTCGTTTTAGATCTTCAAGCGCACCACTGTTATTTTAAATTCAATCGGGAGGTTGTCATTCCTTTCCTTGGGTACCAGGGAGCTAAGGGAGGTGTCCAAGAGGTTGTGTGTCCCGATTCAGAAAGAGACCATCTCACCCCGTCCCAGAGGCATGCTTTAGATCATTTGTGTGAGCAGTTCCCCACTGTATTAACTCCCAACCTGGGGCTCACACATCTTTTGGAATATAAGATCCGTTTAACGGACTCCGCCGTAGTCCGCTCACACCCATACAAATTCGCCCCTCCAAAGATGGATGTCCTAAGAGAGAAGGTTCAAGAGTTGCTTAAACAAGGGGTCATTGAACCTTCCAACTCTAGTTATGCAAGTCCAGCATTTCTGGTGCCCAAGCCTGGAGGTAAACAGCGTATGGTCATTGACTATCGCAAACTCAATGCTAATATTGAGGTGGATTCAGTTCCTCTTCCCGATTTACATTCCGCGTTCGATTGGTTTAGTGGGGCCAGGTACTTTACCATCTTTGACCTCAATGCCGCTTATCATCAGATTCCTCTGTCTAAGGAAAGCCGCCCTTATACGGCATTCTGTGTGCCATGGAATCTTTATCAATATACTAGGGTACCCATGGGTCTGGCAGTGGGGGCTCAAACCCTCACGCGACTACTTGACACTGTATTCCATGACGTAAAATTTAAATTCATCTTTAATTATCTTGATGACCTCTTGGTCTACAGTAAAACGTTCGAGGAGCATCTGGGTCACCTGAGAGAGGTGATGTGCCGATTGAGGAGTGCTGGCCTCACTATCAATCCAGACAAGGTAAAGTTTGCACAAAGGAGTATTTCGTTTTTAGGGCATCTCGTCTCATATGGGGGTGTGACGGTCGACCCGGAGAGGACACAAGGCATCCGGGATTTTCCTCCCCCTAGGGATGCGAAAGGTGTTGCCAGATTTGTTGGTATGGTCAATTTTTACCGTAGATTTATCCCTAATGCCGCGGAGATTGCTGTACCTTTAAACGAACCCAGGAAAAAGGGTACCAAATTTGTATGGGGAGAGAGGCAACAGCGGGCCTTTGATACCCTCAAGGAGGCGATCGTCTCTCCCCCTGTGTTGAGGATGCCTGATTTTTCAAAAAAATTCATTTTGCAAACGGACGCGAGTTCTGTTGCGCTCGGGGCGGTTCTGTCCCAGGAAGTCGATGGTGCTAGGCAGCCGGTGGCATTTATATCCCGGACCTTGACCCAACAAGAGAGAAAGTCTTCAGTGTATGAACTAGAGTGTCTTGCTGTTGTGTACGCTCTAGATAAGTTCAGGCGTTTCTTGGAACACGCTGAGTTCCTGTTGGAGACCGATAATCAGGCTCTCTCGTGGCTTCTCGCTCATCCCCGGCAGCTGGGTAAAATAGGGCGTTGGGTGGTCAAGATCTCATCCTTTAAATTCAAAGTGCAACACATCAGGGGAACACAAAATGTTGTTGCAGACGCCTTGTCACGTATGTTCTCCCAACTCAGCGAGGCCAATTCTGAGCAACCCTGTTCCGTTCTGCTGGATTTTCCTTCGGCTTTTACTGATGTGTTACCCCATCAGTTAAATGATGAAGAGTTGGGTCCTATCATCCAACACCTAAAAGAGGGTAACGTGCAGGTACCATATTTTCTGTCCAAGGGCGTCCTGTGCTGCCGAGAACGAAAAGGACGTGCCCCGAAGGTTGTGCTGCCTAGCAAGCTCGTGCCAATGGTCTTCAGCTACTATCATGATTCCCCAATAGGTGGCCATAAGGGAATTTCGAAGACCATTTCCAGTATTAGGAGGCATTTCATCTGGAAGGGCATGGACAGGGACATCGCGGCTCGTGTGAAAGCATGTCATCTCTGTGGCTTGAGTAAGCCTGCTCAAAACACTAAATTGGGTCTATTGTCATCTGATGTGGCGAGCAAACCCATGGAGAAGTTATTCATAGACTACGTGGGACCTTTCCCTCGTAGCAAGTCAGGTAATGCTTACCTACTTGTTTGCGTGGATGCTTTTTCCAAGTTTGTCTGGCTACTGCCCTTACGACAGGCAAACACTCGCTCAACTATCCTTATGCTACAGACCCATGTCTTTCAGCATTTCGGTTTTCCGTCCACCATTGTCTCTGACAATGGACCACAGTTCATTTCAAAAGATTTCCGGCGAATGTGTTTCGCTAACGGCATCAAACATGTGACCACTTCCCCGTACTACCCTCAACCGTCCCACGCGGAGAGATTTAACCGGAATCTCCGTTCAGCGCTTATCGCCTATCATGCTGAACAACAGGATTGTTGGGACCAAAATTTAAAGTGGTTGCAATTGGCATTTAACACGGCCCTACACGAGAGTCACAAGGCCGTACCCTTTGAAGTCATGTTTGGGTTCTCACCGAGTTTGCCGTTGGACAATTTGTGGCACATTGATGATCTTCTCCGAACGATCCTGAGGTCACGACTGTGGACAGATGGCGGGAGGTCCGGAGGAATTTGCTTCGTGCGCACGAACGCGTCCGTAGTCGCTACAATCAGGGGCGAATTCCGAACCAATTTAAGATTGGCGACTTGGTCTACTGTCAGAGCCATCCGATCAGCTCAGCCATAAATAGGAGGGCCGCTAAACTATGTTATCGTTGGTCGGGACCATACCGCATTCTTCGGTTTGTGTCGCCCGTCACAGTGAAATTGGGTGATCCCGGAGGGGATGTTGAAAGAGTAACCACTCATATTTCGAAGCTAAAGTTTTGCCATAGGGCATGAGTTAGGGATGACAGTTAGGCCCATAAAAAAGGGGGGAATACTATTTGGGGTTCCTGGATCTCAGTTATTGGAATTGGGAGGCCTTGGTGGTCAGTACTCAAATCGGGATCCTGCGATTCTTCTCTTTCTCCTGTTCTTTTCTGTCTCTTATATCTGCATGCGGACCAGGGCCCGGCGAGCATGCAGGACTCACACTTACATCTTCTCTTTCAGACACACACTCACTAACTCACACCTCTTCCTTCTGCCTTTTCGTTTTCCTGTGTTACTGAACTCACCAAGAGCGTTTTAGAATCTGAGATTTTCCAGGTTTCCCGCAGCCGTCGTGCTTGAGGACTTGTTTGTTTTGGGTCAACCATGTTGCCCTTTTGGGGTGAGGGTGTGCCGAACTGGCTTCGGCAACGTATTATTAGTATTTTAAAAACGAGCGCCGCTGACGTCACGCACTGCCACACTGTTACGATAGTTTGTTGCCGGTCGGTTATACACACAAACGGTTGTGCAGCTACGCAATACAGCTGGCGCTGCCAGCCAGCTGTGTCTGTACATTCCTGCATTCGGAGGTTACTTGGCTGGACCGAAACGTTGTATCGGCCTCATTTCTGCTTGATCCTCCAACCTGTTCATCTGGTCTCGGCTGGCGGCAAACTTCTATCCAGGACTTCCGAACCTATCACTATGATAGGCTAGATAAAGTGTTGTTCCAGGTACGTGCAAGTCTGCGGGTTCTGAAAATATTCTAACCCCAAATATATTTTGTGTTTCAGCTTTCATTATGAGTTATGCTTGTGTGTATGTGTGCGTATAGAGCAGTTTTTAATCTGGGCATTAATGCTATTACAAAATCAAATTAAATTAAATTTAATTAAATTATGAATGTGAGAGTCGTGGGTCAAGTTGATTTCAATAGAGAATATGCTAATGTATCTTGCACTCAGCTGTTTTGATGTAATTAGTAACTACGAAAGACACAGCTAATCAATTTGAATATTTCAATGAAACATTAAGAAAGTAATTGCTAGACGAGCTTAATACTGTTTAATCTGAATTAGTGGCGATGTGTGTGTGCGCTGTTGCTGCTTAAAGTTAGTGTTGGTATTTAATGTGGACGGCCTAAGTGGCGTGATTTTCTTTATGACACCCTCTACTACCTATTGTATGCCCAGGTGCTCGACCAAGGGCGAGATGGGTGTCAGGGGTGGACGAACATCTGTCCACCCTAATGGCAGAGACGATCCTATAGCCACAATGCCGTCAGTCGAGGACTTTTCCAACGCTAAGCTGCACCAGGGACTTGTGACACGACTGTGACATCACTGATCCGCGCCTATACGAACTAAGTACACCGGACAATCCAGGTGGGAAAATTCTGATTATCTATTTCTCTCTCTCTCTACAACATGTGAATGCACAGAAGCCGCCAGAAGCTCACTCGTGAAGTTCTGAACATTATACTCTAGCACAAACTCTCTTGTTCAATTATGTTATTGCATGTGTGAACATTACCACAGTACACCTAATGAAGTATCTTATAACTGTATAATGTGTAAGAAGTTACACACATACACACACATCCGCAGTTTGCTGTAAGATCTAACTTTCATTTAATTAAGACCATTAGGGAGTTAATTATCTCGTGCTATCATGTCATCTGGTCATGGCTGAGTTTTAATAACGTAGCGGGGGCTGTCTGATGCTGTAGATGAGAAACGATTTTCTTTCACACACATACTTAACGCTTAATGATTAAGGTAAGGGGTCGTTTGGCTGGTTGAGTTTCGGGGCGGTCACTTACATTCTCTGGTGTGAACTATGCTTGTGAATATGCTGGCAAATCTATGCTTAGGAGCTGAGATATTCCGTTTACGTTGTCATTTATATTTGTACCTATCTATACATATTAGGGTTCCTTCATTTACTGTAGTTGGAATGGGTTTATGAGGAGGTTAGTGTTGAAATGAGGGATGTTTTGTTATTCATGTCGTATATGTGTTTGTGTGTGTAATTTTACTATATATATTTTTTTGGGGGAATATGTAACGGATTTAAAAAAGAGAATAACCATAAATGTGCTTGCTGAGACAACAGGCTAGCCTATTTGATATTATACAACACTGATGGATTAGTATTGCTTTATGAATGAGATTATTACTAACTTTGACTCATACATAATCAGGCAGAAATTTTTGCAATTAGTTTAATATCAACTCACTTACTTTGTGACATTATGAATTAATGGATATACATATATATACATATATATATATATATATATATATAATTCTGCCTTTAATGGTGTGCTCACACAATCACGAACTCGTCATGTATGTAAAATCTTGCAGGTTGAATAAAGCACACGCTTGTTGGTTAAAGGAGTTTTTTTATTTGCAAGTCCTGTCATTCACCTGGGGGGACATGTCTGTAATTGTATTTGGGCCTTGCACACTTTTGCTTCCTCTAGGTTTTTTTTACCTAGTTCTAAATATGATGTCTCTCCCCTTTTACAAAAAAAACTTAATAAAAATAAAATTAAATAAAATTCAAAAAAAAATTACAAAACTTAGAAAAATAAAAGGGGGGTTTCAACGTAATAGGCCTATATGTAATATATGTATATAATATACATATGTATATTAATATGTATGTAATATGTATTAGTATGTAATATTAATATGTATAATATATATGTAATATATGTATATATGTAATATTTATATACACTGACAAGTATTCAAGTAAATGGAGAACTTTTGAGTAATTTTTAATTTTAAGGAGATGTTTGTTTTCTTTAACAATTATAAATGTGTGGTATACGTCAATAGTAACTTTATGGTTTGTTTTTTAAGTAAATTGATTGTCTGGACACTACGTGTACCTTATGTTTTGGTTACAGCCAGGAAAACAGCATTATTTACTTAGTAAAGAATGGATCGCAACTCACGAAAGTTGCAACTGTTTATCTTAAAGTAGGTTGTACAACATAAGTTACGTAGCTTTGTACTGTTTGTGTAACATGAACTACTCTAACAAGTAACACTATGTTAACACAACGTACGTAAACGTAAAAATAAGATGTTTACTTAGAGCGTAGAGTCATGTTACTGAGTCTGTAGTACAATTAGTTTCGATACGGCTAGTAGCTTTCATTGAGTCAACACACTTCATTATGGTAGAGACTAGACTAATGTAGTGTATACACACACATACAACACATATATATATATATACATATATAAACATTAGAATAATGCGCTCAGAACCAATTCGTGTCTACGGTAGGTGACCGCAGTCCCATGACAAGGTAAAATAAATAACGGACACGAAAGATTTTGGAAGGACGAGGTGATGGAGACTGGCTATAGGCAAACAAAGACGACTGGATAAGCTAGTTTCTGGAGGAAGGGGGAACTGCCTTTGGAATCCTTATTCGATGGTGAAAAATTGACTTCAGTGTGTACACAAAGTGTTGAAGTCTCCTCGTACGTACGGTTAAAGTTACAGTCAAAGAGAAAATTTAAATTATTAAAAAAAATATTCCTTTCTAGGAAGTTATGGAGTTTACTTCGTATGTGTGAGGTTACCATTTTATGTGTTTGTTTAGATCACTGAAGTGCGAGGAAAGTAAAAGTATTGTACCAAAAGTTGTCAGATTACAACTACTTTGTTAATGCATGAGATATAAGCGCCTACATATATTTAATATAGAAACTATAACTCGGTAATGTTCAAAATAGTTTCCACCAGTGTTGATGCATTTGCTCTGCCTTTGGACCCGCTTGTAAAGTCTTAAAGTCTTTCGGCCATTCCCTGGCCCAGTGTCTTGCAGCAACTTATATTTCAGATGTATGGTCAAAATGCCAATCACGAAAGCTTTCCTTCATCCGACTGAACAATTTGAACTTTTTGGATGTCAAATCAGGTTTGAAAAGGGGATGTATTACCACTGACCATCATGACCTGTAGTTTTGTCAAGAAAGTGCACTGCCGTGGTGTAATTTAGCTGTGTCAATTTTTACGAACGGCTTCTCAAAGATTCCAGACTGATGTAAAATATCGATATCTGTTCATTGTTACCTTCGTTAAAGAAATCAGTCAGAAGTTACTCCCGTGTTATCATAGAAGGCAATCCACTGTCATATCAGGGGGGAAGGGTTTCTTTAGAAGTTTTTCAGAAAAAGTTCTCTGAACACTATACGCCGGTCTGCGCGATACGTCTACCATCCAATCTGTTATATTTTCCTCCGCGATTCCTATTGTTGACTTTTCACTACGCAGTTCGTCTTCAAAAATTGTTGCCTTCTTTAGAATATATAATTCAACTTCGCACTTATCCTCATTAATTGTTGCCATACAAATATCTTGAAACTTTTACGGTTGTCGCCAACGGTACATTCTTCTTTGGTCAAGAACGCTAATAGACCTACTGTTCTTTGACTTTGCTTCACATCTTTGGCTATGGAGTAACTAAAAGTAAAAATATTATATCAGCCAAGCAGCTAAATTAACCCCGTTGGCATAAAACATCGTATTTGAGTTAATAAGTCCGTTTGAAATAGCAAATATGGATTATTTTAAGTAGACCACTAGTACTTTCCATGTAGGGCTAATTCAGGCATTCGTTTTTGTTTACAACGCATTTCAAAAAGCTTAAGTAGCTTCACTACGCGTATATACAGCCAATGTGACTAATTGTGTCCTAGGTAACTTTACTCTGACAATATTCCTTTGATAAGTATTTTTCTGGTGTTTTTTTAACCACACACCCTTACTCGCCGTAAGTCTTTATAAAAATCTTTACAGTCATTTCTACCAGCATGAAAACTCAAAAAATCTAATCTTGTTTCTTCCCAATTGTCCGTAATTATAGTTTTGTCGATCAACGATCGTCACAAAAGATTGTATTTCCTTTGTGTTTTCCTCAGTGTTCGTAAGGTCTGCACATTGTCTGCTTCCATAAATATTATTTTGGCCTGCAGTAGTATCCTAGACGTCTTTGACACCTATGATCGATTCTCCATCCACTAAGACTATTATAATCAGATTTTATTGTTTAGCATATTAATACAAAATAATTCATATCCTTTCATAAATCCAATACATTATACAAGATCCGTTTATATACATTAGTAAGAAATAAACAGAATTTGTCTAAACTATGAAATACCGATAACTTTCATTTTTGAAAAGACTAAAAACATGCCCTCCTCAGTTTCATGTAGTTATTTTTGTCCACTGGTTGAAATTACTCTCTGATGAGATTTTCTCACAAACTTTGTTCTTGTCTACAACCTAAACACTTCATCATTGATCTTCCTATGTTTCCGTGAAACTCTCTGCATCCTATTTCATAAGCACATTCTAAAAATTAAAAGAACGATTCAGTTAGTAAAACTTAAACCTTTAAAATTCACGAATAAAATCGTAACAAGTGACTGTCACTATAAAGGAAATGTAATGTCCGCCAATTTTTATACGTAAATAATAAGAAATCCCTTGAATGCGACCGGCGAAGTATGTCGTAGTATTGAACTCAGTTGGAGGGAACACACACGAAAAAGGAAACGTAAGCAAATTCACTTCAGCGGAAAAGAATTATATTGATTACTCACTAAAACCTAAAAAATATCATTAGAAAAACCCTCTGTAGTACAAAGGCCTGTGTGAGCATACGAAATACAATCCTCTCCTTCAAACAAATGTTCAACACCATCGCACCGAAAACTGTAAGATGGACATGAAACAGTGAAAAAGAGGTATTCTCACTGGAGATGCGCCCATCATAGAACAACCATATTAGCAAAAGAGCTAATTTTTTAAGGCAGCAGATATTGTAACTTCTCGTTGCTATTGTAAATAAAAAGAGAATGGTCCACCTTCACAATAGCCTAACTAAAT
This sequence comes from Magicicada septendecula, assembly GCA_034769895.1. Classification (NCBI taxonomy): domain Eukaryota; kingdom Metazoa; phylum Arthropoda; class Insecta; order Hemiptera; family Cicadidae; genus Magicicada; species Magicicada septendecula. Next base: position 101,483,281 of record CM068368.1, read on the forward strand.
ATACAGAGCTTTGTAGAAAATAATTTATCAGATGTCTTCATAGTTTGGGTCTAGTATTTCTTGAGAGCCCATTTTTGTACATGTTTAAACCTTCCTCAGAGACTTTCATCCACCAGAGCTCTGATACCTGTCCTAACTTTACAACTCCCGGTTAAAAAATTTATAAATTTTTTTATATTTTTATGATGCTTATAAATAACGTTGAGTGCTGAATGATGGAAGGTACAGAATCAGAGTTGATGTCGCTGTTGAATCGTTACAGTTGTAACAGAGAAAGATTCGCGCGGGGATCACTTGTACAAAACGAGAGTTACTAACGCATGACTAAGCGACAATACCGACAACTCCGGCGTCTCACAATACCAACACTTGCTCTATTTTGCTGTCTGCTGTGAATTTTTAACTTTTAAATTTAGCCATTCGTTCTAATTTCATTCCAACACAGTTTAACGGCAGTGTCCTGAAAAACATTGTTCCTATGTTTCTAACGCTTTTAATATTTGTGTGTACTAAATTCAGTTTTATTTTATTATAATCATAATTAATTTAATTGTAATATATGTTATCATAATTACATTTTTAGGTTTATTTTATCATTATCGTCTTCATCACTTGTAGTCTTTTAATTTTATTATTATTAATAATAATAAATACAACTTTTCTTACAAGAATATAGTTTTTTGTATTTTTTGAATATATTACACTCTTTCGATAGTATAAACTATCATCATCATAAATACAAATTGATGAATTTTTAAAAGTAAATAAATAAATTGTTTAAAATTTTTTTAATTTGTATTTCTGATTATGATAGTTTATACTATAGAAAAAGTGTAATATATTCAAAAAATACAAAAAATATTCTCTTGTGAGGAAAGTTTTATTGATTATTATTAATATTAAAAAAATATATATACAAAAATATTTGAGCAAATGCGAATCTTTTAATATATCATAGTGGGTTGCGACATTCTTTTATTACACTGATTGATTTGATTTTTTCCTTCAGTCAGTAAATAGAAAGTGAAATTAATGAATTTTCAAAAACTTCAAATTTCTTGCATATATATGTTTTTATAATCAAATAAGCAGCTGGTCAGGGACGCTTATGGTACCAGAATAGAAATTACAATGACTACTTTAAGCAAGTTTTTGATGAGAGGCCCCTCATTTTGGGGCAGAAACCAAGATCTGTTTCATGATTCGCAACTGGAGTAGAACTCAAGGAGGATGATCAACTAAATAAGAACTAGTGTGCCTTCCACGAGATGTCAAATATAATTAGATTAGGAGTCAAATCTAATTAAATGTGATAAAAATGTGAGTAACAACGAATATAAATGCGGGAAGCTTCAAAACACTAATTATCTACAAGTCTGCCCAAAATAGTTGAGCTACCTCCACACTGGAAGACATGTGGAATTCAAACAAGAACACTGCTCATATTTTGGTCCAGAAGTTGTAAATACGTCCGAGCACGAAAGAACAAAAATCAATACAAATTAATTTCATGCCTTGTACCTATATTACAACTTGTTAACTACAAAAATCAATGGTTTCACATTGTTACTTCTTAGCATACAATACGTAAAATCAAATACTTTATTATTAGATGATTTTATTCAGAAGAAAACACATGGTGTTTCAATTTTCTATTAGTAAATAGGCTATAGGGAATCATTTTATTCAAGACTAATTTACATGTTTGTCTAATTTCCTCATGTCTGTAACAAATTAACTTCAACAGAATTAGACATTGTTTGAATATTTTGTTCCTTTTGTCCGACACCCTCGCAAAATTTGTGAAATACTTTTTGCCAAAATTAAAATTGATTTTCTGCTCAGATACAATAATCAAGCGTTCATAAACGCGGTATAAAGTGTGTATACACTATTCACATAACTATAATAATTATTAAAACTAAACCGCAGTAAAAACAAATAAAAGCTTAATACATAGTACACTTTATCACAACACACAACTACAGCATATGCGGAACACCCCCTGTTGGACCAAACTGTCACTACTATCTGTGTATGCACTAATGGTATTAGTGGCACCAAAATCCGCGAAAGCTTATTAAAATGGAAATGTCATGAGAACAACGCTTACAGTAAGAGATTTATGGTGACATTTACATTCAGGCTGAATCTAATAGCAATAAACTACAATTATATCTTGCAGTTTAACGTTACATCACTATTGTGTATTTTTCAATTAGTTTTCAGAGTGCCGTTCAGTCAAGCTAAAACAATTTTAAAATGACTACTATAGGGAATTGAGGAAGGTATTTCATCGTGCTAGTTATAAGCCGTTACATTCATGTTTGAAAATATATTAAGTGCAATAACGAAATCAACAACACGTTTGTGAAAAGTATCATATATTTGAGCTTAATAAAGGATAAAACGATAGACTTGATAAACCATAGAACGGTTAATACGGTTTTAATACGGTTGAAAATTTAGAAAACGTAGACACATATTTAAATACATTTAAAATGACGTTATTTTTAGAAAAGATAAAGACATCAAAATAGATTAAGACGGAGGTATTTAAGAAAGTATTGAAGCCGTATGGAATGAATTGTTGGTGTCTGTGTCAAAAATAAATTGAGGATTCAAGCGTAGAAAGGATAGAGTAAATAAACCTAAGGACCCAGAATAAAATGAGCTTAGCACAGAACGTGTCATTGAATAAATAGTAGAAGGATAAGTAAACTGGCTTGGACATATCTTTCGTCGGGTTTCGTAGTTCCCATTTATAATAATAATTATTAAGTTTTAGCACATGTAGTTCTTAAAATTCCTTCCCGGGCTGTTTGGCCGTAGTCCATTATTTTCTGCAAAAACAGACGTTTCGGGAGTGCCATCGACTGCAGCACACTGTTCGTTTGCTGCGATCGCTATGAATCGGCGGGGTAAAAGACTGTCATTGAATACTTTATGGCAAGGTGTGTTGCGAGCCTCTAATACACGTTCTTATTTCTAATTGGCTGGTGGGTGATTTATTACTGTATAGTGGCAGTTAGAAAATTTACAAGTATGAGTGGTGTTCGGGGACGTCTCCAGCCTTAACCACAGTACACGTATACCACCTCACGTTAGCGTATTCTACCTTACACTGATGATGATAGTCGATGGCACTGCCGAAACGTCTGTTTTGGACCACGGCCAAACCGCCTGGGAAGGAATTTGAACAACATTAACTCCGGCCGTGTAAGCCTACGATGTACATGACATGCAGTTCTATTTTCTTCATTGGCTCCACAGAGATCGCCTTTCCGTAGTCTAGTCAAAACGTTTGGTGTCAAGAAAAACAAACGCCTAGTGCTAAACCGAAGAAAGTGTTTTATTATTTTCTAGACATTTTTCTGCCAACTGAATGAGTGTATAATCTCTAAGAGTTACATTTAGGAGGATATGTGACACTAAAATTTAAGGAATCAACAAAAGGGGAAGGTCAAAGAGTTCTTGAATACACAGAGAGTTAAATTGTAACTAATAGGTATAATAAGCACGAAGATATATGTGGAGACTAAAGATATAAATGGTTTGTGTAGAAAACGTAAAAAGAAAAAAATAGTTTTTTGACAATAACCAGAACAACGGTTTGTAATAATAGTTTTCATAAGTTCATGATATTTAAAAAAGAAATTGAACATCTTATTGCTTTACACAAAGTGAGAAGTAAAAATCAAGATAGGTTAAATTGTTAACGCACAAAGAGTAATATTAAGGATTATTATTTCTGAAAAGTTTTCAGCAATTAAAAAATATACATTTAAACAATATAAACAAGTTATGAATACTAAGTTTAATGGTTGCTTGGATTGATTACTTAAACAAATATCATAACAGAAAACATTTATAATCAAAATTCAAATCAATTATTTCGTTGAATATTTCTATTTAATCCGATGCTCTTCATTACCGAACAAATCAGTAAATGAACAGTTAACAAAACCAGTACATAGGATACGCGATTTTAAAACAAACACATTACAAAATATGTGAAATAATAACGTGATGGAATACTGACTCGTATTTATGGCTACAATGCATGGTATTGCATTTTAGTTTTTAATTTTATTTTTAAAATCTACTAATACTGACAATATTTTATTAATTTTAGAAATTTTACTTCTATTTTCATCTTAATTTGTAGGAACTATTTTAAGATGCGACGTAAAAGCGGCTTTTGTTACTGAGCTATTTTACTGCAAACAAAACAAAGCCATGGATAAATATCAATCTACCACCGTATTTTGGAGTAAATACAGGTACGGTTTAATTTTATCTAGCACACAGAATCCAGAATGTGTATCTTTGTACTTTTGTTTGTAGTTGTATTTTCGTTCACAAGTTCAAAGCAACGGCCGAAAATTGTTGTTATTAATTTACCCGAATACACAGACCAACACCACATACAGTGGTGTTAAAACTGTTGGATATTCACATCGTGTGCAAGCAGAGGTGACGCACCTTTTTGTTTGATGTGAAACTAATTGGAAGCCTGTTAGTAAAAACGTTTCTCTCTCTTGGTGATAAAAAAACAGCAAATTAAAACGCGATATCATTTAAAATTCAAAATATGCGTGAAAAATAGAATAGAAATAGAATGGAAAAATAATATGCTATACATTTACAAAAACTGTATTTTATCGACTTTCTTTTAGTAAAACTCATTTTAAGAAATTCAGCAGTGTTTAAATGATTTCATACCATCCTCCTAGTACAATTATTAAGTTCAATGTAGAGAATGCAATGCCCAGTTTGTAACGAACAAACAGTGGCGCTTAAGTCTTGTTTTACAACAAACCTGGGATCTGAACATGTGACTTCATTTCGTTTTATCACATGCACTTATCTCCACTTTTTTTATTTAACCTTCATCCCCTGCTCTCATTAACAATTGTTATTCTTTTTGTCTTATCTCTTTCCTTGTGAATAAGGTCATTTCTATCTTTTCCACCCGGTTTTACTTCTATTTCTGTTTGGTAGTACTCTCCAAAATATTATCAAATTCCACGTCTATCTGTCCTCCAGTTTGTTTAAATTCTATTTTGTTCTTTTCTTGATCCCTCTTACCCTATTCATTTTACAGAAATATTTGTAGCCACATATTTCGGTCGTGCTCCTGGAAGGGAATTTACTTTTTTAATATCATTTTATTTCCTTGTTTTATTCTTAAGTATTCTATCTATGATGCCACACATCATCTACAATTAGATAATACTTTGACTGTGAAGAATTCGAGTAATTTGTTATCCTGATACGGCTACCTAAAGTAGCATGTTGGTATATTCCCTTTGGAACAAATTCCTTGTTCCCTGGTAGAAAGACCAAGAGCTAGTAGGCGAGGTATACTGTGAAGAAGGCAATGTGCCTACTCCGTAAAGTGCGGAAGAAGAAGAACAAAAATTCTCTTTTTCTAAGAAAGCCCTATAATCGGTTTACCATCTTATTCTGTTTCCTTGGATCTTAAGGAGAAAACTCAGCCTTCTTTTATGCTTTTTTAACCACGTATTCATTACAACTAGTTTATGCATTTCTCAGAATTCCATAGAAATTACTATGATACGTAGTAATCATCTAACGGCAGAAGGCTCCATCATTTTTTTCCTAATCCTTAACTTCCCGCTACATTCCTGCCTCTAACTTCTCCAACAATGTTATTATTTTTTATCGGTATTATAAAATTCCTTTTTTCTTGCCGCCGTATTCTGTTAAAATATTTTCAGTCTGATCATTGTGCTTTGTTTAGTTTTCCCAATTAAATTAATTTACTTCCAGTTAATTACAACGGCACACAGCCATAGTTATTTCTATTTCCTATACACTCGTACGTTAAAAATAATTATCGGTAATCTACGTATGATAATCTGTACGTACGACTAGTACGTACAGATTATCGTACGTAGACTACCGATATTTTTTTTCGACTAGACGAGCATGGTTTTTTTCTCACACAATAGATCTTGAGAGCTGTAGAATGCCCACGCTGCAGTGTCAGAACAGAACAAGAGAAACCTGTGTGACAAGTTTAGTATGTGTTCTACTGTGTATTTGACATCACGTATCTATAAATCTACATGTCACGCACATTCACGTAAACTAAATAACAAACATCAATTTTTAGATATATGAAAATTTAATTAAATATGACAAATAAATACTGGAAATATCTTAAAATGCTGGGAACACACTTATCACAAGAATAATGTATTTCTTCTGAAAGAAGTAAAATAAGTTTTTTCCAAAGCTCGCAGTAATAAGATTCAACCAATCAATGAAACATTGACTCAGTATCCCATTCATTGCTTTATTAAATATTTACCAATACAGATAAAGTCTGTAAAACATTAGAAAAAATACTTTAATACTAGTAAAAGAAATTAATTTTACTTGTGATAACTGCACTATAGTTCCTATAAGGAGATGAAACGGAAATCACAGAGAAGATCGCTGTGGAGATCTGCTACAAACCAATCTGCGAATTGCTAACAAAGAAGAAGAGAAGAATTGCACTGTAACTGCAACAAGGAACCTTGAACTGACTCACAAGTTAACCACATACTACATTAAGGACATTAATATATTTAAAATAAAATAAAACCAAATAAATAGGAAAAAACATGGTTCACATAAAATTTCACTACTGTTATAATTTTTATAATAAATAAAACCGTACACAAAATTATTTCGGGTATATCAAAACAAACATTATAACAACCCAAAAAGAGTATATTAAAAATGTATATCAATTATTCGATGAGGTTTTTCTATTTACTTAATGAGGCACTTCTTTATTTCGTTTTAAGGAACATACATTTTTGTGTGATATTATCGACAGCGCGTAGTAAATCAGCAAACAAACAAGTTAACAACAATAGTACAGGGAAGGGAATACGTGATTTTTAAATACACACTTTACGAACTGGGTGAAATAATCGCGTGAAATAACCGACTGACTCATGTACAGTGTTTACATTTCCGATCTCTAGTTATTGTTACCAAGCGTATTGGGAAACAGCGAGAAAAAAAAAAAAAAAAAAAAAAAAAAAACAACCCATTATCTAGGGGATGTAAACAGTGGGGCTGGAATACGCCCAGTAATTTATTCTCGTCACAAGCAGCAAACAATAACGGAAAAACGATTAAAATAAACGGCGACTTAGTAACTTGTTTTCTTTTGTACAGTCGGGACTTTGTGAAAATTGTGGCGATCACCAAAATATCTAGTCTCAATGCAAGTTTTTGTGAAAATTATGCATTATGATATGATGTTTCACTAAACATTTAACATATATTATTGCATAGTAAGCAGTAAAATCTATCAGTGGCTCATTTGTATTAAATGCGACTTTTAAATTAAATAATACAAAGTATAAGTTTATAATTCATACGAATACAATTTTCTGTGTAAATAATTTTTAAATCCAAGTCGCATCCAAGCGGCTGAAATGAGATTTCTCAGGCACGTGGCAGGGTATACTCTCCATGATCATAGAAGAAACACAGATTTACGGCAGGAACTGAATATCATGAGTATACTCGACAGGATCGCCCAGTATCGGCTGAATTGGTGGGAACATCTTCACCGAATGGATGACTGCCGCATCCCCAAACAACTATGGAACTATAAGCCGAGGGGACGGAGAGGTGTGGGACGTCCGAGGAAGCGCTGGAGTGACCAGCTCTAATTTTGCCTATTTGAGACCGGAATAAAACCATCTTTGGTTTAATCCGTGAAGATGATGATGGTGATTAAATGATGACCCACAGATATACGGCAGGAACTGAATAATATGAGTATACTCGACAGGACTGTCCAGTATCGGCTGAATTGGTGGGAACATCTTTGGCGAATGGATGACTGCCGCATCCCCAAACAACTATGGAACTATAAGCCGATGGGACGTCCGAGGAAGCGCTGGAGTGACCCCAGCTCTAATCTCCAGCCTGTTTGAGACCGGGACAAACCATCCTTGGTTAAATCCTTGAAGATGATGATGATGATAAATAATTTTTATTATTATAGTTTTTATTTAAATACATTTTTACGTTATTTCTCTACGAAATTATAGTCTAAGCTCTGCGCAATTTAACTCTGTATGTAAGAGTGATTCGTAAGTCTTAGCTTAAATTGCAAAGAATACATGCAACTTTACCTTGCGCGTTACACAACACTCCTTAGAATTAACATTGGCACGCATCATTTTGCAGTTGGAAACAGTTTTGTTCTTTTAAGCCCTCGTATAAAGCGTCCGTACAAAATTTGATAACTTTTACCCGTAACTTATAACCGTACTCAGTCGTCTTAATTGCCCTCTTCATCTTCAACCATTTCGTCAATACTTAAATTATCTGTTCCAGAATCAGAGGAGGACGATTATTGATTTACTTTAATTCTCTTCTTCTTCGGGTGGCTTAGGATTTTTGCCTTCACCAAATTCTTCTTTCTAAAGTTTTTCTTTCTATCATATCATCTCCTTACCTTCTTCTTTACATCTCTTCTTTTATCTTTTTCTTGATTGTCTTTCCAGTGTCTTCGCTTTGTTTATATTTCGATGGAAGAAATTTTTGCCAAAATATTTTGTAGCAGTGAACGGGTCATCAATGTTTTACAAACTGAATTACTCGCACTCCTAGCACTACCAAAGTTTGTAGAATTCAAAACTCAACTGGCTGAAGTTTAGAGTAACGGCGTTTATATAATCTGGCCAGATCAGGGTATGAGAATCGAAACGTTTACAAGGAACATTCAAATGAAATGCTTTGCGCCGTTTCGGTATATTGCCTCATCCCAATGAGAAATCTTCTGGAATTCATGACAAACTATGCATGTTGTTTATAACATGATAAATTACGTTCTGTACTTTCATAAAGAATGACTCGTTCAACGTCATAAATATTTTTATTCGTTTCGTTATAAACGTTTATAATGAACAATCTGCTGGTACAAAAGTATTAGCAATGGGACCAACGAAAAACAACTTAAAAGTAATATATGACACAGCCTGCAATATACACGATTATTCAATTTTGGGGAATTCTATTTTTTTCAAACCATTTTGAGTTGCAACGCGTTTGAGTTTCGTTTATTTACAAGTTCATTTTAAGATAATACGAAAGCGCACCTTTACCATCTGACGAACACTGAAAACAAATATTAGATCTATTGCAAATTTTACGCAGTCTGGTAAAAGATTTCACAAATCGTGACAAATACGTTATTTAAAATTACAAAGAAATGTTAGCCAAGAAGTGACAATAATTAAACGATATTGCACATAGGCTACTGTATGCGAGTTACAGTAGGCGTAAGTGAGCGACAAGCGCTTTCATGTGGGTCGCGTAATCACACAACTGCAGTCATTAGCCAGCCGAGGCGCCCGCCACGTACGTATGTACATAACATGTCGCGTTGTTCCTCTATGTATGGTTACATGTTTATCTGTTAATTTTTGAGATTTTCTGCGCTGTACGTATCTTCGTTCTTTGTGTCCTTTTCACATCAAATCATAATTATGAAAATAATTATTTTCTACTACAAATGTTTTCATTACGTGAAATATGCTTCAAAAGATTCTAGCATGCATTTAGAGGTTTTAATTTTTAACAAATAAATCTGAACTTAGTTTTTGATATATAAATAATTTTGATAATAAATATAGTGATACAAATATTTTATAATACATATAAGCCATACACGTTAATGTAAATACATGTATATCTGTATATTTATTTATTTACGTAATAAAGTATAATATGTGACTCACAAGTGTCTTTTGAAAAAGGAGAATGTATCCCTAACATTGCTAACCTCCAAAAAGCAGATTGGTTGTGAAAACAGTCTAATAAACAAAGTTCAAAAATTTAAATATCTAGGGGAAATCATGACACGAAAAAGAAAGAGTATAACAAAACGTACGTAAGCAGAAACCAAAATTAAAGCCTTACAAGCGTGTGAATGGTTGAAAGTCCTTTCAGTAGAAAAATATTAAAAGTAAATAGAAGAATATTAAGAAAAATATATGGCCCAAAATAAAAGAAAGATTTTTAATTTACAGACGAAGAAAGATTTCTCTAAGGTTTTGATAGAAATGTGTAAGAGATGATTAAACTTGTATGGATATTTATTAAGAATGAAAAATGAAATTAAAAACAATTGAATATCTAAGAAACATAAGAACAAAATTTCGGTGACACAAAGAAGTACATAAAGATTTAAAACATGTCCCAAATGTAGATGATGAAAGAATTAAATACAAGAATAAGTACAGAAAAATAACAGAGGAATTCAAGCTGGAAGAAAGGGCCAATAGACAAGGGTGGTAAGGGGAAATCACAAAGGAAGAAAGAAAGGCCAGAAGTAAAAGAATTGAAAGCCTACTAGCAAAAAAGAGAATAAGCCAAATAAGTTTGCAACAGGGTCCGAAGTGGTCCTTAATATGTAAAAGAGTGTACGGTAGTAAAATACATTAAGCATAGTTAGCTATGGAGAGAATAGTATCATGTAGGCCTAATGACTGCATGTTATACGTACGTATTTATTGAAACATCTATTTAGACCTATATTTATGATACATGTAGTAACATAACTTATATAATAGTAAATAAATAGATACATATTAATTATAATTATATTTTATAATGGTGTAGACATTAAATCGTACAAAAACACGCAGAAAACAATTATTTTTGTTGTTAATTTTTTTACACCAAAAACGTAGTATTTCAAATATCACAAACTATTCGTTTTTCGTATGTCCATCATCACCGTTTAGAAAGACAGCCGTATAATCATGGCGTAGACGACGTAACTAAATTGAATTTACGCGGAAATTATCAACTTTCAAAACTGTATCGCGTCTTATGACACGATTAATCAATATAATATAATGTAATTTAATGTAAACATGAATTAAGGGGAGCTGAGAGAGTCCTATACTGCCCATGTTAAATTGGCAGGTTTTAGGTACATTTTTCTCACAAACGTTTTAAAATAGAAGATTGAAACTTTGTATGCTTATTTACTCATATTAGCCTATTTGTATTTTATGTAGTAAAATTATACTGATATCTAAAATAACAAAAACGTTATAAATTTTTAATTTTCAAATCTTTTTTACTATAAAATTTCTGACATATATTTTTTTTAACAAACATTTCTTCACCTAATAAAATTATTTTACTACAGTAGCTTGACAAGATCAAGTATAATATGCAGTAAAAGTTTTCATCATAATATCTTTATTTTTTCATGAGATAAATGTACCGAAGTGTTAAAAAACGAGGTTTCCCGAAAATCAAGAACAACAAAAACAAATAAATTTGAAAATCTTTGCTTCATGTATGTTTGATTAGTACAAAATGAGTATAAGCAAAGACTCGGTGTAACCTTAAACTGTTATACTCAGTCTAATTAGACGTAAAGTTACAATTGTTGTTTAAGGACAAGAGATGAAGATGGGAAGTACAACAATTTTCTTCTTTATATAGAACCTCACCTTCATTGTGTGGTGTTCACAAAACGTTATAAATTACCATAATTTAACAACGTTGTATAAATAAGATCCGATAAAAGTATCAACTACTGATTCTAAATTGATTATGATGCTGATGAGGAGGAGGAGAATACAATTTGGACCTACAATACCAGAGGTTTTTGAAACGCTGTTTTGAGAATGATCGTAAGAAAGCCAAACTGGTCATATTTGTCCAACCCGACCAAGATTGTCACGAAAACCAGGTTGCTTTGTTAAAAATAGTTAAAAACAAAAAATTAACTTGATTTGGACATTTCTGTGTTTAACATTTCCAGTATTGTTTATTTTATAACCTTTGTTTTATAAATATTAAGCTATGCATTTCGTCACGAGGCATGTACATAGAGAATTTTTAAAAATAATGCTTACTTTATAAAACCAATAAATTTCTAAAACTAGACGTTAATATTTTCAACGTTGGTTTGGGCGTTGTTTCTTACTTTATTTTTGTTACAAATTGTTTGGTACTTATCGCTAGTGTGTGCGTCAATGCTTCTGACAAGCGCTTTTGTTTGTCCAACAGTCTTGAAGTCAGAAACCGAGACAGAATATTTAACCTATACTCTTTTCATATACACATACCGCTCAAAACAAGTTTAATGGTTCAACCCAATTTGCTGTGCTGCCCGTGAAAAGTACAATCTATTAATAGCTGAAAGGAAAATTGAAACATTTCATGTACTAAATTTGGTGATCTGAGTATTGGAAAAACATAAAATTTTTCATTTGCAAACAACAATATTTTGTGATATTAAAAATATGCAGTTTTGTCATGCAACAAAAATATGAGTTATATTATGGGAAATATAAAATGATTGTCTAGCGTTCAGAAGATATTTTAATAATAATTAAAAATGTTAATGTTCTTAATTTAATAATCTGTAAAAGCTAATAATTGCATTATTCTAATTATGCTTTCCTTAAATTGTAACACACATTTTAAAATTTAATAGTACAAAATTAAGAGATAAAAATTTAATATACAAATTTTAGAAATAACTAAAACCACTGAAGTCTCATTATTGCCGACATTGTTCTGAAACGACATTATTGCCTCCAACGGTAATTTTTGTTGTCTATATTTTATGCGACGTATGTGTGGTCGAAATAACAAAATATGTGTAGAGTCACACATGGGACTCCGTATTTTAGCCTGTAAGGAACTTTGATATTTAGACTCATAAATAAAATTTTTTTAATCAGAAGACCAGTTACATCGGGCGATATTTGCGTTCAATAGCATCATACAAGACTATGGGCTACAGATCTCAGCTACAAAATCTAAAACGATGGCATTTCAGAGCAAGTATCCTATAAGAACTAAGATAGTCGGGAGTAATCAGATTTTGCATTAGGTTATTCATTTTAATTACCTGGGCTGTAATATCTTACATGGAACTGATATTGATTGGGATAGTAAGCTAACAAAATTTAGACGCATCTGTGGAACGATTCATAGGTACCTGAAAAATAAAACACGGAAGGATACCCGAATGAAATTTTATAAAACTGTGGCTGTCTCTACATTCGTGTATGCTAGTTATACATAGACTTTTGGTAAAAGGGACGTGCAGAGGATTCAGGCAGCCGAAATGAAATTTCTAAGAGGGACGCAAGGTTGTCCTCTCTTGGATCGGAGAAGGAACGAGGATATTAGACGCGATTTAAACATTGTATCATTGCACTAGAAGATTAAAGACCACAAAAGGAGAAGGTGTGAGCACTTGAATTGCATGCCTGATATCCGTCTACCTGTGGTGCCTTAGGTTATCACCCTACTGGGAAAAGAGATGTCTGTAGACCGAGGAGGAGATGGCTTCAGGAGCAGGAGCTTTTTTCTTAATTTTCTTTTTGACTAAAGATTAAGTGGAAAGGAGGAAAGGAATTATAGAATTATAGGCGGAAACACTTCTGGCGCGTTTGGAAACCAAAGGGGCTACTTACAAATTTCATTGACAGCTTTTTGGCATTTTGTTTTTGCTGGTGGAGATTTTGTCTTTTATATGCTATTAAATTTTGGTCAGGTTTAATAAATTAATTTCGTTAATTAAGTTGGTGTATAAATTAATTTCGTGGGTATGCCAGAATACACAGTACATTCTCCTATTATATTAGAACTGTAATAGCAGGTGCGCATAAAACTGTATACTGGCGCAGTGTTACCACGAAAAAAGTAGACTAGTTAGTGGTAATAAGGATGGGTTTGTTAGATTTTGGATTTGTGTGTAAACGATGTGACGATGTGGGTGTAAACGTTGACTAGAGGTGGAATGAGTGACAAGTGACTATTGTCTCCGCACACCTGCCTTGCCTTGAACTATAGACCCTCAGGGTATCGTAGTGTGGGACGTCCGAGATGAGATGGTTTCCGGAACAGGCAGTGCAGCCTAACCCGTGAAGTGGAGATGTTGATGATAATGTTATCCCAAAGTTATTACCTAATCATATCAATTCTTGCTTTAGTTACAATTAGTTTTTTTACTGAACTTTCTTACGTTTTCTAATATACTGTTGCACCCCTTTTACTTTATTGCGAGTGCTTCTTTAATGTCTGTCGATCTTATTTTTTGTGTAATATATGTAGATATTTTTCCACTAAATTTTGGCAAGTCTTTTTTCTTGTCAGTTTCCAGAAGTTGCACCTAATCGGACGTGTGTTCACAACAAAAAACTAACAAATAGCTTTGCCGTTATAGAGGAGGTCTTTTATAAAGAGGTTTTGTTTTTCTTTATGAATAACAATTATCTGTTTTTGTAAAATGGAAAATATCTCCAGCGTAAAACGAACGTGAATTATAAAACGGTTTACGTAAGATGGCGTTATAAAACACTAAGGTACAAACGGAATACTTAATGGTGGATATGTAACGCAAACCAATGTAGAAATTGACATGTCTATACACATGGGCACGTCAACACACGTTTGTATCTCCAGTATCACATCAACTTACAAATTGATTCCAAAGTAAATAAAGTAATCGACTTGTATCTCTGATAAAAAATGTATTAATGTTTATATTAAATATATAGTTTATTACGTATTTGTTATATATATATATATATATGTATATATTTTTATATTATAATGTAGTGATGTTATCCAATTTGTTTCTTCTGGAAGTAGTGTAATTTCATATTTTCTTTTTAATTTTTTTTTTAATTTACTTACAAACCTCTGATGATACTGATATTTTTCAGTGAAACGTGCGTCAGTTGTTAAAAAGAAAATACGAAATTACACTACTTACAGAAGAAACAAACTGAATAACGTCACAATATTATATAATTGCTGCAAGAAACATCGAGTTACCTATATTGAAAAAAGAAATATATATATATATATACATTTATATTACGTATTCCTTAATCTAGAGTTAGTCTAGATCCATGGCAATTGTTCTTAATGGATCTCTGAATAGTGGTCTTAAAAAAATGTATATTTATGAAGTGACACACAGAAATAATTATGGTTTGGAAAAGAAATTAAGCTGAAGAAATAACAAATGTAAGGATAAAAGAGGTAACTCAGTATTATAAGGGGATCACTGAAATCTAAAAAAAAAATAAAGAAACTAAAACAAAAGTATATAAAGTAGTTGCAATACCAGTATACTCAATTGTGGGTATGAATCAGGCAGGACCAACAACGCATAAAACGAGGCACATAAATGAATCAACTGAAATGAGGATTTTAAAGAAAATAACACAGAAATTACGAGTAAAATGGGTCGGCTTCAGAGAAAAGAAAAAAAAACAGTTAAAGACTAATCAACATTACTATATTTAAAGTGGCTGAAATCGGCCGGATTAAAGTAAACGGTGATAACACAATAAAGTACGTGTTATTGAAACGTTGTTTACAAGATGCTTATTGACTGAATTGTTTTTCCTACATTCCATTTATAAACGTACACGCTAACGCTATGAAATAATCCTGTATGTATATTTTAAAAAAGAGTTTTTACTATATTAGCGTATACAGCTAAAAAAGTAATACAACAAACTAAAAATTAAGGGATTAACAAAATTTGTCAACTTTTTCGACTCCCTGGGCAGTGTCCGGTCCCGTTAGTCCCCCCATAAATACGCAGCCAGCGGTGCTTTCTTTCTTTTTTCTTTTTTGTTTCATGTGTGCCTTTAGACACTGACAATAAAGATTTTTAAAACAAAAATGCTTAACAGAACAGTTCAAAAACCATGCTTGCCATCAACGGGAAAACCAAAATTGATCAATTGATATGCAGTTACTTTAACTGACGACGAGGAATGTGACTAAAGATAGATATGTCTTGAAAAAAGATCTTGACATTTTATAATGCCACTAACAATTTAATAAGTTAATAAAATGATTTATATCAAGTAAAGGAACGCACTCATGATTATATAAAGAAGCACGTATGCAAAACATACGAGAGAAAGCACAGAGAACAATTATTCCTCGCGTCTATTAAGGCTATGCTCGATGTTTCTGTGTAACTTGCAATTAATATTAACTTGATTCAGCGCTGACGCTTTGAAGTACAACGCTGAGGCAGGTTGCAGACTGTGCGTTCACTGCATTAAATTTCATTGACGTCTCGTTGCGCATAAAACATTTAAAGCTGAGGCCGTTTGATACACCCTTACTTAGTTTCTTACGCATGTTAAGCTACGCAAAAACATTTAGTAACTAACACTATATACAGAAAACAAGTTCTTGATTCTTTACTAAGATATTACAAAAAATATAAATACTAATTCAAGAATTTCATATAATACTCTTGACGTAAATGTCATGTCCTACACCTATATTTCATTTGACCTATTCTTATTTCCTTTCTAAAAAAAACAGAATAGAAAATAACGTAAGTGGTGTGGATATCGAATGTTTACTACAAAAGTTTAGGTCACCAACAAAATGTTAACACAGAAGACAATTCAAAAAACTTATATGCAACACACGTACACACATGAGCTGGACATCTCTACAAGTCAGACTCGGTAATCAGAGACATTTGTTAATAAATTTTTAATAATATTTCCTGACTTCGGTAATGTAAAATTTTATAAATTTGCGGAATTATCAACTATACACTTTAATATTTTTACATGGTCAAATACACATTTTGTTAAAAATATTAGAGAATATAGTTTTCGCATCATTCGAAAATTATACTTTATTCGTGGCTAAAAAAATAAACTCCGAAAATATTTTTATTTATATTTGTAAGCCTATTATCTAGCTACGTAAATTAAAAACTCGAAATTTTTATAATGATAGAAACAGCAATAACAACAGCAATAAAAAACAACAACAACAATAATAATGTTGTTGTTGTTGTTGTTGTTATAGATCCTTTATACCTTTATATGTATGGAAGTACGTTTTTATAATTTCAGTGTGGATATCAGTGTTATATTATAGAAACATCAGATTTGTATAAACATAGAAGCCTATACAAATACAGTAAATAAAGTTTATGGTATAAATATTATATTTAAAGAACGTACAAAATATAAACAATATAGTTATTTCTGACGACATAAAGCTGACTACACACCTTATGAAATACGTATAAGGAAAATACTTATTAAAGATAGCGTAGAATTTTCTAAACAAAGTAAATCATAAAATAGTTGTACTCACATAGATACCCTATATAATTTAAGTAAATATGCAACAGTTATTTAAAACTTATAAATGTAAGAGACTTACTTTATAGTTAACGGTAACTTTGAATCATCAAGTGTGTGACTGTTCAGACAATTAAAGCGTTCTTATTCCGTCTAAAAGAAAATGAAATTCCACCGTGAGTATACACGAGTTATCTGTTACAAAGACTGCATTAGCTCAAAACGAAACTGACGATGATGTAATGAATACGGAATTGTGGAAAGCAGAAAACTACTTCTCCGTCTACCGACTATATACTTACAGAGTATTTACAACCTAAAGCAGCTGGCTTTTCTGTTTACAACTGAAAGTGCACTACAGCAGCATCTAGAAAAAATTGTACTTGAGACGCGTATGCACGTTTTACTTTATCGTTTGTTTAAACATCATATTAAAAAAATTGTCATAGCGATGTAAAACGCAAAATAAGAAGAAAGAACGCTAATGGATAAACAAGAACAGAAGCAGTGTAATAAACACAATGAGGTGCGAGAGGTGTTAAGCAAAAGCAAACATCACCGCTTTGGTAATAAAAATATTAATTAAGTGTTGACTTACAATTTGGATCGTTCCCTTTATTTACTAACTTCACAACCGAATTTAAAAAACGTCTTCAATAATTATAATAATGTTAATTACTGTAATTTGAGAAAAAATAACGTGAAAGAAGAACGTGCCACTACCATTAACACAAACAACAAGCTGCACTTCCAAATCAGCCAATCAGCAGTTGTCATGGAAGACATGTCATTGCCATAATGTATTATTATATTTTTATTAAATTTTCTTCAAGATCTGCTTATGTTTTGTAAACGTTTCTGTCCCTCGGCATTCTTGATGAGGAACACCTCAAATAAACATAATTTTGTTCTTATGTTCTGGGCATCATTGTTATTGTCTACCAAGTAAAACACAGACTGTTTCATTAGTGCTACGTGAAAACAAAAGCGTGACCAATTTCTAAGCAAAATAAGACTTGCGTTCTTCCAAACAAATGTACGTATTCACAGGATTAAAACAAAAATTAAAACAATTAATATTTTCATTTTATTTTAACCGATAACAACGCCGTTCAAAACACTCATACGTTATTTTGCACGCGTCGTATAAGCAGCTGTATGACGCAACGCTCTCAAAAATTTTCGATCCTTCAGCGTCTTGGAACTTTATCGTAACATACTTGCTCCGTTTCTACCAACTATACACATACAGTAGAGCCCCGCAGATAGCTGCGTATTACGAATCGTAGTTATAAGCCTTCGTTAGCAGTTGATGTCCGTTACAAATGGGTGAGTGTTGTCGGACAGTGGTTCGATGTAAAGTGTGCATTGTAAATGTTTGTGAGCAAAAATTTATAATTCGTAACGTTTGTTATTTACTGTGATATTGTGCGCTGGACAATTGTAAACCAAAACAAACAATATATTTATGTACGAGTGTCTTTGTTTACAGAAACTATTTTATAGTTGCAACTAACGAATTCTCTGGTCTTAACTGTTTATTCCACTGTTTAAAAATGACGATTCGTGCAATAGTCGTAACAATAGGTTTCTTGCTACTAGATTAGATAACAAGGAATATTTCTACGACTGTTCAAAGAAGATAATATGTGCATAGGCAAAATTAATTACACAGTGTGTCCGATTATTTACATGGAAACAAGTATATGAGAATATTCTACAGAAACTCATCATGGAGATTAGTAGGATTTTTAATTAGTGAATTAAAGAGCCTCCATATGTTTTTGTAGTAGATAATTTACTACAGTAGTGATAATTTACTACTAACTGCAATTTAATTATTTAAGGAATAGGTAAATCCTATTGTGGTCTGTTAACAGTTCATACACAACTTTCTTATGTACACCCAAAATTCTACACATATCGTGTCTTGGATTGTAAAGTTGTAAGAAATGTATTTTAAATATTTTTTATAAACAAGCAAGAAATCGCATAAAAAGTTGATAAAGGTATATACTAATTTATAGATCTATACAAGCCTTTTAATACGTCTACGCTATACAGTATAAAGGTATGAGTGTATAGGAAAAAGACAATGGGGTCTGTGGGGATATCTACGGCGGATACGGAGGAGATAAAGGCAGTAAAATAAATTTGGAAAACAGGAATTGAGAAAGTAAGAAATGGGAGAGACAGAGAAATCTGAAACAAAACAACTGTAAGACATTTAGAATGATAAAGGTAACAAAGGTAGCATGGAGTAAGGTAAAGTGGGTGACAAAAAACTACAAATTTAAACAATTTGTTTAAACATAGGTTTAAACAATTCGTGAAAATTTAAAATTACTGCAGTTCATCCTATACGATAAAAGAGTACAGAACCTGCAGAACCTGGTTAAATAGTTCTGAATTATATAAGTGTATGTATATGTAACATTGATAACATTTTAATTTGATAACATATTTTCCGTTGCGCAACAATTATAAATATCATTTTAATGTGGAGTAAAGATATATTTTTACACAAGATGCAATTAAATACATCCAGTCTGTAAGTTAAAGTGACATTGATTTTACACACACACATGTATTTCTTTACAATTGCATTTCCTTTCTCTTTACAACTTGGGTTCTTTCGTTGTCTGAATGACCTACAACTACTAAGGACTCCGAAGAAAGTCACGTAATCCCACAAGACATCATACGAGTAACTTCTGTCAACTCACTAACAGCGCTTCTGATCCCATTTGATAGCACGTCCCGTGAGTATCACACTGATAATTAGAAAGGGTCGAACACGCTCAGGAATTTTACGTATCACTAATAACACGCCCACTGTACACTAGTCGAGGGTGCCGTTTTCACTTTCATTATCCCTTTTTCCTTATCAGTTATACATGTAATCAATAAGTTATCCTTAACGGTGAAAGCAATTTTTATTTTATCCTCGTAACTCTATAATATACTTTGCTACATAGTTCCTGTATACGCCCCTATTTGGTTATTATGTCTATTTTATTATGTTAATCAGAATTATGTATTTTGTTAACATGGTTCGAATTTTTAATTACTTTAGTTTAATTTACTTCGGTTAATCTATATTTCACAAAAAACTTTCAAAATCAGGTTAGAATTCATTTGTTAAACGAATTACAAAATTTAAAACTAATATTCAAGCCTAATTTATACATACGTAATGAAAAATGTATACTGTCAACATTATGATTTATAGATTTGTTAAAATCCACTACTGTTAACAACGTGGAACGAGAATACATAACATTCAATGGAGACAGTCGATAAATAGAATCCGAGCGGACCGATGAAGATGCAGAACACAGAAGCAGAGGTTTCAGGAAGATCCAGGAAGACATCCTGACCAAAGATTTAATTTAAAACAAAAGTGTGTATCTATTCAAAAATTAAACGTTCACCTATTTTATTAAACTTTATTATTTTCTTGTATAACATTATATTTTAGAGTTAATTTATGTCATACTTAGCTAGAATGAAATATAAGGAATTAGGATCATTCTATAACAAAATACCGGTATAGAGAACTATACATGAATTCCATGTTCTAAGATTTATATTTAACATGTTTTACTTGAATTCTGTTTGATAATTTCTAAAACAATATCCCCCAGCCTCAAACATTTTCACTATTTATAAATATTTCTGTTATTATGGGGTAGTTTTTTAATACGAGTAGTTTTTTAAAAACTCGTATAATGTTATTTTCCAGTCGCTTTATCTACAAACATTAGATACTTTATTCTTATGAAGAAACTGAACTACGCAAATAATCACGCATTAATTAGATATTTATATAATTATGTAATTGTATGGCCACAAATTATTTTGTTGCTAGCTGGGCCGTGGTTAGGGATCTTTGCGCATAGATGATTTAAATTAAAATAGAAAAATTAATTTATTCCCTGGCAACAAAATTATTTTATTTTTAACAATTACCATGATTTGGAAAAGTTAAAAATCATTTTTATTTAATTTCGTTAAACTCATTAAATCAATACCAAACGTGAAAAATTACCCCCTCCCCTTTCAACTACCTTTTTCATTTATAGATATTACATCTAATTTTCTACAGTGGATTATTATGACGTCCTTTTCATGATACTTTATTTATCGTTTGCCATAGAAAAAATTCTACACACACACACACACACACACACACACACACACACACTTTTCGGAAAATGAATTTTCTTTACGTTTTGAGGGTAGTACAATCAGAATAAGCCCTTATCTCGAACACGATTTTTTTCGTCATCACCATACTTCGATTTCCTTACGGAACATGGAAGTAAAAAAGCACATCAACAAGTGATCTTTGCTACATCAGTAGAAATAATAAATACTGATGACGCTTTTCTTATCTGATACTATTTTTTAATTTCTAGTAGCAAAGAAAATTGTTTAAGTTCTTAGTACTAATCACAACTACCAAGTATAAAATAACCTTTAGCGTTACTTTTATAGGCCTATAGCACCATTAGTATGCAAGTGTTACAAGGGTTACAAATATTTTAATTAAAAACAAGTTCACGCTTACAAAATAAATATAATAAATTATTAAAAATAAATTTTAAAATTTAATAGTTCCAAAGAAAATTATGAAATAGTCGCATAGAAAATATCAATCAGAAAATGAATTAAGATTTATCAGACTTTGTTCCAGTTTAGGCATTTCTACCATTACAATTATATTGGTCTTAAACAGACGTTCCAAAAAACGTAAATGCTAGAGAAGTTCATTTCCTGATAACTACTTTTTCGGTAGCAACAGTACGCGATACGTTTAATACGGTGTGGTTACGCATACTTCATAGAATAAACGAGAATTACGTTGTGCTCATAGCAACAGCACGCATTTCCCTTTCAGTGTCGTGAAGTTCATTAGCTACCCAGACTTACGGTTTACACACGCACGCACATGCACGCGCTGAATATAGTGAACTATCGTATATCATATGACGTACGCTAAGTGTATCTCACGCTAAAACGTTGCAGTCTGAAAGCCGCGTTCAAGCATCTCCCTTTGTTTCTCTTAGCTCGATACTCTCCCCTGCCCCCGAATTTTCTCTCTCCCTATTCTCCCTATTCACAGTTTGTTTGTCCATATACTGTGTGTGTGTGTGCGCGCGCGCGCGCGCGTCTCGTGCGACAGTATGTTTATTTGTGTTCCCGTAATTATATATGTACACTCTTACGTATGTAGATCCGTGTGTACACGCCCGCCCAGTCATTACGATATGTAATCATATTGTTGCGACGGTCTCACTGATCGTCGTATGGTACAGTGGAAAACAAAATACAAGGCACCAATGCAGTCACTAATAATCAGCTTTCATCACAATTAAACAGTTTGTAATCAACAAGTTATTCAACAAGATTATGCTTGTCCAATAATTCAAGTGAAGCTGCCCACACAAATAATAATGTCAACTATAAAGAATTCCGCACAATAATTACTTTTCACTATACACCGCTTGAGACGCACTGTGAAAATCGCCCGACATAAAACTGAAAACTAAGCGGGGGGTTGGGTTTTATAGTCTGCAGGGTTTCATAATATGCGTCTTTAACAAACGCTTGAAAATTCTGTAGAATACTTTAGCGCGGCGTTGGCAGAAACACGCACCTTTGGGCTAGTTGAGAAGCTTGTCGAACAACACTATCGAGTGTACGAGATTTTTCCGTATTACGTAACACTGCCTCGCATGTACGTGTCACGTACGCACACAAACACATGCAGGACGGTCTGTAATGGAGTAACAATACTTTAGGGTAATGATCGTACTTGGTAAGTAATGATGTAACATTACACTTCGTTCCTAGAATAATTAGTCATGAGACTTACGTCACTTTACAAAGTTTTAAAGTCACCAATTTCTGCCGTGTGTTTGTTTGCTCCTGTAGTTACATACGTATTGTGTGACTAATGTTTATCTCGTAACATTTTGTTTCTGCATCTGTGTTTCTTTAAGTACACTCTAATACGTGACACTGTGAAACCGTTATACTTATGAATGTCTGTTCTGTTTACTCAACAAAGGCTAAATTTTTAAATAAAAGCCAATAAGATATAAAGAAATAAAATCAGAACAGAAATGTGTATACTCAAAGTCAAAGTAAATTACAAGAAATATCACTGTTTACTTTTCATTTTAAACACTGTCGTGAAAATATTGAGACGTACGTATGTAAAGGCAAAATGCTACAGCATGGAAGGATTACAAATGCTGAAATCCTAGAATAAGCCTTTCAACAAGCGCATAAGAATATAAACACGCGACCATCAACAAAAACAGTAGAATCAGTTGAATTATTCACCTAATACACTAAAATGAAATACGCATGATTAAAAAAAATTAAACCAATTTCATTGTTAGTTCCAAACGTAAACATCAGGTTAGTTTGGGTTTCATAGGTACTCGTCGATGTGAATACATCTGACACTGTAAATGTATAAAAGTGCGATGCATTTGAATAGACCAGTGGGAACTGAATACTAGAAATAACCAATCAAATAAACATAATATACTGGGTTTAGAAAAATAAAAAGCATTATGAAAAATAAAAAGACTATCGTCTTTAGGGAAGATGTTTCTTATATAAACATGGATAATAAATATGTAAATGTAAAAAAACTGCAAGTTACAAAAAAAACACCAACAAACCCCTACAACTAATCAGTTGAAAGAAAAAACAATTGAAGTGATAGTAAGCCAACACTGAACGTATGATACCATTTAAAGAATCATGAGAAACACAAAGGAGAATCATTAACAAGAAGGCAGACAAAACGTAATAGAACTGCGGAAAGGTTTGAGACGCGACGAAAAGTTTAAATTTGTTTAAAAATATTACAGAGTAGAAGATTAGATTATGAAATTATAGGAAAACAACAGCATATTAGAGGATAATGACCTTTATAAACTACACGTTTGAGGATAGTGAAGCACACACACACACACACACACACAGTATATGGACAAACAAACTGTGAATAGGGAGAATAGGGAGAGAGAAAATTCGGGGGCAGGGGAGAGTATCGAGCTAAGAGAAACAAAGGGAGATGCTTGAACGCGGCTTTCAGACTGCAACGTTTTAGCGTGAGATACACTTAGCGTACGTCATATGATATACGATAGTTCACTATATTCAGCGCGTGCATGTGCGTGCGTGTGTAAACCGTAAGTCTGGGTAGCTAATGAACTTCACGACACTGAAAGGGAAATGCGTGCTGTTGCTATGAGCACAACGTAATTCTCGTTTATTCTATGAAGTATGCGTAACCACACCGTATAACTACACGCTCTATATTAGGAAATAAACAAGAATATAAATGTACAGTACGGTAGTTGTTCCAAAAAAGTGCACACGAAATCATAGACGTAAACAATTCTATAAAACAACAAAGAAGAATAGAAACAACTGAAATAGAAGATTCTTGCAAAGAATAGACTGTATGCTGATCACGGACAAAATAAGAAATATCACATTACGAGTAAGATTAAAACCAAAACCCATATACTCTTTAATGTAAGAAAACAAATCAGACTATTTGGTGAAAATGGGAGAACATGTGACGAAAGAAAAACTGAAGAACTGTGTGAGGGAAGCCTATTAAAAAAGAGAAGCAGACACAGGCGTAGGAAGTGATTTCCCTCACATGTTTCATATGGAAGAATGAAATTAGAAATGCGTTTAAAAACTAGGGAAAAACTGACACAGCCACAGGACAGAAAGGAATGTAAACAAACGTGGAAAAGAAACTCTACAAAGTACTCAATTTCACAAACTGTTTCAAACACCCATAAAGTAGACAGGGGGTAAAGATTAAGTATGTAAGTTAAAAAATTAAGAAAATAAAACAGACATAACGTTTCCGTAAAGCTTGGACACAGTACAAATACCTGTGATGTATATTAACGCAAAACGGAAGAACAAAAGAAGGTATCAGAAATATAAACAATGACTTACTTCTGTGCTTTGATCGTTAAAACTAAAACTTTTAGTAAAGTGAGAATAGGTAACACAATATTAAAAACTGTTGTCACATGGAGCCGAATGCTGGTAACTGCATAAAAAGTCAAAGGAGAAATTAGAAACCACAGGGATGAGCTACCTGTGTAGGTCTGCAGAAGGTCTAGATGTAAACTGAAGTTAACAGACAACGGACGGTGGAAAAAACAATCTTTAAACAAATAGAAAGGATGCATCTTAAACGGTATGGACACATGAGAAGAATTGAAAATGAATGGTGGCCTCAAATATTATTCAATTACGAGCTACTGGATAGAAGAAGACAGGTAGGCTAGGCTTACGTGGCACTCAACAGGCTATGACGAGCAGAGGACTAAATGACAATGATTGGAAAACCAAATAGGTACATTTAGAATACGGGAAGTATGATACGGCAAACGTTGTAGGGGCCCTGTTGCAATGAAATAAAAGAAGGACGTAGAGGCAACAACTAATTAGACGGGAAGATAAGTTTTCACCACGTGACGAAACAGTATACACAAGCAACAAGAGTATAACAAATCATCTAGAAGCTCTAAATGATTACAAAAAACAAATTACATGACATTTGTTGAATAAGGGAATAAGCCTTACACAAAGGTATAATATAAGTTTTAGAAGAGCATGCGATATAGAATCACATATACAGAATCACGAATTTATGGACAAGTCTATGCCCATGTTGCCAAATAAATCGCAAATAGAAAACAAAAAAATGCGGGGGGGATAGCAAGTCGACAAAACTGCTCTCAGTATTCTTATAAGGGTATATTCACGGAACGACACACACATACACACAAATGTTCTCTTATAAGGGCTAATTAATATTATTATAAGGGTTAATCTACGAAGGGCGTTAGATTTTTTGCAAGACAACAGATGTAAAGAGGTAGCGACGCAAGAATGCCGGTGTCACATACTGAGGTATAAACTTGCTCGGAGAAAAATTCACTAGGAAATGACTAGACAAACGCTCATTTAGCAGTAGGCATGCACACATTGAAAATGATGATGATTATATGAGTATTGTAATTTAATTAATATTAATTATAAATCCGTAAAATCAAGTCCTACGTTTTCAATTATCTCATTGTCGGAAGGTTTAGTACTTCAAATAAACAGGCAGTTAAGTGTCATTCGGAATGTTATGACTACACCGATAAAATTGGTGTTACGAGTACTACACACGGCCACAGTCTAACATAATGTCGCACTCACCATTAATTGGATTCTAAAGTAACAAGTGTTTACTGAACACTGATTTACCCGAATATTACAGACTTGCCTCTACAATCACGCACACTGGTTTGAAACGTTTGCGCCCGTGACGGTAAGCGCGCACGCAGTTGGCAGTGTCCTTGTGACGGACTTCATAATCCTCACGGTCATAAATAGACTTTTAACTCAATTAGTTAATCAAATTAAAGAAAACAGAATTTTTCTTTTATAAATATAAGTTTCTTAGCTTTACGACGGTGACTATTTTTAAGATTATAGTGCACGCATTCCAGTAGAAGTATGCAATCATCTGAATGTCTTATTTTAATTGAGAACAACTTTTGAAAAAAAAATTGTATGTTTTTATTTATTCAGAAGAGCGCTTTCGAGGATCAGTTGTACCCCTTCCTCAGTGCTTTTGGTCCCCTCCAAAAAACTGTAATAGAAATTGTAAAACAACGTGTGTGTGTGTGTGTGTGTGTGTGTGTGTGTGTGTGTGTGTGTGTGTGTGTGTGTGTGTGTGTGTGTGTGTGTGTGTGTGTGTAGATTTAAGCATAATCATTACACATTATTCAGTATTATTTATACAAATTATTACAATAATGATAGAAAAATTATTTAAGAAAAGACACATGAAACCCTCGAAAGCGATCTTCGTAAAATATATTGTGAGCTCATGTAAAGTGTTCTTTTTAAGAGCGATTACATACGCCCTTACCCACACATAACTTGAGAGTGTACACACACACACACACGCACATATATATATATAATACTAATAATAGTATATAATTTAACACATCTAAACTGCTTCCAAAGATGAGATTGACAAGTGGAAAATACAAGTGAACTTTATCCATTAAGGTCGGGGGATTTGTTCATGTTTGTCTAGTTAGTTGCACACATATGAAAATGTTTAGCTGTTTGTGTTTGTTCTATCTTAATTAGGTTAAAAATGATTTTAAAAATTGACGTACACTTGAGCATACGATTAGGATGATATGGTACAATATGAACTTGTACATGATTCACAATAGATAAGGTGCTTCGTGCTACTAAGCTTCTTCTACGAATTCTCTAGACGCAACACTCAATGTAACCGTTATCGACCCTAACTATGCAACAAAAGTTTGAAAAAATTACTAATTATAATAACTGGTTCGAGGGATGATAACTCTACTTTCCGTGATATGCAGAAATGTTATGCACCTAAAAATAAACTCGCTCGTTCTGTATATACGGGCGCGCAAGACTTTGTTCTCCAGCTTGTTTGTGCATTTGGATTTATTAATAACGAGAACTAAGGAAGACTTTACGTTGCGCTCGTGTTGTTACTTTCAAGTCGACCTTACACGCGTCGAGAAGGTTCGTTCGGTCAAAGCTTCGGACTTCAATATCTCGTAAACCATTGCCACAAATGAAGTGCAAGTTAGTTTGTTGTGCCTACTCACTTTTGTTATATATGTTATTAGTTTCTTTACGTTTTTTGATATAAATACACACTTTAGTTAAGTTACAGACTGGATCAGCGCTTTCTTCAAGTGCAGTTGTTCCAAGCAATATTACTTATCAATAAATATATACATATAATATATCTGTGTGCATGAGTGTGTTTGTACGAGCGTGCGTGTGCACTTTATTTTCTACTTACTTTATGAAACCACTTTCCGAAAAAAATTCAGTTATTTTATTTTTTAATTTTCACAAATACAAGACGATTTTTTTTTACGGACACTTGTCAACAACCACCACAATAAAAACGCAAGCAACACACTTCGTACAACACTTAAATAGTAGAAAATCTTAACGCAACAGTATTTACTATATCGAAACTAAGCCTGGACTGAACACGCCAGACAGCATCGACTTCTTCCCCTATCCGACCCCCCACCACTGTCCACAGCGTACTCCAAGACTCCCCTCCAGTAGCGTACTCACTGCTTTAACAATCGATTCTTCCATATTCCACAAAGCATAGGTTAAAAAAGTGCGGTTTATATTTTATTAGTAATATATGTATGACAGTAGTCATTAATATTTAGTTGGACAATTTACAAATATGGTATTTAATTGATTATAATAAGTTAGTATAATGCATTAGTAATCTAGTGTTACTCAGGTCATATTTATCTCTCACTTGTTGATTATTCAATAAATGCATGCCATATTATATTTTTTACCATAGGCTTTGTATGATGTGTATCAACATTTGATAAATGAAAACAGACTAGCGGGTTACATACGCTTTTAAAACATAGAGCTGTATGAACAAAAGAGATCAGTTGCGCATTATTGTTACATTAAAATGTTTGTTCTTGATAAGAACAGAGAAGATAACATTCAGAGAACTAGCGACAGAGATTACATAACTTTCAAGACATAACTTTTCATATACTCAAGTTACTTTGTTTCTTACTTCATTTGTCTAGGCGAAGTTTTTAAAGTACTTTGTATAGAGTAATTAAATGATTTTTTTTAATTAGTATTTCTTTAAGACTGTAGAGCATATCTCGGCATTTGAATTCCTGCTTTAGATTACGTATTAGTTAAACACTATATATCAAATGAATATCAAAATTTGACAATCAACGCGTGCATTTAATAAATAGAAGAAAATAAAATAAATAATATAAATAAAAGAAGTGATTTTAAGAAAATATTTTTAAAATGTCAAAATCAAATTAGTACAATTCAAAAGTTATAACGAACATTTAAATCCTATTTATTTAGACATTGATATTATTAGTTATAGGTCTGCTTAATATTATATAATTAAAGAAAAATGCATAATATTATGTTATACAGTTTAATAAGTCATGGCGATAAAAACAGATAATGACGATCATTATCGTGGTGATAATGAATATAAGACAAAGTGTAATTGCAATTCATCAGAAGGAAAAAGCAGTAAAAAAATCTTGATGTCATTAAACGGCATTAGAGTAATACTAGGCTCTCTCACGTCTCTAGCCATAAAGGAATATCTTGCACAAATGAGGTGGTCAGTGATTCCCCATTCTCCCTATAGTCTTGATCTTGCACCATCATATTTTTTCGTTTTGGGCCCACAGAAAGATGCCTTTTGTTCTAAAAGATGTGTTTTGGGATACAGAAGAGACGAAAGTTGACATTAGGGCATGGGTCAGAGGACGTTTCACAGATTTTTCCAAAGTACTTTCTAAACGTGGATGCAAAGATGACGCAGATGACTTCAGTGCAACAGAAATTATTTTGAACAGTGATATTCTGTGTGCCAGGTTCAGTGTACTCCTGTGTATAATTTTATCTCTCAACTTCAGTTAACAAATAAATTGTGGGGCAACATGCAGCACACACTTTGCGTAAACCATCACACAAATTACAGTAAACAGTAAGAAACAATAATGTCAGTGAATTTACTAAAACGTGTTTAAAAGCAAATTAACGCATATTAATTAATGAATAATTATTAATTTACTTGTATTATTTTTAAAAACAAAAACTAGAAACAACACACCACCTAAACTAGCCTAGTGTGCTCATTTATATAGGGTGAAGTAAATAATTTTACAACATTTATACAGACTGGAGTACATAAAAGGACAAACGATGATATAGACGTATTACCAGTAATCCTACTGGTAACAGAATTCTTACAATATATGAAGTTTCGAGAATTCTCTAGGCATAACTTATAGTATAAAAGTATTTATTTATTTACCTTGTAAGTTTTGCAGTCCAGCATATAAAATACATAGTTGTAAAGATTTATGAGCAGAAGGCTTAATCAATGGTAAATAAAACGTAAATTTGCCATATTCGTTACCTTTACTATGTACAAGTGAATGAAGTTTTGATAAAATACTTATATTTTTTTACTTAAATCATTTTACTAAAAACAAGGTTTTCCAGCGTATTTCATATAGGTCTTGAATCAATGAAATGGGCTGTGACAAAAGACATTACTTTAAATTTACGTTTTATGTGTGGGTTGGAAGGGAGAAAATCCGAGAGTCCACTTTGTTGTGCGTGAGTGTGGGGGACTAGAAACAATGATTGAATACTTTAAGAAGAGATTTATATACAGTCTTCCTCGGTATAAACAAATGCGTTCACCGTGCAACCCTTGTAAAGATAGTCTAGATCAACTAAACAACATTGTTTGCATTAAGAAAAACAATTTCTTTATAGTTTGCCGACTTCTATACACCTCCAAATACTACACTATATTTTACATTCTCTGTTACATATTAGTCAAACGGGCTGTTCAAATATAACCTCAGGTAAACTATACCATTTCAGTAATCATGGCTCAATGGCGAATTGAACATCAAGCGTTTTCTAAAAGCAATGACTCCCATAAAACAAAACAAAAACTGTTCAGGAAACATTTCGACGTAGAGTGACATGAAAGAATTCAAGATCGCTAAAAATATTGAAATAAAAAATAAAACACATTTGGAACCACTGCCTCGACACGTAAAACATTTGGAGGAAGTGTAAAAATAGTGCGTGTGGTATAAAATGTGAAAGGGTAAGTGTTGAGGCTGTGTTCGAAAATCGCTTGATCTCAATATTTGGTGAAATACCCTGTCTAACACGATCTCCAGAGCTGTCTGCGTGTGATTTCCTTTCTGGGGCTTTCTGAAGTTTAAGGTTTTTCAGTCACGTCCACGTGATTTAAATTAGCTCACTCATCGAATCATCAAAGAAATTCAGGCGATTCCGAAAGCCGTGCTGCAGAGAGTTATGGGTTATGGGTAGCTTTTTCAATGGACTTGAAGAACGTAAGCTTGTCAATGGGCGTTACTTCAGGGATGTTATTTTCAAACGATGAACATGACTAAGTAAAGTGGCATCTTGTTACCTTTTTATTTATACTATATTTGAGTTAAAAATATTCTTCCTTTTGTGATAGTTTTAAATCTTTGTGTTCTCATTGCCCTACCCTTATATTTGCGAGAGTTTCGGATAATGCACAGTGCGTTCTAGAACGTTTGCAAAACATCTTCACAAATCGATTGATTCTGCTAGCGTTAAAATTACTTTGATCGTCGTGGAAACTGTTAATTGTAGACTATATGAAAGCGAAATGTAGGCCGATTTAGTAAGTATTTTGTATATTCTGTTTTAGTAGTTACTATTTTGTGTACTACAATTAGTAATATTAGTCCTTTGTTTTTAAGCGCAACTTAGCAAACATACGGATTTTAGTTATTAATACTGTTAATTGTGTGTAACGTATTATTATATTGGTGTAAGCATGGTGAATTGAGTGTAATATCGATAAATATGATTTATACCTCTTGTGTTGTTTTATTTGAAATGTACAGCTTGATAAAATAAAAGACAGAATATTACACGATTTACATAACGTAAACTATGACTTTATACATAATTTAAGCCTCTAATTCCATGGATTAAGATAATTGTTGAGATGAATTAAATATTGTAGAATATGAATACTCTAACTTTATTGTTTGACTGATGTTTCATCCTCGACATTCCAGGCCGTCTTCTGTAATATTCCGTTTTCTTTGACTAAAAAAAAAATGTTGTTACTTTTACTTGACTCTCATATTTTACCTACATTCCGGATTAGAATTGGTTTTACAAATTACTTTGAATTGATGACACTTTTTATCGATTTTCAATATTGTATTTAACTGACATGTAACTAATTGTCTTTGAAAAATTTTATTTAATGGATTCATGTTACGTCTGTCCTATCTAAGATATGTTACACCAAATTTTTGAAATAAAATATTAGGATTTAATGAGTGTAAAATGTATTGGACGTGAGTGGGAGATAACACGTGCAGCGTAGCCTGTGTCACGTGCATGCCGTAAGTATTCACTATGCTAGTTTGGGTTAGCATAAATGTAATACCTTATTTCTAAAAGAATTCGTGAACAAACATTTTCTGAATCAATGACTGATATGTCCTACAACACACTACACTACTGTTTAAAACATTTTAGTTTTGCCTTACATTGGTTAATCGAGCCACTAATATTTGCTTGGATTTGTAAACATAAAAACACTTTATAGAATATTCCCAAAATTTCTGCAATATCTAAAGAAATCAGGTGCCGATAAAGTTCTTTTGTGGATCCTGGCTGATTCTGATTATATTCTACGCAAATTTAGGTGGAAAGCAACGCTAGGAAAGTTGTCTTGTATATTTTGTAAACTGTAATTAGTGAAAATTGATGTTAAATGTACATTTTTATTTTTATCTGACTATGCATACTGTTTTTGGATACTGTCATTGTTCGTTGTGGATAGCGTGTAATGGATTAACCAGTTTGCGTAGGACTTGTCAATTAAGTGTGATATGAATAAAAGTGATTATAAAATTAGTGGTTGTTTTATTGTTAGTGGCATTGGTTTATCTGTACTGAAAATTTACACCTACGCAACAGTATGGTAAAAATCAGAATTCAAATCAACCATCATTTCATAAACTTATCTCAAAATGTTAAGGTCTATATATATATATATATATATATATATATATATATATATATATAACAGTCACTTGAAATTCAATCATTCGATCGCTCTTTAGCACTAGAGGGTTCGTTACGAGCCTTTGTCACACGACTCACCCAACAACCACCCACAAAAATATTAGAAATTCTTCATACACATTCCTTTCAAATCGTCATCGTTCTACCAACCTCTTTACGTCCTACATGCGTCTCATTTTCGTACAATATGTGCCAACCGGGCAATAAACCCCGTCTACTAAGCTGTACAAATTATATCATAATACAGCCAAATAAAATTATTAAGCACCGGAGGAATCAATAGTCAACAATTTTTAGGAAAGCGTCTCTGAAACACAAGCATTAGTATTGAAATAGTTCTAGTTTCTCAATTGGCCGATACACTCTATACAAATTAATCAAACGCAATCAACCTAAATCTATAGAAATACCCCCGTTATAAACAAACACATACACACTAAGGCACAGGTAATCAACAGACACAAAATTTACCTGAATATTTTGTGAAACTACTAACTGGCCGAGTTGCAGATGCGCAGTTAGCACAGTTATTATAAAAGAATGGAAGTTCAATGGCGACATTTAATGTTATCTGAAATGTTCTAGAGATTAGTAGACTAATCGGGCAACTAAAGACTTTGCAAACGTCACTTAGTCGTCTCTAGAATATTGTGCCACCATTGCACGCCTCACGCAGGCTATACGGCATGTCTTATGTCACGTTGGCGTCGCAATATATTTTACAACCATTAAATCCTGAAACCACCTTTCAAGTATCTTGGTATTGATGTAATACTTCTTTGTTATAGCAGACGCAACATGAATTCATTAAATTCAATTTTCAAAAGAACTATATTTATACTCCAATTAACAACGACAGTGAATAACGAGAAAACCGTCAATGAAAGTTATTTGAACTGACAATCATCAATTCAAAATAATTTACGAAACCTTATCTACTTACCCATGTAAAGTATGAAAGCCAAATGCATGTAATGTAAACCGTGTTATTAAGAAATGTAAAAGGAATATTATAGAAAATCGGTCGGTATTTCGAGAACAGAACGTCGATCAAACAAAGAGGTTACAGTGCTCGTGTAAATCAATAGTAGACCCAACATGTATTTTAAGTTTCAATGGCTAAAAACAGCTTATATGATGAGGCTACCTTAATCGAAAGGATTACGAAAAACAAGAAAAATGTGTGGAAATAGATACCAAAAGTGGGCGTCCAAAAAGCGCCTGTAACATTAACGTTGGAGAAGCAGTGTCGAATAGTAAATTACAAGGGAAATTTTAAGATAGTGAGGGATCAGGAAAGACACTAAAGTAAGAGTGTGCAAGACGATAGTCGAAAATATAATAACGTATGGTTCGAAAGTCAGGGATATGCAAAACGGGAGCTCAAAATTGTGAAAATGGGACTTTGTCGACGCTGTCGTAAACATGTATTTACGTGACCGCATTGGCAAACGTAACAGTTAGAGAATAGATGGTGTAGGTGCATCAGTAACTAAAACTATAGAAGCTAAGCGCCTACTAAGTACGGTCACATGCAAAAAATAACGGAGAAAAAATTACAAAAACGTGTTAAAGTGGGCATCTTTAGAACGAGAAAGAAGAGGAAGGCTAATGAAAACTTGTAAAGATGACATATCATCAGCCGTAAGAGAAATAAAGCTCCAACGAGGAGATTGGGAAGATAAGAAGATATTTTTGGATACTAGAATGTGAAAAACAACTTTGATATCATCTATTGTTTCTCTCACAGTTATGTCCTAATTCCTTAGGCTCAAAGGTTTTTAGCAACCCAACTTTCGCCATTTACCCAAACCATTTAATCCGTTAATGATATTTTTGCGGCAATGCACTATACGTGTAGCTTGTCTCGCATTATTTAGTCAACATATACAAGCGATTGCAGTAATTGTTAACTGTACTATTATAAATGTGCCGTTATAAATTGCGGACGAGTACATTAAATTAAGTTTGGTATTTTTATTTGCTGTGGAGTTGTATTTGGTAGTATATAATACAATATTAAAAAGTCTTATTATTTTTTCCAATTGTGACAACCGAGTTGTGTGGAGTCTTGATAACGTAATCCTTTGTTGTAAGCTTATAATCAGTGCAATCCTTTTAAAAACATGTAGGTTACGGTTTTTTAGCGTTTTGAAAGAAGAAATCTGTAACTTCCTAATTGAATACACAACTAAAAATAATTTTTCCTTCAAAAATGAATGGTCTAACTATATATAGTTTTCCTTATTAGCATCACTACTTTACTTAACTTACAGGTAAATGGTAATCAAACCTATGAAATATTTAAAATGTATTGTTATCAATCTCAAGGACTCCTCTTTCCACTATGGTTGACTCCTCTTTCAAACTTTTCTTTGAATTGCAACGTCAAATACACTAATAGTTTCAATTATACAATGTCTACTCTTATCGCATAGGCAATTTTATGGAATTGTATACGTTGTAATTAGAGACAAGAGTAACGGGAAACTACTACGTTAATTACAAATATTAGACGTTAACACGCTACTACAACGTGGAAACCCCTAGATAATGGTAATATTTTAGACTAACCATTTCAATTTAAAATTTGTGGTTTGACTAAAGAAAGTATAAACATATAAAAAAGGCAATATATTAATAATAATAATAATTTGAGGTTTTCTGCGGTGAGAAGAAAATGAGAAAGGGGTGGACAGTGAAAAGGAAGGCGGCGCATAGTGTGCGAATGAAGGCCTTCTGGCAGGAGAAGAAAAGGAAATGATATTGGCGTCGCCCACGGCTGGCCTGTTCGTGTAAAAAAATAGTAATAATTTAATCATTAAATAATCATAACATTAAAAGTAAAATAATTATAAACATAACATGATAAATGCTCGTAATCATTAATATCAATCGTAACACTTTATTATTGTAGCGTATTAAGTATTATAATTATTATATTATTATAAGTATTATAATAACCAAGAATTAAAAAAACGATAATTATTCTGATTATAATCACAGTTTCTCTACTACATTATATGAAATTTGAAGCATTCAAATATTGGCAGCAGAAGTGGTGGTAGTAGTAGTTGTAGTAGTAGTAGTAGCAACATAATTAGAATGTAAATAGATAGTTACATTTACAGTGATGAACGTAATTTTTCTATCGTGCGCTATTAAAAATAGGAAGAATACGGCGCAGGGTAGGCAATTTGACGGCACAACTGTATTTTACGAAACATAAATAGGTCTATATTTTAAAACCAGAAATGAAAAATCAGACTACATTTCAGAAATATTACTTTCTACATAAATTTTTATAAATTAACAAGTTATATGAACTCACAGTGTAACGAATACAGTAAATACATTTTTAATAGAATGTTATGGAGTGTCAATTACACGATGTTAGCGGTATATCCTCAATTCCATATCTGGTGCATTTTAACGAGCATTTGCAGCCTTTGAGAATGTAATGTGGTTATGTAATTTCAGTTTTCGGTTCGATATTTTGACTAGGGTTGCAGTCAGGACTTAATTTGTTATTTTATAAGGACCATCAAGTTGTATACTCTTTCTCCGTGTTGAATAATACACTGCTGTCCTGTTTGTGTGACGCTGGTGGTGTTTCGCTCAACACGAAATTCTATGTTGCTTTTACGACTGACTTCTGCAGTTTACTCGGATATCCTCATTTCCCTGCACATCACACAGACAATAACACTTGACCGTACAGAAAATTTTATTATAGAGAATTGTAGCAGTGTCGGATCTTAGTAATATCCAAAACATGTTATTCGTTATGTAGCAATCTCCGTAACGCCGCAATGCAGCATACATCTGCTACAAATACAAAGTAAGTTGTAAAGTGATTCCATGTAATGCAAGTTTGTTACTATTAATACATATTATTTTATATACTTCAACTACATTATTTTAATTTTGTTACATAAATCAGACAAACAATGTGTTCTGCTAATAAAAGCAACAACAAATGAAAGTGACATTGAAGTTCTATGGCAGACATGTGGTACGTACAAGTTATTGTTTGTGCTCCGTTAGTTGTAGTGGAAAAATTACATTTTTAAATGTATTATATTATATTATAACTGTATTATAAACCAACCGGAAGAAGAAATGTTGGCAGACCGAGTCGGAGATGGTGAAGCCGGAACAGGCAACCTGCCTAATCCTGGACAGATAGATGATGATGATAGAATCTACAAAGGCGTGGCAGTTGTTATCTAAAGTGATCGTTGTTACCAATAACGATTTTGCTGATAGATAGCGTTACTAACACCGTCGGGTGTAATCCATTTTTAACGTCTTTTATTTTGTCGTAAAATGTATATTATATAAATATTTTATAAACTGTAAATTTGCTATACACAATAGAATAATTTATTTGTGTGTGTGTACTTATGTGCGAAAAGTAAGACAACAAAAACGTAGTTTGTAAAATATAGTCGTAAAATTTAACCGTTTTAAATTCCGACACAATACTAGTCTGCAAAACAAAAAAAGCCACCTGACTTTTTGTTTAATCCTTATGTCCAATTTTATCAACTAAACAACTGCAAAAATGCTTACAAAATTATATTTTTAAGAACTATAAGAATAAATATCTAACCTTGTATTATATTAAAAACAATAAAAATATGAGATCTGTTAACTTCAAAAAATAAGGAGAAAAGCAATTTAAATGTATTTACGGTGATTCAGGCAAACTGCTGTACATTAGAAGCATCGACATACAAGCGCGTTACGCATTCTCTCGTGTAAGCAAAAGCACAGCAGATTACAAGTGTTAATGTGCAACCGTGTGCGAGATTTTGTAGGTGCCTACGTTTGCAAGCTTTTCCAGTCAGGTAAATATACAACAAACGGGTTTTACACTCTGAATCGACATGGAGGTAAAGTTCATCAGTATTCATCAGTATTACGCGAATAAAGTGTACAGCTCCCTAATTTGAATCGTTACCGTCGGCAATCAACGCAGCTGTTATCAGTGGTAATTAACTTTTTTACCTCCACCAATGTAGTTACGTTGTTGACGTGTTTCACCGCATCACTTAAACAACAGCTACTGCTCGTAAACCGAACAGATACAGCACATCACTTAAACCGACAGCAGGATGGCGACGATACGACGCGTCAGCTTCACTGAATGTGAAAAGTTGCGGCCGACGAATACTCATTGTGTCGATACCGACTCCGCGTGCACTAAACACGATAACTCGATTTTACTAACGGGACAATCTGACTGGTGCACAGGGACAGTGTCGGTACAGTTTCAAAAACACACTAACACGTCAATCGCTTCAGGCTGTATCCTCTTGGCTGAGCAGTATTAATTGTGTCCAGATAATACACTTTTGTAAGTAGATATACTCTTAAATAGAAAATAAAAGTGTTGGACACAACTGTATAGGTAACGCCTGATTAGTGCTTTCGAGTTTTACAGCTCACCTTCAAATCGAATACACACGCGTCAGTTTAAATAAAACAATACAAAAATAATAACATTTATTTGTAGAAGTAATTATAATTTGATAATACGAGGGTTATTTATTTTTCAACCTCCAATAGACCAATAAACAGACATATGAATGACATCAATAATTTTATTATATACAAAAGTTCCATATATATGTAAACTACTTTTTACATAGTCACCACCATTGTTGAGGCACTTATCATAGCAAGGCACCAACTTTTCTATGCCCATGTTGTAGAATGTTCGCTCCTGAGTAGTCAGCCAATCTGCCAAACTGGACTTTAACTCATCATTGGTGTCAAACCGCTGCCCACCTAACCACTTTTTCAAGTCAGTGAACAAATGGTAGTCACTTGTTGCCAAGTCAGGGCTATAAGGTGGGTGATCAAGAACTTACCAACCAAATTCATGAAGCAGGTTTTGTGTGAGTTCAGCTGCGAACCCACCGAGCACAGAGTTTTCTATACCCAAGCTTCTGAGTAAGAATATCATAAAGAGCATATCATAAATTTCAGGAAAATCAGCAGAAAGTTCAGTAATTGTGAAACGACGGCGCTCCCGAACCATCCTGTCTACCATTTCAACAACATCAGTAGCCACGGACTTTCTTGCTTGCCCTCATTCATCAATTCGCCCTTCTTTAAATTTTCGACACTATTCTCAAACGAAGTTGTTGTTTCGAACACGATGAGGAAAAAAGGAAGAACCGAAAGCATCACTCATCACATTTTCTCCATACACATTACACAACCTTCGATGAATTTCTGCAGCATTATGACCTTCAGCTTGAAGAAATCTAATAACAGACCGAACCGCACACTTGGAGGCAATTTCAATTGTAGTTGCCATAATTAAACTGTCGTCACCACAGTAATAGACAAAATAACTATAAAACCAGTGGTTATAGGTTAGAACAAAGCCTCAGTAACATTAACCAACAATCAGATTGTTGCTATGACAACAGAACAAAAAAAAATAGCCCTCGTATTATACAATAATCTTGCAAGAAAATCAAGGAGTTACTTATACATAAATAATACATATAAATATTAGAATATGTGGTTGTTGTAGTTTAGTGGATATGTCTACAACAGTAATTTAAGTACGGGGCATGCCATACACTTTTCACTGCCATTCAGATCTATATACCTCCGACCGCATTTCCGACCATAGAATATTCACGGTTCCTTTCCTTCATTGCCTCTCCTTTATTCAATATTTTCTTGAATTATCGGCCTTTTCATACAAATATCCGGTTCTTCTTCTCCTTCTTAATGTCTTATTTGTTTTACAGCGATCAATTCTCCTCAGCACTTCCTCATTAGCCAGTTTGCTCCTCCAATTGATTGATGCTTTTTAACATTCGAGTGTAAGACAAATAATAATCAAAACATATAAAACGAAACACGCCTAAAATTCTAAAAGGCGTTGCCCCTTCCCACATTTCTTTATGGGTCTTAGAATTGGACTTTAACGAAAGGCTAGACAAGTCGTATCCAAGCGGCTGAAATGAGATTTCTGAGGCACGTGGCAGGGTATGCTCTTCATGATTATAAATGAAACACAATTATACGGCAGGAACTGAATGTTATAAGTATACTCGACAGGATTGCCCAGTATCGGCTAAATTGGTGGGAACATCTTTGGCGAATGGATGACTGCCACAGCCCCAAACAACTATGAAAAAGCCGAAGACATGGAAAGGCGTGGGAAGTCCGACGAAGCGCTGACGTGACCAGCTCTAGATTTTGCCTGTTTGAGACCGGAACAAACCTTCCTTAGTTTAATCCTTGCAGATGATGATTATGATGATGATGGGGTGATGATGATGATATTAAAAGATGAAAATAGAGAGCTTTCGATACACGGTGATGTCATTTTATCATCTATCATAAGATAAGATTTAATTAAAATTTGGATTTACTGCTAATAAGATTTTTAAAACCTCAAAAATAAAAAATAAATTCATTATTTTTATTTTTATCCTGTGGCACTTGTATCAAATGAAGAAGCAGTGTTTTACGATAACGTATAATGAAATCTACTTTGTAATTAGCAAGTTAGAAAGCACACATAAATTTGAAAAATACTGAATTACAAATAAGAATTTTGAAAATTTTTTAAGTTCCTATTGTCTGTTATAGCTAATAGTGAAAAGTCGCTTTGATTATTAAGTAGTTGTATGGATTACCGAATTGGTCGTATTTATTTGTAAATTGAAGAAATCATTAGAGTAAGATGATAAAAATCAGAAGAACATGTGGCAATTGCACAGTATATTGTTTTACCAAACCTACATTACGTTCACGCTTTATAGAGTAGACGTACATAAGTACATTTGCCAGAGTAAAATGACTGTCACAAAACATAACATGCAGCTTGCACTCGCGTACACGACGTAATGCGCAGTAACCGATAGGTCGACGACCGAGTATGCTCTGAAGATGACCCTTTCACTGTTCTCAATAATTAACGACTTGTTGCTAGCAGTAATTAGAAAGAGGACATCCCTTTAATCTAATAAATGTTTAACCCTCCGTACACAATTATCTAAGAGGCTTAAAGTTTTGCTCTATACTCTTTATTGCGTTTCGTGTCTAGACTGAAACGTTTATATGACAAGACTGTTATGTATAATTTTATTGCAGTTTTGTTTTCACTAAAATTTAAAAAAGTAATTTGTCATTTCCTCAGTTGATCACCTCCTTTGTGCAACCGTAATTTTGAGTGGATGTACATTCTGAATTCATTATCACTTTGTTGACTGCCCTCAGTTTAAAATCTCTGTATACAAGAATGTCTCTTCTTTTATATAACATCACATCTGGCCTTTCGTTTAGCATTTAGTTTACAAACGCTTCCTTGTTATAGAACTATTTTACTTTACTAACTATCCTAACCATTAAATACCTCCTTCTGACAAGGCTTTTTCAAAACATTTTCTCACATTCATTCTTTTAAACATTTCCATCTTTGAATATTTAAAAGTTCTTTGAACGCCTTTGCACTTTTCTTCAAAATCATGTTTTAAAAAGCAACTGACAAAGTCACTCGTTAGCTTCCCCAACGGTCTTTGATCGAGACTTTTACAAAGTACACTCTACATAAAAAACTGAGAGATTATTCCTATTCTTGAGTTGCAATATACATTAAGGTTAGTAACCCCTTGTTTTTTACAAAATCTCTTTGTAACGCTCACTCACATTGTGTAATAATAGGTATTGGTTTAATAACTCGTTTGTTAAATGTTTACCTTAATATTTGAACCATATCATACTGTGACATATGATAAACACACATATCCACTCCTGAAACGATTGTTTTGTATTGTAAGTAGTTTCCTTGTGAAATCGGTTAATGGCTTTGAATAAAAAATATACATATTATTATATTATTGACAAATATGTATAAGGAAATTGATGAATGTTACAGGTGAGGATGTCAATTTATATAAAACGTAGTAGTCATCATTTGCTCTGCAGCTTTTTTTTTTAAATAAATATCTTGCAATAAATTATGTGGACAATTGAATACAGTCAGGGTGGTCACCATCATCATCTTTAGCAAGGATTAAACTAAACATGGTCTATTCCAGTCTGAAGCAGACAGTCTGGTCACTCCAACGCTTCTTCGAGCGCCCTACACCTCTCCATCCTTTCGATTTATAATTCAATAGTTGTTTGGGGGATGCAACAGTCGTCCATTCAGCTAAAGTGTTCTAACCATTTTAGACGATACTGGGAAATTCTATCAAGTATATTCATAATATTCAGTTGCTCCCGTACATCGACATTTCTTTTGTGTCCTAGAATAGCATATCTTGCCACATGCCTGAGAAATCTGTATTGTA
This sequence comes from Magicicada septendecula, assembly GCA_034769895.1. NCBI lineage: Eukaryota > Metazoa > Arthropoda > Insecta > Hemiptera > Cicadidae > Magicicada > Magicicada septendecula. The sequence continues at coordinate 101,525,561 of CM068368.1, forward strand.
TTGTATCGTATTGTATTGTACTGTATTCAAGAAATACGTAATCAACTTACTTGCAAGTGTATGAAAGTAAGGGCAGTTTATTAATATACAGTACATTTAATATAATGGTAAAGTAAGGTAAATTGTGGTTAAAGTTATTTAGTAGCTGCAGAAGATATTAACAGTACTTTAAAGTTTATTAACATTAAATAATCTTACACACTAAAAAAAACTAGCATATATACGAGAAACTAAATTAAATCCTAAAAAATAAGAATTATCCGTAGCATTTAAAAGTGAACTATTTGACCAATTTGTTCTTCCGATGCTCAGACCTGAACATTTACAAAACGGTTTACGATGAAACAGGAAAAACGCAAAGATCAAGCTAACAGGTCATAACGTCCTACACATGGATGAAAGCTGGATTAAAACTACTTGGAAATACACCATGGGAATACAAAACCAAAAATTAAATGCAACACAGGTGATAAGTGACCGACGTGAAAAACGGTTGCCAGGTCGGGTTGATGTGTTTGGCTCAAAGTAGCAAAAAATAGAGGGGCGAAGGTGACACCTATATCCTATATTAGATCTTAGCGGATGAAGAAGAAGAGTAACCTTACTCATAGAAGTGTGTGTGTGTGTGTGTGTGTGTGTGTGTGTGTGTGTGTGTGTGTGTGTGTGTGTGTGTGTGTGTGTGTGTGTGTGTGTGTGTGTGTGTGTGTGTGTGTGTGTGTGTGTGTGTGTGTATGTGTGTGTGTTGTTTAATTTCGCGTTTCTACAGTTGCAGTGTATACTGTGAAATTAGGTGCAATATCGTATGGCAGGGGTTGCCACACTCCTCAGCTTATTACACATCTTGAAAATATGTGGTGAGCTACTCAGTATCAGAGCTAAAGTCTATACGATGGTATACTTATTCCTTATTAAAACCTTACGTTTAAAGGAAAAAATCACATGTAAAACAATATTCTCACCTAAAATACATTTTTACCCGCATTACAAGTACAGGTATAATTACTTTAAAATTCAGTTTATATTTATTAAAATGTTTTTTAACTCAGTTGAGCGCACACGACTTAATATGTTGTCTGTTATGTTTTACGTCTGAATTTTGAAAAAGATGTAGTTCTGTTTTCTGTTTATAAATATGATGACAAATGTTTATAAATGGTTGTAGACATATGTTTGTAACGTAACGTAGATAAGAAACGTAAAACGATTATAATCGTATTGTTGGAGAAAATATATTCCATTAATAAAATAACATATTGAGATAGTAGGATAACAAAATTCTGTAGAACGATTCATAGGTGCCTGAAAAATAAAACACGGAAGGATACCCGAATGAAATTTTATAAAACTGTGGCTGTCCCACATTCCTGTATGCTAGTGAGACATGGACTCTTTGGTAAAAGAGACGTGCTGAGGATTGAGGCAGCCAAAATGAAATTTCTAAGAGGGACGCATTGTTGTTCTCTCTTGGATCGTAGAAGGAACGAGGACATTAGACGCGATTTAAATATTGTATCATTGCACCAGAAGATTGAAGACCACAGAAGAAGATGGTGTGAACAATTGAATCGTATGCCGGATATCCGGCTTGGGTTATCACCTTACCGTGAAGGGAGATGTCGGTAGACCGAGGAGGAGATGGGTTCAGGAACAGGTCTAAGGGCTACTTCTTGGTGATGATGATGATGAAGATGAATAAAATAACATAGGATAAAGCTTGTAGTATTAATAAAGATCGGTCATGTTGACTTGAAAGGGTGGTATATAATTTCATCGAGAATTTCTTTTTTTTTTTTTTAAGTGAATAATCAGTCACCTCAGTTCGAGTACAATTGCCCGAATGTTCATCTGTCAGTCTGTTTTTGTATTTCCTTTTTATTATCTTCATATTCTATAAGGAATCCTCTCATACGTACGTGTAGCTCAACTATTGTGCAAACCTTGATAGGAGCTTCGACCGCCTCGATAAGTTATCTGGCGATCATTGTGTAGTATGTACAATGTTTCTCGAGCCAAGGCAAACATCCCAGTTAGGTATTAGTATAGCTCACGTATTTTAAATAGCTGATAAACAGTGAATAAATTGACAGGTAGATTTGAAATTTAACAGGCGTTTACATGAAATACGAATCTTACAGCATACGAAAAATGTTAGTTTTAGCTGACATTCTAAGACGTCGCTCCGCGAAATTTTCAACTGACCCTCGTAACTATATTGCTAGAAACTGTAGTACTAACACCTACGTTAGCGACTACCACCTTGCTGCGTATACGCTCACATAGGTTGTATAAAAGTTATGAATTACGCATAAAACATTTGTTTGCCAAAATAATTCAATCGACTTCTGTACTAGTTCCAACAAGATTTTGAATTACATTACTAATAACTCACTGAGTATCACATGAATTATCTGATGAGTCACGAAGCTTTATTAAGGCGATTTATTTCAACTGATACCTTCGTACATTTGTCAATAAATGATGAAGATAAGTAAAGATATTTACATTTATTCACAACATCATACAAACAGATTACTGTATTCCTTGTCATCAACTCCTCCCTAAGGTGGTTTCACAAATGTTTTTTTCTGTAGAAGTCACATGTTGTGTTATTGTTAGACAAATATTTTATTTTAAATAATGTCTCAATAATGGAAACTACCAAATTCAGTGTGTGACACTGTGACAGTAAACTCGTATAAACAATAATAATAATAATAATAATAATAATAATAATAATAATAAGAAGAAGAAGAAGAAGAAGAAGAAGAAGAAGAAGAAGAAGAAGAAGAAGAAGAAGAAGAAGAAGAAGAAAAAGAAGAAGAAGAAGAGGAGACCAACAACAACAAACACCAACAACGACGACGACGACAATGACAATACAAATCCCAATAACAATAACAATCATTATAGTGGTGGCGATGATAGTGATGATTATGGTGATGATGATGGTGGTGGTGGTGATGATGATGACGATGATGATGATCTCGCTGGACATTCACTATATTGATTGCAACAATACAACAGTACACCTTAAGTGAAAAAGTATCCGTTTTTCAATAATTTTACTACTAAACCAACAGTTATTGAATTCCGTTATGGAATCCAGTTAGTTTTCGCCACGACCAAATGCCATTGCAAATTTATTTAATATACAGCATTTTTATAAATTCTTTTTATTTTTGCGATCAGTTTTGGTTTGCTATTTTAGACTACTTCTGTTCCACCTGGTTGATTCAAGCATTGAACAGTTTCTACTTTCCCAGTAACAAAAAATAAATCAGTCGTCTTCATCAGAATTAACTAATTACTAATTAATTAATAACTGTCAAACGACGCATAGACCGGTTGCCTTCGCGAACAGTTTCTTGCCAATATTTCAAATGGAAGAGGAGAAATACGCGGACATATACGGGTCATCTTTATTACTGTACTTGGACCACATTTATAACTGGCCGAACCACAAGACGTGTGAATTTATACTTATTTTCTTGCCGTGTAGGTAAATTAACATACTCAAGTGTACAGAATGTGGAATCGCTTTCGCTCAAGCTGTACCGAGTTGGTGCACACATGCCAAAACACTTATAATCAATTTTGATTGTATCTGCTACACTTGCTGCTGTCTTTATCATATATTCTTATAATTTAATTTCAACCGGGGCCGCGTACACAATATATATATATTCTATATACTTAACTTGAAGTTTCTTGCAGCAATTATATAATGTTGTGATGTTATTCAATTTGTTTCTTCTGCAAGTAGTAAAATTTTGTATTTTCTTTTAACACCTGAGACACGTTTCACTGAAAAATATCAGTATCATCAGAGGTTTGTAAGTAAATTAATACCAATCTAAATAATTCTGTTAAATATGTATTAACAGAATTATTTCGATTGTAATTAATTTACTTACAAACCTCTGATTATACTGATATTTTTCAGTGACACGTGTGTCAGGTGTTAAAAGAAAATACGAAATTTTACTACTTGCAGAAGAAACAAATTGAATAACATCACAACATTATATATATTGGAACAGTACAAATAGGTTAAGTACTGTGCATTGCACCAAGTAATTAAAATAAATGATTAAAAGACATAAATAACGCATTTTTGTAATAATAATCATTCAGCCTGCAATATAAACTGTAATACAACTTGCATGTTGAGACAAGGAGTGGAGCCAGCTGCTCTCTGCATGTGTGTACTCACGTAAAAGGTTTGTGTGTGTGCGACTAGTCCATTCATGAAAAGCACCACCCTTTTCAGTAACGAGATAAATTATTGTATTTAAATTAATTTATAGTGCTTGTGTGCATGGTAGCGAAAAACTAAAGACACCAAAATGTGTGGTTAAATATAACAAACAAGTGTATAAAAAATAGTGAAAAACATACAAAGTGTTAGTGTAGGAAGTTAAAAAACAATAGTAATTAGAGTAATTGAGATAAAGAAAAACGGTTTGTGCATGATGAACGCCTAGAAAATTACCGATTGAATGAATATCGGATAATGTGCTAAAGACTTCGCAATTCGCAAATTAAGTGTCATTAGAAAGCGTGAGGTAAGAGCGACGCTCTTAACAATGTCAAACATGCAGAATATTGTCGAGACACGATTTTTGGCGCTCTGGGTATAAATACGAGGACGCGCAAACATCGTTCTCTTTCTCGTCAAACCATCTTAGCGGCCGGAGACTCTCCTCAAGAACTAGAACTTTTTTCGTTCGACTGCTGATGTAATCTGAGGCTATGTCCAACAACTAGAACTTGTAGATATGATCGACGACCGTGGCAGCCAAAGAATCTACTTAGAAACAACAACCACAGTAGATCAACCACAAGCAGAGTACGAGAATCCAATGTAGCAGAGTACGAGCATCCAGCGGACGGGGGACGACTAGATTCCTAGAATACCCGACTCCAGGACTTCCAGGACCGAAGAGGATCATCCGTATCCAGGACGAAGAGGACACGCTTCAGAAGTACCACACAAATAAAAAGGTGACAAATAACCATGCATTTATAAGAAACCGATAAGATTTTATAATATGTTTTTGTGTCAAATAAGACTTCGACATAACGTACGTTAGGTACGTAAAAATACGAATCATTTGGAATCGTAAAATAAATAAGAGATTAACGTGTAATCTGAGATTGCAAATTATACGAAATAGAAATGTCAAAATAATAATGAGTTTCTAAACCGCAAAACAAATAAAAAAAGTGTTAATAAAAATTGAAATGATTCATAAACAAATCAAATAGCATTATTATTATTATTATGTGTTTTTAGGTTAGAAGTACAATAACTTTGTTAAATGACTAATAAATGCATAAAAGTTAAAAACAAAACTTGTAAAGAATTTAATTCTGAGAAAAATTGTGTAAATAAAGTCAATAAAAATCAACAAAAAATTCCAATTGTTTCCAAAATTTGTTTTTAGGCAAAGATTTTTCGGTTTTACGTCGGATATCATAAAACTTATGGGAGATACAGTTCTGCGACCTGTTTTATTCGATTTTTCAGGTCAAAAACCATAAGAAACTACAGAATTCGCCCCTTCCCAGAATTTCAGAAAGTCTTCATTTACCCGGGGGAACCGAAACCCGGGCGAAATGTTTCGCTAGCCGTAACTCGCTAACGAAGCATTTCCGGACCTATGTTTATATGAACTTTTTTTCTTATTTTTCGATGTAGATTCATCTCCCGAAGTATTTCCGTTTCTTCGTGAATCACCCTGTATATATTACATTTAATATTTATAATGAATTTACCTCAAGATATTTTTTCCTTGTAAATCTCCTAATAAGGAAAAAAATATCTTGAGGTAAATTCATTATAAATATTAAATGTATTATATACATCAAGAAACGGACTGTAGCAGAAAGTGATTGAAAAAATATATATATATACATTATAACGAGAAAAGGTGTATGGTGTGTTTTTAAATAATAATAACACTTCTTTTATCATTTCGACTTTGTAAAAATCATTCAAAACTTTATTAAATAAAATTTTCAAAAATTACGAATTAAAATTTCGTCATTATTATTCGCATAATATTTTTCATTTGTGTGCTCATCATACACACAATTATTGCCACTATACAAATAACATTACACAAATATTCATAAATATAATACACAAGATGTAAATTGACATGTATAAATAGAAATTTTTATAATATATAATGTGCTCTCGACTTGCTCAGATTGTATTTAATTTTAAAATTCCATATATTTTTTTTTTATATTATTACTACTTTGGTTTGTGTGCCTACATATGAATATCGTATTCATGAAATATCAATCAAATTTAGAATTACCTGAACATTTATGCTACGTTATAATTTCAAAAATAATTTCGTAAATGTTAAATATCGTTATAAATTACTACAATTTAACCAATCAGATTTTACAATTATTATTTACACTATTAAAGTTTATCATCGTCTCTTTACTCTTTTCTTTTTAATATCTTTTATGACTCGTTGGTTGACGAGTAATAATAGTATCATGTCACCTTATTGCTATGCGGTGATACTCGGTGATTCCTCGTCATGATCCTGAGTCCTTTACCCTGTGTCGATTCTCCGATGTCGTCTGATCCTCCTGGAGTCCGTCGTCCGGTCCTCCTGGTCCACTCAGCATTCAGATGACTTATACGGTGCTGTCTCCATGTTGCTGGGATATCGACCTTGGATGCTCCACCGTCGGACATAGCCTTCGGCTGCAGATGTGTTCCAGTGAATGAAGGTCGAGGCTGGTGCTCCTCGCTTATTTATACTTTCGGGCGCAAAAATCATGTTTCAACCATTCTGTGCACGATTTATATTGTTATATTTTTCGAGCGTCCCTTTACAGATTCGATTATTTTTCGTACTTATTTTCATTTTATTCGCAACATGCGAAGTCTTTTGTTTATTACTCGATGTTCATACGATCGGTAATTTTTGTATGTATAATTGTATGTTAACAGTTTTTCTATACTTTAATTGTTCTTGGTTCTATTCACTTTTATTTACACTGCATTAATATGTATTATTTGTTTCGCACTAGATTTTGCACATGTTCGCGTCTTTATATTATTAAAAACGTGGCGTAATTTGTTTTGTCATATGTTACGCGCACTTCCCAAAATTTAAATAAATTACTTATTTAATTCACATTTATTCAGGGGTGACGCTATGCCGGTTTCTACTAGCTATTAATAATATTAATCATTTATTCTAATTTAGCAGTATGTTTTTAACAAACTGCGACAATGCACAGTAACGTACGCAGACGTACTGCTGCAATATATGTATATTTATTTATTTATATTATACAGGGTGATTCACGAAGATATGCAGAGGTTTAGGAGCTCATTCTACATGTAAAAATAAAGAAAAAAATTCATTTAAATATAGGTCTGCAAACGCTTCGTTAGCGAGTTATGGCTAGCCAAATATTTAACCCTGATTTCAGCTCCTCTGGTCATATTAGGCAATACTGAAGTTCTAGGAACCTAAATTAAGGGACAAACGTGATGGTTTCATATAGTCTTTGACCTGAAAAATTGAATAAAAAAAGTCCCAGAACTGTAACTACAATAGTTTTGGGGAAACCTGATGAAAAACGCATAAAATCGTAGTCGAAAAACACACTTTTTGTTTAATTCAATTTTATTAAGCCCTCTCCTTAATCCTGTTCGTCACGATCTGGCAAACCGTCTCTGAAGTAATACTTAGCCAGGCGATCTAGGTGGACGACCTTGAACTTTCGCTTTCCTTCCTGTTGAATCCAATAAACAACATCGTTGATTCTTTTTTTCACAGTATAGGGTCCTTCCCAATTAGACTGAAGCTTAGGTGAGCGACCGCTTTGGGTTGAACAACCAGGCCTGATCTCCTTCTTGAAAACCCACACTATTGCTGCGAATGTCATACCGAGTTTTCATTTTATCCCTGACAATCTTCAGCTGTCCTCTTATCAAGCGATTCATTTCTCGTAGTTGGTTTTCTAATTGCGAGGAATAGTTCTGTGGCTCTTGGGACTGAGTCTCAGGTGATCCAAACATTAAGTCCCCAGGAAGACGAATCTCCTGCGCAAACACCAATTTTGCTGGAGTCATGCCGGTTGTGTCGTGTACTGATGACCTATACGCCATGAGGAATAGTGGTATACGTTGGTCCCAGTCTGTTTGGTTCTCGTCAAAACCTTTGAAAGATTCTGCTCAAGTGTCCTATTGGATCTCTTAACCATCCCGTCCGACTGAGAATAGAGAAGTGTTGTCCTGGTCTTTCGAATTCCGAGTAGACGCCATAATTCTTTAAACACTCCTGATTAGAAATTTCTCCCTTGATCCGTATAGATTTCCATAGGGGTCCATAACGACTTATTTTATTCAATTTTTCAGGTCAAAAACTATATGAAACCATCAAGTTTGTCCCTTAATTTGGGTTCCTAGAACTTCAGTACGGCCTAATATGACCAGAGGAGCTGAAGTCAGGGTTAAATATTTGGCTAGCCATAACTCGCTACCGAAGCGTTTGCGTACCTACATTTATATGAACTTTTTTCCTTTTTTACATGTAGAATGAGCTCCTAAAGTCTCTGCATATCTTCGTGAATCACCCTGTATATTCATATATGTATATATTGCAATGGAACTTCGCAGAAAGGGTATTTGTAGCTAGGATTACATGCTTTTATACCAATTTATGACGTTACAGACATGTTGAAAATTGATTTTGTTAGCATTTTGTAAAATAGCTATAAGTTTTGAAATAAGAAATGGGTAATTAACTGTTGTATGTCAAAATGCCCATAAATTTATTTTCTGTTATATTAAGTACAAATTTTGTGCGCGAGTGCGCGTGTGCGCGTGTGCGCGTGTTACCCGTATATATGAATAACTCTAGTGTAAATTAACGTATTGAATTGAGACTTGGACAGCTCATACTTCTACATTAGCGCTACATTTTTCTTATGTCAAACACTCAAAACTTAATATGTATTTTTTAATAGAATTCACTTTTCTAAAGAATCCTTATCTTCTGAAAGCCTAAAACTTTTAGATAAAATCTATACATGCTTTTGCGTTCTTCAGCAAAATTTATCAGGACATATGTCTATCTATTTAACCCATCAATCACGTGCTAGGGGATTCGACCAATCAGTGGCTCCAATTTTCATTCAGATTGGTTCACAGCGAAGGAAGCTTCGGGCAGTTCTACCTAACAGCTCGGCCTTAACAGACGTTGTCTCTGTGCAAGTTTGTCGTATCAGTATACGTTCTACATAAGGGTTACGAGTACGACGGGATCTTAGCAACGAGTTGCCCGTTTGCTAAAATCTATTGGGTATTAGAACTCAAATAAATTAAACAGTGCTATCTCGCGCTAGTCAAGATTTTCCGCATAGGGTCAGGTGTATTTACCGAAATACATCTGGGTGAACGCGAGGACGCATCAAAATACCGGAAGGTGTATGTACAATACACCGAAACTGCATTAATTAAAATTACACCCATTATCGAGCCCTGAGAAACAAGATAAACGCTATCGGTGAATCGGCGTGCGTGCGTGTGTAGCGGAGTGTTCCACGTGTCATCAGTGCAGCAGATTCAGCAGGCGGCGAGAGGTGGTAGTGAAGCGGTTCAACGGTTTCGTCAAAGGAAACGGTTTCGTCAACGATCAAGTAAAATAGACTATTAATAAAGAGAAACGTTAAAAACATTTACAAACACTATTTAAATTAAAATAAATAATTTATATTCAAACAGACCATATTAAATTTGTTTAAAATAAATACCTAACACCAGATAAAAGACTCTCGTATTATTTTGTTATTCATACTATGCCTTCTATTTGTTTTGTTGCAATATTTATACATTTTTTTTTGCATGCTGATAATTTTTTTTTATGTTTTTACACTTGCTAGGTAAACAAAAACTCCTGTCATATAATGCAGTTCCTACAAATTTTGTCTCATATGGAGTTATCTGAAAATGAAAGAAAAAATGTTTCATGGAAATGTTGCATTGTAAAAATTTGAGGAATTTTTAATTCTTACCAATTTTGTATGACCTTGTTACGAACTTATATACTTAATGACAATTGGAACCCATGTATATTGAAACTCCCCTCCCCCAAATTTTGTACAATTTTTTTTTTTTTGTTTTTTTTTTTTTTTTGAGGGGGGTTACTTAAAATTTAATAACTAGCCACTAGGACTAGACGGAAGCATAAAATGGCTGGACCCATCTTGACAGGACTTACAAATAAAACAATCAGTTAACAACCCTTCTTTTTGTTGGTGCTCAATACAGTGTTTAACACTTGATTTCTTGTGTATCTCATATCCGTTCTTAATTTTCATTTTACGAACAAAGATGTAGACATATATACATCTAGTACATATCAATAATAATCGCCAATGCTGATAACAATAAAATAATTCAAGCATAAAACATAAAACATAAAACCATAAAACAGGTGGATCCTTTTAGCACCATTAAAAAAATACATATATCACAAATGTCTATCCACCTGACTAGTTCTAACAAAATCTTAATCTTTCTGAACATAAAAATACTGTTTATGTCTTGGCCTTTATACCAATCATTATATGTATGTATATTATCTGTCTCAATGAGAATTGTCAATAGCAGTAACAACCAAAATTATCAAGTAGTATACAAAGTGGATACGTTTTGACACAGTTAAGACTATAAATTTTGACTTGTAGTTGTAACAAAATTTCGATCATTATAACAAAGAAAAAATACGGTTTATGTGTAAGTCTTTACATCCATAACATATATTATATATATCCCATTTCTGTTAATGGATTGACAATACTAATAACAATAGTAATTAATTGAGCAATATAGAAGGTAGGTCCTTTAACACAGTCAATAATAATGACAAATTTATATATCTATCCACAGGACTTGTTCTAACTTTGATTCATCAGAATATACAAATACTGTTCAGGTGTATACTTTCTTTGTGAAATGAAAACCGGTGTGGTGTTGCGGACGAGATTTTATAAACGGAATCGGCCCACCTGCACATTTGTAGACTTGGCAATACCCGTTAGATCCTGTGAAGAAAGGTGGGTTAGGTTGATGGTTAGTTCATCATTCCGTCTCGTTTCCTTCTATCCAGCAGTCTTTTGATGCTGAGGAGCACCTCTAAGCCTGACGGCGATGGGGGAGTGTTCTAGTGTCCAGCTCTGACGATGTGACGGTTGTAGTTGTCATCATCAGATCATTCACCCCTCTCTTGGCCTGTGCGAGAACCCTAGAACAAATTTCACTTGTAGAATGCCGTCGGGAAATATAACCACCCACAAGCTCACTCGCTCCAGTACAAAGAAAGCCACACACACACTGTGGGAATTTTTTTTATCCACACTACCACTCTGTTGTTAGCTGTATTGCTCAGTGTAATCACGAAGTTTGAATTCACATTTACGTTCAAACTAACATTTCCACCATTCAAGGCCTTTACATTAATTTACTTTTATTTTTATTTTTTACCTTTTAGCTTACTTCTTTTACCTTCAATCTTTCAAACAGTTAAGTATAATTACCATGTGCTCGCCCATCTACCGGAAGTAAAATATGAGTCACACATATACAAAATTGCCATGCATTCTCCCCTGAATTAAACAGAATTAAATACGTAACCCCTTATGCATACATAACAGTGAATAAAGAATTGTCCTCACCTAAGACACTCTATAAATTACTACTCCATATTAGTAGAAGAAACCCTTGCTTGCCACGCCGCCAGACCTCGAAGTGCTCCGTGGAATGATCGAGAAGAAAATGAGAGAAAGACACGGTTTCTTTAAAACACGAGGCCACGGAAAACTAGCATGTAGCAATCGGTCAATCAGCTGATTAACCGCCCACTCTATAACATCGCCGCGAGACAGTAGCGGTGCCCTGAATTTCGTTACCGTTCGCCAGCGCGGCATTTTACGTAGATAATTACGACTTTGGCTGTCTTCTGCTACGACATCACGGCGCGATAATATAAACTCGCCGGGGCAATATTCTTGCAACGGCACAATATGTATTCATGTATTATTTATGTTTTTTAATAAACTGCTATTTTGAGTTTACTTTGAAGACTGACCCTTTAACTATCTTTTTGTTTATAAGAACACACAAACAATATTTACATATTTATCAAATACTTAAAAATACAGTGATTTTTAAAAACTGGATTATTAAATGTTGTACAAAACTGTAACATAAAGTAAAATAATTTTTTTTTTTTGCAAAATACCTTATAAATTAGACAAGAAAATTTTGTAGAATAAAGAAGTTGGACTTTTGCTAAATTTGACAAGACCTTTTTAACATTACAAAAATGTGGCTTTTATACAAATAAGACAAGAACATCACAATATTTATTAATGGTTTAAACTTACTAATTTAATAATTTTTAATTAAATGAAAACACTTAAGTTTCTTACCGTCTTGTTTCATTTATTATCTTTCAATTTAATTATTAATTTTAACAAAACCATTACATTTATAAATTTTTCTATTTATATTAAAAATGTAAACTTTTATAGACAAACTATTTAACGCAAAACCGTTGCTTACGTTACTGACAGTATTCTGTACATGTAAGTTTAATAAACTAGAGTAAATCCAAACGTAGAAGCCTTTCATCTATAATGTATGAGTAACGCCGCAAAAGCGAGCATTCAGCCAGCCTACTGTGGTAGGTCCAAAGAAAGTTTTGCAACTAGTCCGTGTGATTAATGTTATCGATTTCCCTTAGTAAATTCTCCAAGTACGTATAAAATAGGAAGTGAGTCAATGTAAATTGCACGTCTGTGGTGCTTACCTTCTCTAATACAATTATCCCTCTGTAACGGCAAAGCTGATTTGGTTTGGAGATACGCCGACAAATTTGATTTGATTCAAGAGCAGCTATTGTTCTCACAAAACAAAATATTTTTTGTTCTCTCAAATTCCCTCTCTCTCTCTTTATTTTTTTAGTCAGCATTGCTCCGAGTGATTTTACGCGACCCTATAGTTACTCTGTGCGACCCACTTGGGAATGTCTGTTCACCTTCAACGTAATTCCTATACCTCACATCAATAATAATTTAATTCTTGTTAGCCAACCATAATATTTCTCTACACTCTTTTCGATCCACCATCCTCTCCACTAGAGTATTAACTGTCCTTGGATGCCTCATATGTCCCATCAACTTGTGCCTTCTCTGACAAGAGTCGTTCATAAGATTTTTTCTCACCAACATTCTCCAAAATCTCACCTGGTCTTCATATCATTTTGTACCACCACATTATGAAAGCATTAATTTAGTGTTCGCCTATCAGGTTTTCTTGTTTTCCCGAGACCCATACCTTGCTGCCATAAAGGACCACACTCCCTACATGTAACTTTAAAACTTGTTTGCTAATATTTACTGATTAAATCCACGTTTGATATAAATCAGTATTTCAGTATTTAAATTTAATTAAAAATGATTTTTCCTTATCTTTGTTTTACGTTGGATTAATCCTTCTCATAATATTTAGACTTACACTGTACTTCACTTTGTCGAAAACCTTGTCTGAAAGGGCCAAGGCACGTAGGTTTTTATTATTCATCTATAGTTACTCTAATAGGAGTCTCAGCGACAAAATTTCTTCTTTTACCCCTCTACCTCTAATACAGCTATGTATAACGTTTACAGAGTGCAATATGCATATTTTAATTACTCTAAGATCTTAACGTAAAAATCCATGTCGGTTAACGAAAACACAAAAAGGTATCGTTATTTTTAATTACACGGTTATATTTTGAATTTATCTTCTTCTTGAATACATTCTAAGGATGACAATTATTATTGTGTTTTGATATTATTACGACGTCACAGAACAATCTACGTGTTTATCGAACGTTCCAGAGAGATCCAGAATGTAAGCGTGTGGCGTACGTGCTTGTAGACGCATCTACGAGAAAGTTCTTGATGCCGCCAGCCGTGCGGACGGTGTCAAGCCCGCAGTTAATTACGTAGTTCATACGGATGCGGACGCTAAGACGCAATTAGGAATCGTCTAGATATTCGACTGGCTATAAATACCGGTACTCAACGACGTTCAGTTCAGTATTAGGCGAATATTTGACTGTGCGGTTCGAGAGTTATAGTAGCGATATTACTGTGCGCGTTCAAGTGGTTATTAGTTAAGTGTTGTGTTTTATAATCGGGCGGTATAATTGTAATACAATTTTCTTTAATATTAGTGACATTTTATTGCGTGTGAACACTTTTTATTTGACTTGTTGTAGTAGACTGTGTTTTTAATTAAGAACTGATTTACTGTAACAATTAAAGCTGGTGTTTAGTGATTTAATTGGTGTCTTGTACTTATTTTGTTTCCACTGTACCTACGACGATCGAGTAGACCGTCGTAACAGTGGTGTCAGAAGTGGGATAGAACGGTTAACAGTGGAAAAAGTGGACACTTTGTACAAGACAAGTTTAATTCGTAATTAATCGGAAAACAATGGATGCCATTTACAGGCGATGATGGAAAATTTACAGGCGCTGCTGTTACAGACGGAGAAATGACAGGATGAGAAACGCAGACAGGAGGCGGATGAAGCGGAAAGACGACAAAAAGAAGAACGAAGACAGGAAAGAGAAGAGGCTGAGGAACGTCAGAAAGCACTAATGCTAGAAACAGAAGAAAGACAAAAAGAGGAACGTACGCAGGAGGTAGAGGAACGTAAGCAGGAGGCAGAGGAACGTAAACGTGAAGCAAGTGATGACATCAAAGCGTTAATTCATGAACAAAAGCAGATGCAAGAACATACTACCGCAGAATTGGGTCTCCTACGTGGTGACGTAGGTGAATTACGAGGTGAGCTCAATAATCAGATTACCAGAATATTTGACGTAGAAGAATCCATGTCGAATAAAATAGCTGAAGTAGAAAAATCTGTCTTCACTGTGGAAGAAACTATGTCAACAAAAATAACTGCAGTAGAAAATTCAATGGCAAATATAAAAGACCAAATTAAAAATGAAGTTGAACAGATGAAAATACAACTAAAACAACTTTGTGAACAGACTGTACCAATAATAAAGACAGAAAAATACGCAGAAAATAAGTTAATAGAGAAAGTCACTTCGCCTGCAGTAGGCACAGTTCACGTCAAAGCTCCAACCTTTGACGGAAGCAGTCACTGGGCAACGTTGTTATATAACGAGGTCTCCGCCTCTTATATACTACTATATTTTAATCCTTGTTTTTATGTTGTTCTTTTCGTAATCTAGTTGTTGCTAAAATTCGGTTATTTAATTTTTCAGGTTTATTTATAATTAATTAGGTTGAAATCTGTTACCTAATTAAAGCCTCAAACGTTGGTCGCCATCTTTGTAACACACCAAGTATGCCTGTGTTTAAAGTTTTATTATTATTAATGCTTTCGAATATTTTTAAAATCTTGAAACTTGAGATCGTTGGTTTAGTAATTGTTTAAATAAAATAAATAATTTATTGTATGTTCGGGTTCACTGAATCCATATTTGATTTTCGACGTTCTCTCGTTGCTAAGACGAAACTATTTATGTTACTCCTCACTGAAAATAGAAGTGATTGGTTATATAGGTACTTACTTGTAGTGGTGCTCTAATAGCAAAGGTGATTTGCATTGATGGTCAGAAAGTTTGAAAGTATTTAAACCCGCCGCCACTGCTGCCAATCGTAGATGCTGTCCACCTAAGCTGTAACGTCTTAGTCTAACGAAATAATTAGTCAAAACTCTTTGATGGGGTACAAATTATGTTTATTCTCCGAACTTATTTTTGAATTGTGGTACATTACAATAATATTATCTATCATTCTTTTGATTCAAGTTTACTGGTAGACTCTTTAAAATTATAATATCTCAGGGTTTGCCATTCTGACATTTTAGTCTTCGCCACATAGGACGTTAATGTTTGGTTTAATCGTTTTTTAAATACAGTAGGTTCTTTGAGACTGCAAGATACAAACAAAACTAAAGCAATGTATTACTATCATTATTTAGTAGTAGGAGAGTGATAATATTATTAAAATTTTTTAACGAATAACATAAAAAGTAAACATGTGATTTTTGTCGATTTTTGAGGTTAAAGCTAGTTTCATTGGAACATTAATCAATGAACTTTAAATTATTAATACCTCTTTAACAACATTAATATATCCGTACAATACAGTTGGGAATTCAATTTATGACAAGATTCATTATCTGCTTCATTAGATTGGATAACACAAAATTTACAGTTATTTGGATATTCCTCACTAATAGGGTTGAACATTATTAACTATTTTGTAACAATCTTAAAGTTAAACACAATACATAATAATTAGTATATGATAGGTCAAAGTTTTTAACGTTTATCATTAATTGGTTGATGCATCCTATCTCGGTATGTCCATCAAGTTAATTCTAAAAGTAAAGTTTGGTTACGGTTAATTCATTTTTGTTCTTTTTAAATTCGCTTAATAGCCCTGGTTACCCTTAAAACGTGTTAATTGCACATATGATCAAATCTCTTCTCTTACTATTACTACTATTTAATAAAACATTTTAATCCATTAAATACATAAAGTCATTTGTCTTTGTCTCTTAATTCCTTCAATAATAATTATTTGATTTAATAATTTAAGTATTGTTCCAAGCTAGGTTGGATTTAAATTGATATAATATTGTTAATCGATTTCGCTAATAGCGTCATTGAAAATTTTATTACTATTTGAATATTTAGTAATCGTCACTTATATTTGCGTTCGATGTCGTTCTGGTAGTATCACTACTAAAATTCTTTATTTAATTAAATCATATTTAATAACTCTTAATCATTCACTGCCTATGTGCACGTACTCCGGATTAGAACACTGATATAAAAATACTTTCACTTTGTTTACATTCGACCTAACCTCAACTTCACTATCCGAGGTTAAGACGCTTTTGATCAGCTGTCGGCTATCAATTCTGCATTGTTGGTTACGGAGACCTGCGTGGATCCCTCGTCGATGTCTCGAGATGAACTGATGAACTCACCTGTGTCAAAATTTGTTTCCTAATAATTAACAATGACCCCTGATTGGTCAGTTTTTGCAATTTCCGTGTACTTTCGGTATTATTCGGCAAAATAGACGCGTTCTTGGCGTCATCTCGCTGGGTTTGAGATTATCAAAATTCGGTTTACTTATGTAAGCCCAAGGAGTTGTAAATAATTAATTACTTATAATTCAAATTGTTCACTTATAAGTACTCTAATCAACCTTTCGTTACTCCCATTGCTTCTGTATTTTTAATACGAGTATTTCGGTTACCCACACCATCTAACTTTGATAATGATTAACAAAATAAACTTATTATTATTTTTTATTATCTATTAACATATCTTATTTTCCATTTTATCTTATTTATTGTGTTCAATTTTGATAAACTTTTATCATTACTACTTTCTTATCAATTATTACCCCTTCTCATTGAAGTTTAAGGTGGTAATTTGTTAAAAATCGTCTATGGTAGTTTAGGCCTATCTCAATATTTTTACAATGTCTTTATCACTTTCTTATACTAACATTTCTTACATCTAATGCATTACTATTATTCCCTTTTGTTCTCTGTGACATCTTATAATTATTGCACAGTAGTATTTGATATAATTACTTAATTATTATTCATAATAATTGTATTTCTTTTGGCTAGACACCTGGTCTATGATATAGCTAATTGTTTTTATTCATTTTGTGTTAGTATTGGTTTCTAAACCATATTTTCTCTGACCTATCTATACTGAACTAATCATCACAACTTCTGATTACCTCAGTATTAGCTAGTAGTCTTTTGTTTTAATTTATTTACACTTTCCATCAGCCTATCATTCAGTATCCTTGAGTGTTACATTTTTTTTCTTATCCTACATTACATCTTCGTCTTTTGATTACATATAGTTTATTATAGTAATGATAAGGTTTGGCAGTGTTTTGGTCTGCTCTGGTATTCTGACATTTGTTGGTAAATACCTACTGCTTCATGCATCTGGGTTCACATATAAGTCATATTTAATTTACATCATTAGTATTAAATTCATGGCAATAATTATTGAGTTGCCTTACATTAGTGGTATTACATCCCAGTTGTCATACTGACATTAGTCCCTTTCCTTTTATTATCATTTTATGTGTTATTTATATTGTTCAATGTGCCAACACTATGCTGTACCTCTGAGCATGTTATTTTACACTTCTAATGTACTCAAGTCCTTTTATATAATTATTTTTACTTCCATATTCCTTAAGGAATGGAAGTATGGTGATGGCAAAAAAAATCGTGTTCGAGATTATTGCAGATTCTGATTGTACTACACTCAAAACATGAAAAAAAGTCGTTTTCCGAAAAGTGTCTGTGTGTGTGTCTGTCTGTCTGTCTGTCTATCTGTGTGTCTGTCTGTCTGTGTGTCTGTCTGTCTGTGTGTAGATTTTTTTTCTATGGCAAACGATAACTGCCGCAAATTCAAACAGAATCAAATAATTTTTTGCATACAGCCCTGTGCTGAGTCAAAAGATTCAGCGCTAGTTCACTTATTTACAATTGGAGAGAAGTAATTGACGATCCTAAACTGGGCTGCTATCTAGCGGTAAAACAATGCGAAACTAATGAAATACCGCTGGTAGTTAAGGGCAGTACAGAATTAAAGCCATAATTAGTGCTGCGCTCTACCCGCGGATAGGAGAAACTACCGTTTTCTACTCTCCACTATCCGATCGGTGTCGGCATCTGCTGAGTTTTTCCAGCAGTATTAAAAAGCGGTGCTGCGTTCTGCCGAGATCTGCGGTAGGTAAACCAGGAAGGGGGAGACTCCATTTAATTTTTTCGTCGAACAAAATACTTGGTGGTTGAAGGTCGCATTTTATTCTCTCTGGTGGAGAGATGAATCATTTTAACTACAACTTCTTCTACCTAATGAAGAGATAATTTGTAAACGACTGCGGTAAGTCTTGATTACTTATATTAATTAAATAATATATTTCACGGGAGAAAACAGTGTTTTTAAGTAAGCTTGAGTAAGCATGCCCACTTGTTGCATCGTGTATAAGTGCAATACGCAATTGTTCGTAAAGTTTTTATAAGCTAATAAAACTAGATTATTGGAGTGTCAGAATCTCGGCCCTAAAACCTAAAGTACATTAACAACAAAATTATTAAGTTTAAACTTTAATTAACACCGATGTGATGAGATACGTGTTACATCAATGCAGGTTATATTGCACAATGCGTGGTCAGTTTCAGTAGTATAAAGTTTTGCTACAATAACAGTAAAACCTTATACATATATATGGGAACTTACTCAGGCACGTTAAATATAAATGATGTCCCTATCAAATTATGTGTAGTAAAAAACTATGTGTTTTAAACAAATCCTTCACCACGTGGTAACTATATATATTCACTCTAAGTAATAAGTTTATGAGAGGTTACAGAGCCAAAATAAATTGTTATATTGCAAACAAGTAACTCACATTAGGTGAGGTGCAAAATTATAAAGAATTATTGTATAGAGATTTTTGAATATGGCATGTTGGCCAAATAAATTTCATCAAGGTTAATTATGTAGCACATAACTAGGTGTCGACTTTATATATGTATTTTGGTGGGTGTCCAAACAGTGGGGGCATTTGTGTGTGGTCTCTGACTAAAAATATAATGTGTAAGCAGGGTCCGCCGAACAGAGAAGAAAGTCCTGCTACATGGCTGAACGTTGAACATCAAGAAGCTCCACTCGATACCAGAGAGAATTGGACCACCACACTAACACCTAATAATGTCGGCCACAAGTTTGTCACTCCAAAAAACCCTTCATGACTGAAATCAGGTGATAACTATCCAATTATTATTTACACATAGAGTCAACCATCATACCCAGTGAACAGTTATACATAACCATCAGTTTCTACATTTCAAGTTAAACATTCATTTGGATCCCCAATTGCCGGGACAGTTTAGTGTGTACACTGAGTAAAAAAATTTAATTGTAAAATTTCAGTATATTTATAGTAGATTGTCAGTTCAGAGACTGATATGGTTACAAGACAGCATCCAACATAGATTTCCACTCATTTCATTATAGGGGTTTCTCTACAGTTTTTAAGCCAGTTTTTGCTATTAGTAATTTCTCATGTTCAATTCACTAGGTATAAAAATATATATATATTCTCTTATTTTAAAATCAGTTTTTTCATTTGTATAAAAAGATTACTGGGGAGGTAGGTGAATTTTTAACTAGTTTCAACCAAGCTATGCATGTCGAAACATTTTTCAACTTGTTTGTCGAGACTTGTTTGTTGAGACAAGCCGAAAGTTGAATGAACATGTCCGTCTCTGACCCAAATGTATTTTTTTATAAGGTGCTAATATTGTGCAATTTTTCTCTTTTCATTAATTGGCCCTATTTAAGTATATATAAATTCTTTATACTAATTATGATAACTGGGGGGGGCGTTAATTATTTTAAACAATTTTTATTTCTCTCCGTAATTAAGCATTTAAGCACTTAGCCACTTAGGCACTTAGTTTTAAATTTTTATGTCCTGGGGACCACTGTGGGCTTTAGCATTCTCTTATACACATGACGTGCAATTAACCCACACCATGTGGGTACAATTATAAAAGTAAATTTCTAATCCTAATTGGGATTCGTATAAAGGAAAAGTTAGAATTTATATACACCAGAAGGGTAATATTAAAAAAAAAGGGCGTGGCAAGAGACCTTTATGTATTTTATGTATACTATTGAATAATGTATTTTTGTCTTGTGGAACATGTTATGTGTGTATATTTCTGTGTACATTTTGGGGGTTATAAATATTATACATTCACTGTACTTTTGGTGGGAACTTGGGATATAGGGATTTACTGTTCAATGTCTTTTTACAACAGAAAGTTAACACATGTAGTCATGTGGGTATGTCCTTTTCATTTTTTTTTAAGGGAGGTAGTCTATCTCAATAATCGTTGCTGATCATTTCTTTAAAGAAATTATTTATTTTATTTAACTATTTTCAAGGGGAATTAAAGATTGCTGTTGTATTTATTTATTATTAAATTGTTATGAGATAGAATAATAAAAAGGGATTTGTTAATTATTTAATTCTTGAGTTTTCATTGCAAGTCCCGTCTCACTGGATCCAGCGCAATTTTTAGCTTCTCTAGGCCTTAGCCTAGTTTTAATTAACTTGTGGCCCCTCTTTACAAAAAAGAAAAATTCTTTTATTTAACTGCTTGAGATAAAGTGGGGTTACATTTTTTGTGTTAGTATTGGTTTCTAAACCATATTTGCTCTGACCTATCTATACTGAACTAATCATCACAACTTCTGATTACCTCAGTATTAGCTAGTATTCTTTTGTTTTAATTTATTTACACTTTCCATCAGCCTATCATTCAGTATCCTTGAGTGTTACATTTTTTTTCTTATTCTACATTACATCTTCGTCTTTTGATTACATATAGTTTATTATAGTAATGATAAGGTTTGGCAGTGTTTTGGTCTGCTCTGGTATTCTGACATTTGTTGGTAAATACCTACTGCTTCATGCATCTGGGTTCACATATAAGTCATATTTAATTTACATCATTAGTATTAAATTCATGGCAATAATTATTGAGTTGCCTTACATTAGTGGTATTACATCCCAGTTGTCATACTGACATTAGTCCCTTTCCTTTTATTATCATTTTATGTGTTATTTATATTGTTCAATGTGCCAACACTATGCTGTACCTCTGAGCATGTTATTTTACACTTCTAATGTACTCAAGTCCTTTTATATAATTATTTTTACTTCCATATTCCTTAAAGAATGGAAGTATGGTGATGGCAAAAAAAATCGTGTTCGAGATTATTGCAGATTCTGATTGTACTACACTCAAAACATGAAAAAAAGTCGTTTTCCGAAAAGTGTCTGTGTGTGTGTCTGTCTGTCTGTCTGTCTATCTGTGTGTCTGTCTGTCTGTGTGTAGATTTTTTTTCTATGGCAAACGATAACAGCCGCAAATTCAAACAGAATCAAATAATTTTTGCATACAGCCCTGATTTGTAGAGTACTCACGGCCTATTGTTTTTGGTGAAGATCGGTTGAGGGGAAGGGGTAGTTTACCGGCAACGTTTTTTATCAAGCGTATTTTATATGGCAAACGATAACTACCGCAAATTCAAACAGAATCAAATAATTTTTTGCATACGTCACTGAATTGTAGAGGACTCAAGGCCTTTTGATTTTGGTGAAGATCGGTTAAGGGGAAGTGGTAGTTTACCTGCAACCTTTTACGTTTTAACAAGAGTAAAGTACTTGAAAATTCATTTAAACTTTTTCAAACAATGGTAATTGTTAAAAATAAAATAATTTTGTTGCCAGGCAATAAAATTATAATTTTTTCATTTTAATGTAAATCTGTACATAGTATAAAGTAAAGTCGGTCCGTTTTCTCTCTGTGTTTGAAATCGCTAATCTCAGGAAGTACTGAACGGATTTTATTCAAGTTTTCGCCAATAGATAGAGTGTCTATCGAGGAACATTTATGTGTATAATTAATACATATGTGTTGTACATTAGCTTAGCTATCACGGTTTATGTCAAGTAAGTGGTATAGTTTACATCTTATATATAAAAATGAATGTTTCTTTGTTTGTCCCGTATGCGTTCCTATACCATTCATCCGATTGCGATGAAACTTCGGTGAGTTGTTGTGCGCACGTCCGCGAAGGTTTCCACATCTCCTCCTAAACCACTGTACCGATTTCAACCAAACTTGGCACAAATATTTTACGCAACGGGAGAACCAACATAGGATAGGTGTTTTTTCGATGGGGTCCTTTTGGGGGTTCTTTGGGGTCTTCCACATCGCCTCCTAAACCACTGGACCGATTTCAACCAAACTTGGCACAAATATTTTACGCAAAGGGAGAACCAACATAGACAAGTGTTTTCTTCGATACGATCCTTTGGGGGGTCCTTTGGGGTCTTCCACGTCTCCACCTAAACCATTGGACCGATTTCAACCAAACTTGGCACAAATATTTTACGCAACGGGAGAACCAACATAGGACAGGTGTTTTTTTCGATACGATCCTCTGGGGGGTCCTTTGCGGTCTTAAAAAACTATTAGATCTGGTTACTATGGCAACCCAATAGAATAGATTCTGTTCTAAATATATTATCGCATTAAATTGAAGACCACGCGAACGAAGTCATGGGCACCAGCTATTTATTTTTAAGAAGCCTACTTTAATTAAACTTTATTAATTAAACTAACATTTTCATTACGTACAACGTGAAACTTCGTAGCGAAGCATGGGTATTCTGCTAGTCATGTATAAGAGAAAATATATCGTGCGTGGCAGGCAAGCATATCTAAGTTATGTACTGTTTACGTTTCCATTTTATTATTATCGCTACCGCAATGAAAAGGCAGGGAAGACACACACACACACACACACAAAATTCGCGTTATTTCTGGCCTCATTCATGTTTATTTTCTTACATTTGCACAATTTTTAAATGGAAAGTGCCGAACCCATACCAACATAACGCATGCAAGCCGAAAAAGTGTCCAGCGTGGATAGCGATTTGCTTCCTGTGGATCGCTGGGCAGTGTAACTGCACGTGTTTACAGAGGAACGATTCATAGACAGACTTTTCGTCTTTAGGGAATGAACCCTCTGCAAGATGCTGAGGGTCCATGAGTGACTTCGGAGTGCTCCTTCTTTTCCGCGTGTTTGTTCTGTGAAACGTACACTGTAGATTCGCAGATTTATTCTAAGCAACGCTCAATAGGAAATGTTGAAAATTTCTGTCCACGGTGAACCCTCATACACACTAAACCTGCTCGGATGTTTTAATTACGGACATCATAATATTAAAACTTTGGAAACTTGAGCACTACTTAATGGAGATCAATCATTAACTTATACAAGCCATTAATTTTATGCATATTTTTTATATATATGTGTACAACGTTATCGGCAACAAAGAAGTAGTTTTTGTTAAAATTTCTTCCCGGGATATTTGGCCGTAGTCCAATGTTTTCTACAAAACCAGACGTTTCGGCAATGCCATTGACTTCCATCATCAGTGAAACTCGAGTGCGATAACGTGAGGTGGTATATGTTAGTGATCACAGTACTGTGGTTAAGGCTGAAGCAGTAAGTAGAAAGAAGTAGTTTCTATGGTAATATTTCATTTCGAAAATGGTTTTAAAAATAAATCTTAGAATATGGAAGTCATGTATGGTTCTCCATACCGATATTGTTAATGGAATGCTCCTTATAGTCTCTAGTTTGCTTATATTATAATACACTCTAGTTTGAGAGCATTCCTGTTATTGTTTTTGGCAATTCTATTTGAAACTTGCTGTTTAGTTTAGGTTATGTGTCCCCACCTGGATTCCTAACAATGGTTGGACCTTAGATTTTGTTTTTTACCTATTGTACTGAATTCTTCACATGTATTATTGCTAAGTTTTATTATTTTTGGCTAAATGTTTCTTTTTGTGACTATCTCAACATTATTGATGTCTAATAGTTTTCTCTTATAATTTTATATCTACCTTACATATTGAATTAATCTTTTAGACATCATTTAGTCCAAAATCTTATGGACATCTTTATACTTTCTTAATTTATACATTTACAATTCTTATATTCACTCTCTCCTTTACTTTTTCCTACCATCATTGTTTTACCCTTGAGTTCTGATTATATTGTTAAGTCATTGAAGCTGGTTTTTTAATAGTTTGATGTCAGTGTCAAGTCATAGTATAGGGTTTTAATTCAGTTTTTAAATCACTTCTGTTTTCTCCATCATTATCAATAATTTATATTCTCATTATTTATTTTATTCTTGTCATTATTTATTCCTTCATGTAGTTGAATCCATTTCATTTTCCTGATTCGCACTGATTCTATTATTGTCCTTAATAACTCTCTTGTTATGGGTGTTGCTGGCTTCTTCTCACTGTCTGATCTATTGGGTATTTGGGTCAACGTTGTCTTGTCTTTAGTCGTGTGTGTTTATTTCTTTTGCACTACATTATTTGTTAATAATAACTTCTTTTATTCCCCTAAATTAGTCACTATTCGTCCTAGGTGCTTCTTTAATGTTCCCATTTTGTTGTTTATTTTGCCTTGGTTTGGTTCTAATCAGTTTGTTTCATGTTGGTATTGGGTTGATTATATGTAACGTTACAACGTACCTCCGCCAATGTGAAGCTGCTCCATGCGCAAATAATTAGACAGAGAAAGACAAGGTTGTTTCACTCGTTCCCTCATTAAAAGGACCCGCGGAAGAACTACTACAGAAAGTGCCACCTGACAGCCAAAACACCTATGCCGAATTGATAAAAGCTCTGGAATTACGGTATGGTGATAAACATTTGCGAGATGTGTACTGCACCCAGTTGAGAGCAAGGCGACAGCATGCCGGGGAGAGCCTTCAAGGGTTTGAAGCAAGTATCGACAGACTAACTAGACTGGCCTATCCTGAAGCGCCAGAAGATTTTTGAACGAGTTTTGCGATGCAGACATTTACTGCCGGTGTCCGAGATAACGAAATACAGCAAGTGTTTACGAATGGCAAGACACCAGAACAGTGCGGACGCCCTGGTACATGCTTTGCAATTTGAGGCCGCCAAATCAGCGTCTGGTTGGACAAGTCATAAAGTGCGCGCGCTAAAAACAATATCTTGAGAATCGGAGGCGAAGAGGTAATGCTATCAACAATGACGACAGCAGAAAAATCGATGGACGTCATAAACCAAGTGCCGGTAACTGTTCCGCCAAACTCCGAAAATATCATCATGGTTAGAACCGATATAGATACTAGGGGCAACCAGTGCTCTATATTCGAACCCCAGGTAGTCAGCACACCGGGCTTACTAATTGCCAGAAGTTTAGTAAAACCTGACGAAACCGGAAATGTACCTATTAGAGTGGCGAATATTTTGGATCAAGCTATCACTTTACAAAGCAATACGCTCCTAGGCAAATTGACTCCCGTGGCCTGGGTAGCTGGAATAACGCAACGAAGATCCAGTTCTTCGGATACTTCCAAATTACCAGAGGAACTGCAAGAATTATTGAACAGATCTTCTCACTACCTCTCAAGCGGTGAGGTAAAAGAACTCAGACAGTTTTTACACGAATTCAAAAATTGTTTTGCAGTTTGGCGACAGTCACTGGGAAGAACCTCTCTTGTTCTCCATAACTAGAGAACGGCTTGGTAAGAGGACGGCTGAAGATTTCCAGTCACTGTAAAATGAAAACTCGGTATGACATTCGCAGCAATAGTGTGGGTTTCCAAGAAGGAGATCAGGTCTGGTTGTTCAATCCAAAGCGCCGTCGTGGTCGCTCACCTAAGCTTCAGTCTAACTGGGAAGGACCCTACACTGTAAAAAAAGAATTAACGATGTTGTTTATCGGAGAACAAGAGAACCTCCTCGAAGGCCTCCATTATTTAAACAAGAGGAAATGTCTCGGTTAGTAGAGGACATGTTGACAGAAGGAGTAATCGAACCTTCGTCAAGTGCTTGATCTTCTCCCGTAGTGCTGGTAGCGAAGAAGGATGGTGGATTGCATTTCTGCGTAGGCTACCGGAGGTTAAATGACGTTACAAAGAAAGACTGCTATCCATTACCTCGTGTTGACGATACACTCGACATGTTGTTCGGAGCACAGTGGTTTTCCACATTGGACCTGAAGAGTGAATATTGGCAAGTGGGTCTTCATCAAGAAGACAAGGAAAAGACCGCTTTCTCGACCCCAAGTGGCTTATTCCAATTTAACGTCATGCCATTTGGACTCTGTAATGCACCGGCAACATTTGAGCGATTGATGGACCTGATACTCCGAGGCCTGACGTGGAAAACTTGCCTTGTTTACTTAGACGATGTCATAGTAATCGGGAAGACTTTCGAAGACCTTTTGGAAAACCTTAAGGAGGTTCTAACTAGAATTCACGGTGCCCAACTGAAGCTGAGCCCAAAGAAGTGTTCTCTATTCCAGAAGGAAGTACAGTATCTGGGCCATCTGGTTTCGGCATCGGGTGTTAGCATGGATCCTAATAAAGTAGACACCGTAAGAGACTGGCCAGTTCCGAAGAGCAAACACGAAGTTCGGAGTTTCCTGGTGTTATGCCCATATTACCGACGTTTTGTGAAAGACTTCGCTACTATTGCTAAACCACTACATGAGCTAAGGGAAAATAAACGAAACTTCCAGTGGTCGAGAGAGTGTGACCAAGCATTTAGGACTTTGAAAATTGCATTATGTTCCCAGCCAATTCTCGCTTTTCCAGCTTCCGAAGGGAAGTAAATCCTAGACACAGACGCAAGCAATACTGGTCTAGGAGCAGATTTGTCTCAAGTGCAGAACGGTGAAGAACGAGTAATAGCGTATTACAGCAAGACGCTTTCTAAACCAGAGAAAAATTATTGTGTTACAAGGAGAGAGTTGTTGGCGATTGTCAGAGCTTAGGAGCACTTCCATAAATATCTCTATGGGAGTGAGTTTGCACTACGTACCGACCATGCCGCGCTTGCATGGCTCTTGAGATTTAAAAATCCGGAAGGACAGTTGGCAAGGTAGCTCGAACGTCCATGGGGGCGCCTCCATGGAATGCAGATGGCTTATCACGAAGACCGTGCCCGGAACACTGCCGACATTGCCACAGAAAGGAAGAACAAAACTCAAGCGAACATGTTCAAGCCATCACTGTAGATTTCCTGGCTAATGGCTGGACAACAAAAGACTGTCGACAAGAACAGATGACTGATGAAGACATTGGACCCATCTTGACAGCAAAAGAGGAAGGTCGCCGCCCGGATTGGCAAGATATCTGCCATGGTACCAAAGTGCTGAAGGGCTACTGGGTACAATAGGAATCTCTCAGCTTAGAAAACGGATTGCTGAAAAGGGCTTGGGAAAGTGCAGATGGACGAGACGTGGTCATGCAGTTGATAGTTCTCCGAAGTAAAATGCAGTCTGTTTTGAAGGAGATGCATGATGGAACATCTGGAGGCCATCTCGGCGTTAACAAAACCCTTGACAAAATACGGAAACGATTCTATTGGCTTCATCTTCACCACGACGTAGAGGAATGGGTTCGGACGTGTGAAATATGTGCTGCAAGCAAGGGCCCACAAACCAGAAGCAGGGGAAAAATGAGACAATACAACGTTGGACTGCCTTTCGAGAGAATTGTCACAGACATTGCTGGACCATTCCCAGTTACTGACGATGGAAACCAGTACATCATGGTTGTAGGTGACTACTTTACTAAGTGGGTGGAAGCCTACGAAATTCCAAATCAGGATGTTACCACTGTGGCAAAGCAGTTAGTTCACAACTTCTGTTGCCGTTATGGAGCCCCTACGGAAATCCATACGGATCCAGGGAGAAATTTTTAATCAGGAGTGTTTAAAGAATTATGCCGTCTACTCGGAATTCGAAAGACCAGGACAACGCCTCTGCATCCTCAGTCGGACGGGATTGTTGAGAGATTCAACAGGACACTTGATCAGCATCTTTCGAAAGTTGTTGACGAGAACCAAACAGACTGGGACCAACGTATACCACTATTCCTTATAGCGTATAGGTCATCAGTACACGACACAACCGGTATGACTCCAGCAAAATTGGTGTTTGGGCAGGAGATTCGTCTTCCTGGGTTGATGTTTGGATCACCTGAGACTCAGTCCCAAGAGCCAAAGAACTATTCCTCGCAATTAGAAAACCAACTGCGAGAAATGAATCGCTTGGTAAGAGGACGGCTGAAGATTTCCAGTGATAAAATGAAAACTCGGTATGACATTCGCAGTAATAGTGTGGGTTTCCAAGAAGGAGATCAGGTCTGGTTGTTCAATCCAAAGCGCCGTCGTGGTCGCTCACCTAAGCTTCAGTCTAACTGGGAAGGACCCTACACTGTAAAAAAAGAATTAACGATGTTGTTTATCGGATGCAACAGGAAGGACAGCGAAAGTTTAAGGCCGTCCACCTAGATCGCCTGGCTAAGTAGAACTTTAGACGGTTTGCCAGTTCGGGACGAACAGGCTTAAGGAGGAGGCAGTGTTACGATGTCACAGAACAATCTACGTGTTTATCGAACGTTCCAGAGAGATCCAGAATGTAAGCGTGTGGCGTACGTGCTTGTAGACGCATCTACGAGAAAGTTCTCGATGCCGCCAGCCGTGCGGATGGTGTCAAGGCCGCAGTTAATTACGTAGTTCATACGGACGCGGACGCTAAGATGCAATTAGGAATCGTCTAGATATTCGACTAGCTATAAATGCCTGTACTCAACGACGTTCAGTTCAGTATTAGGCGAATTTTTGACTGTGCGGTTCGAGAGTTATAGTAGCGATATTACTGTGCGCGTTCAAGTGGTTATTAGTTAAGTGTTGTGTTTTATAATCGGGCGGTATAATTGTAATACAATTGTCTTTAATATTAGTGACATTTTATTGCGTGTGAACACTTTTTATTTGATTTGTTGTAGAAGACTGTCTTTTTAATTACGAACTGTTTTACCGTAACAATTAAAGCTGGTTGTTAGTGACTTAATTGGTGTCTTGTACTTATTTTGTTTCCACTGTATCTACGACGATCGAGTAGACCGTCGTAACAATATGTTTATTCGAACATCGACTTTGAACACTATTTTGAGACGTTTATAACGGTATACTGGGGAATTTGTGTCGCTGCCTATTAGACTCTAGTCGCCAAAGAGACACTCTAGAGTTGAATTAGATGCTTCACTAGTGCTGGAAGGGTCACAAAAGACGTCTGATGTGTCAGCGTCTGAGAAAGGACTACAAAACACTGGAATCGTCATGGAAAACTCATCACTTTGTCTATTACTAGCCAAGTTTACAAATTCGATAGGGGAGGTTAGATTAGAGTTCAGGGGTATCTTGACTAATATTCTAGTTACATGTATTAGTGTTTCCACTTATTCTAACTCTTTCTGCGCCTCTACCTCTTTTTGTAGTGGCATATGATGCCATATCAACTCTGTAATGCCGATACCATCTGTTACAACTAAGAATTATGCTATTGCTAACATTAGTTAACATACATAGCCTGATTTGCTAGAGTAATATTCTAAAATTTAACTAATGTTCGTATGGGCCTCAGAATGTCTTACAACATTAAACAAATTTTGAGCAGTGAATGCACTTTCCAAATTGCTAAACACCGTATACCTCTAAAAAATTTAAGAGAAACCTTCATACCTTCGTACTCCTAGGCAATGTAATGTAATATATACTCCTGCTATATTTGTTAATGTAAAAAGGAACTTAACGTGGGGCTATTCCAAAATATCTCCAAGTCTTTCAGTCTGATACATGTATAGGGGGCTGATACACACCTAATAATATATCATAGACGTTAATTCCCAGATTGTCAAAAAACAGAAATTTATTATAAAAACACTGTTATCATCTAGACACCGCTTCAAGCTGCATTCTTTCATAATCCTGCTGGCTAGCGATAATTAATGAAAAACTGATTGTCCTTAATCGTATTCTGGTTATATAAAGATAATTTATCTACGTTTGAAAAGTAAAGCATGAGTAACGATGAAAAAACAATTATAATAGTAAAGTCTGTTCTCTTTTAGAAGAAAATGCATTCTTTAAGACAATGCGTTACTATCCCTAGAAAAGTATTTTTACCAATCAGGTATTAGGAAACAATAAACAATAAAGTTTATCGTTTAATTGTAGTGATGATGTTATACCGTGGCATTAAATAAACACATCATGCTCTGATTTAACTTAAATCAAATAGCCATTAATTTAAATTTGTTTGCTAGGTGTAAATACCGTTAAATACCGTTAATGCCGAGACTAGTTTATATGTAAAAATATGTACATCATGTTTTGCGAAAAATAAATCAATATAAGAATAACTTCTAAAACTATTGAGGTCTTAAATAAAATGCAAAATCAATCCATGTTTATCAAGCTTTCAAGCTTTTTAGTCCGGAAAAATTATTATTCCTTGTGACTGTAAAATTAAATTCGTGGTAAACACTGTAGTGTTTTCCTAATTACTTAATTTTTTTAATTCGGCGCGTATCCTCTGACAATTTTATAAAGTTAGGTTCCTTCAGTAATAAACTTAAGCATTACCGGTGTTCATATAAATATAAACACGAACACTGAACTTAACTAAATACGATACTATCTTGGCCTACTTATAAACGATAAGTATATTTGATAAATATTCTTCACATCGAAACGTGAATAGGTACGGAAGCACAACACGTAAACAGTTTTAAGTACGGAAACATTACTAGTCTGCAAAACAAAATAGACACCTTATCTTTTAAATCCTTTTGCATAATCTATCAATTAAACGGTGAAATTGCAATAAACGATTACAGAATTCTATTTTTAAGAATTATAAAAACATGTAAGCTTGTACTAGGTTACAAAAATAAATAGGAGAGACCTATTAAAGTAAAAATAAGATAAAGCAATTTAAGTGTACTTATGCTGATTTTATGCTGGTAGAGATAAACTACTGTTGGCAGCACCACGCTGGTCAACAGACAAGCGCGTTGTAACTTCGCTCACAAGCGCAGCAGACTACATGCGTGTATGTGAAAGCGTGTGCGAGATTTTGTAGGTACTATCTACGACTGGACGTCTATATTTGCAGGCCTGTACAGTCAGCTTGAATGTGCACTTCTAAATTTGGAGCTCTCTCTCTCTATCTCTCTCTCTATGTATCCCTCCCTCTCACCCTCTCTCTTTCTCTCTCTTTCTCTCTCCCTCTCTCTAACGAAATAAAGGAATCGGTCGAGAGGTAAAATATAACTTACTTTATACCGTAGCAATGAATGAGACATTACACAGCACAGAAACAACAACATTTATGGAACAAATTAGAGTGATAGAACACACTACCTCAACTTACACAGAAATACTATATTGTTACAACGGTCGCGTAGATCGTCGTGTCTGAACAGTGGACACAGAATAATTGAACACCAGACAAATCACCGCTGAGAACTTTAAATACATTTTAAACAAACAAAGTTACTCATATATTCTTGAACCTATTGATTGTACAACAAACAATAAATGTCACTTATTTTACACTGTTGCACCAAGTATTACAAGTTAAGAATTACAAATGTCCACACACAATATTTCATAATCATCGATGACACTAAACGCACACTGAATCGCAGTCTCAAATAATGTCTCTTCTTGTTTCGTCTCGCAGTATGCTACTGACACGCACCGCAATTTATTCCCTTATTTGAACTTGCAGGAACAGAGGGTTGAAAAATTCAAGTACGCTGTAGCATAATCAGGAGTTTAGAAGTGTTACTTCAGCTCCAAAGACCGCGAGAACGTTTCGTAAGGACCCCCAGACGCTTACACCATATACGTCCAACATTACAAAGCTATTGCTTCAGTTGCCGTCTCACAGGCTTCAGAATATAAATAATAAGCAACTGTAGAGAGTCTTAAGCGCAATGAAATTGTTAAAATGGTGTCTTAAAATGGTGTTGGAAATGTCCAATGTTTGCCGGAACAAAGCTGGCTAAAGAAGAGACATTCGCACATTACAATAGGAAAAATACATTTAAAAAGAGGTGACAGATAAATGAGGAAAACAGAGAATTGTAGATGCTGAAAACCGCAAACTCTAAAAAAAAAAAAAAAAGAAGAAGAAGAAGTAATGTACGTCAGTAATAGTAAAACGACTGTATAAGCCCAGCCAAGCCTTTCCCTTTGGCCTGCAAATGATTAACAGAACGCAACAGGTAGTGTTCTCTGAGTATTTAATATCGTAGTAGTGGATTATAGCAGATGCTTTACACAAAGGAAAGCTGCTTATCTGCTTGAATGTGCACGCTTTACGTATACTTGCTTGTAAAGCATTAGTAGGCGTTTAATTGTATACCCGACATCCGAGTTATATAAGAAGATTTGAACAAAACAGCTTGTAACAGTTTTATACTTTCATGCATTTATTACTTGCTGACTGCAGATTGTGTCAAATATGTTGCAAACTTGTTTGTCAAATATATTATATAGGAATCGCGTAAGAAAATTTTAATATATGTGTAATAGATTTTTGAGATTTGTTGAAGAAATGCTGAACTTGTTGAATTTGTTCGTTTGCGCGTGCTGAAATTTCCAAATCGAATCAGCACAGAACTTGTAATTTTGCAACTTCCGCATTCCCTTGTAACCAAACTTGGGTTTATGGCTACGCAAATGAAATAACCTGCTTCTTCTTTATCTCATAGTTTTGGCTTAAAGCTTGTTCAATTTTCAGTCATACCATCTTTTTCTGGATATACTTATATCTCTTCTTTCTTGGGTTTTATAATTGATTAACTGTCTCAGTCAGCAGTTGACTTAATTGATTAAGTCATCTCTCAGCCTCTCTGTATTACGTATCCACTGCAATGAGCACTGTCTAAGTCTATCGTTCATGCGATGCCTGAATCGGCCCTTTTCATTCATTTCCAATCTGATCGGGGAGGGAACAACCTTTCACTTGTCTCAGAAACTTCCATTCCACCAGCTTGTATACTCTGAGTGTCTTGTTTTCGTAACGCCCCACGTCTCACAGAATTTTGCACTTAGGTTAGCACGGAAATTATAAAATTGCAACTTTGTCTCTCTTCTTAGTTTGCTCCGTAACGTACTGTGTACGGTACCACAGATCAGTTTGTATTTATGAAGTTTATTGATGACGTCAATCTCTGTCTCATAAATGACATCACACCTTAGAAAGTTAAAATGTAACACCTGTTCTAAACGTTGCCTATTGATCTTCAAACGCACTGGCACCTTTCCCTTAAAAGTCATGACGTTTGTTTTTCAGATATTGTAAAATTCTAATCCTTACGTATAAAGATTACTCAGTACATAGCAAATTGTAGGTCATACTCTATCTTTTGTAAAATTATTTTGTCATCCGCGAACACCATTGTGTTTATACATTTATATGTTGGCGTTAATCTAATTTCGGGATTAACAATAGTCTTAAAAATGTGAGACATTCTCTTGTACATTAAGAAATAATAATGTGAAAATATCCAGTGTCCTGCGTCTCGCCCCGGCCAAGCAGACATTTAGGCTCCAGCTGGCATGGCCGGAGAGTCGGCGCTCTAGTCGAGAACTCAATTAACGAAATTCATTTTAATTTCCTTGTTTAACTTTTCCGTCTTGATAACTGCGCAAAACATATTTCATCTTTATCACATACCTGTAACAGAAGTAAACGTTTCAGAAGTAGGTGTCCAGAATTCTACATGAGAAGCCTGTTTGAATCACGGCAGCCTTCTTATTTATTACATTAAACTGTTTAATTAAATATAAATATACAATATAAAATGAGTTATTCATTTTATAATAATTTTTGTACACTGTATTGCTGGGTACGGTATAAGAATTTTGGGTAATGAGCAAATGAGACATAAGTACGATCTAAATGCCCGTCATAGAACAATTCGTTGTGCCCAGTGCACAGGTAGAACATAGTGTCTTTAGCCCCAAGGAAGAATATGTACACATATCATCAGATTAAACATTTGCTTGGTGTAGAGACTATAAATATCACAAACAAAATACGGAACATAAACGCCTCATAAAAGTAATCGTCAAACTTAAAAATGGACGTTTCCATATTATAAGAACGTATAAACCTTTTGACCAATCTGACAATGAAGACGTGTTTCACAAATTTTTTGAAAGATTTTGAAGCATTAAGTAATACCGTAACATAACGTAATAAAATGTAGGAGATTGTGTACAAATTATACACACGAGTGTTTTAACGATAATATGAGAATGATGGAAAATAATATCTTTCGTTACTTGAAACAAACATCAGTAATGACAACGTAATGTGATTTCCGATAATAACACAAGAAGAGGAATCTTAAAACAAAGCAGCAGAAAAGCAAGATGGTTTTCTAACTGAACACTCATGTCCAATTGATAACACATTTTTAATAAAAAACATCTGTTGGAAGACAAGAACGTGGGGCGTATATTCGTTGAATTAGCAACGCAGTCTTAGTTGTAAAATTTTGAAAGACTCTGAGGAACCTAAATAAACGATAATATTATAACCGGTACAACATTTAAACAAACATACATATGGTGAAAAATAACTTTACAATAATTCCAGAACTATGCCACATTTGTTTACCAAGGAATATCAAATATTTATTTAAACGTTGTATACAGCGTGTTCTTTTTTGTTCATGAAAACTGATAACAAATCCTTTATATGAAGAGTCGGCTCTACTACCACAACAGATGATAAAATTACTTTACACCAAATGAATTATTAGAGAAGTAAGAGCTTATCAGTTATCAGGCCGGGCACAGCGTAGGCAGAGTAGAGCGGTTTGCAGTATTTACTGTGCACAAAGCGGCCGGCGTATGGTTTGGGGGTAATGTGTATTCACAAGTAAATTCTGAACGCGTAATTTGTACCCTAACTTCGCTTCTCCGTCCATAATTTATGACGGCTTTGTATCCACGTTGGCAGTTAGTTACCGTACTATCGTCTCTGAATTTACCCACACACCCAACGCATGCCCGCAAACACATGTAGTCTATAATTTTATAAAGAAAAACCACAGCTGTGCTTGATGTTGGTAAACAGCCGTTTAGGAAACTTTTACAGTGTATAAGTCAAAAATGTATCACCGAGGGGAAAGGGGTAAGTCGATATAAGCAAAGGGAGGTATTACATCCGCTTCCGACAGTAACTTAGTGTTGTTGTATTACAAACGATATCGGACAACTTATTCCTGGAAACTTATAAAACTGATCGAATAAGTAGGCAGTGTTACTCATTGAGAAGATAGAATTTATAAGATCTCCTATGATATGGTAAACATTTTTCTGGTTTATATGACAGCATATTTATTTAAAATATTTCATAACAGAAAAGCTCCCCAACTGTATTATTTTTACTTATACAGGTACGAGGCCTATCCAGAAAGTAAGTTCCGATTGGGTATTAAAGGAAACTAAGATTATATTTACAAAACATTTGTACTGCTTTTTTTGAAGTGCACACCTTAAACTAATTTCCTATATATTTTTCGTCATTTTTGAAACACTTTTCACAGTGAGGCACCAGGCGTTGTATTCGTTTTAGAAACTTCCCACCTGTAATTTGAACAATGTATCAACAGCTTGTTTGACAACGTTGGACATCAAGGATGGTTTTCATGCTTGAAAAGGCGATATTCCCTTGGTGTGAAGTCTGGGTTGTAAGGCGAATGATAAAATTGTTGCCAGCCAATCTTTGTGAGTAGCTATTGCGTTGCAGCGGCAGTGTGTATGAAGTGTGTGTGAAGCGCCACGATTTATCGCAATGTCCCAGATAAAAATCTTACGTCGCTTACTCTGGATCAGACTAAGCATAAAAAAGTCGTGCCTGTCTTGGTGCCATTGAATCGCTCACTTCTTCTTCTCCATAAATATTGAAAATCTGACGGTGACTTTTCAATTGTTTTAACGCCTTTCGCATTCAAGAACCGAATCACATACCTACTTTTACACGCGACGGGCGTCTCGAGTTTCTTCGACATTATAAACACCTCCAATGAAGCTTACTCAGTACACAGTTGTTTACAAATTGCGTTTTGGCTTGCCAACGAATCAACAAACTGGCTGCGCATGCGCAACAACCTGACGGCATCGGTACCGCGGCAAAATTTAAAAACGGAACTTACTTCTGAATAACCCTCGTATAATACTAACCAGCAAAATGTTATCAATATAATCAGTAATTAGTATAATCAGCAATCTGTAAAATATTACATATTTAAAATTAAATTATTTTGGAATTAAAAATGTTTAGTATTATAAATAATCACTCTTGTAATACGGTTTGGAAGTGGTCCGTTAAAAGGAAGCAATAAGTAAAAGAAAAAAATATATATGCAATTATTTTTAAAAAGCCTAAGAGCATATGCTGTTCATTAAAGGAAACAATGTAGTAGGTTAATGGAAAGGAGTTAAATTCACAATAGGTAAAATCTTTTGAAGTAAAATATTGATCACGTTTTCTCACCAAACCTAAACTTATTAAAAGTATATATTAATATAATTGTTTACAGTGCTTTAATAAAAAACAGCATAACATTATTTTAGAGAT
The DNA here is from genome assembly GCA_034769895.1 of Magicicada septendecula. NCBI lineage: Eukaryota > Metazoa > Arthropoda > Insecta > Hemiptera > Cicadidae > Magicicada > Magicicada septendecula. The sequence goes on from CM068368.1 coordinate 101,562,797, forward strand.
ATGGGACTTGCAATTTAGTGGCCATATATTATTGCATGTTATGGAGAAAATGCGGCAGTAAGTTTTAAAAAATTTAGCCCTGATACAGCGCCTGATGCATTCAAAAATTTAATTCGTTCGTTCAAAAATTACAGCTATTTAGTTTTATCAAAGCAAAATATATTTGCCACGAAAACTTTGTAAATTATTTGCAATTTGGCTTGAAGTGATTAATGTGTTCGTTTTACTGTTTCTTATTTGGATTTTTGTCTACTTTAAAGACTACTATAACAACGTTCAGAAATATGGATTTATACATAGCTAGTGTTTACACTTCTTCGATCTCTTAACGAATCCACAATCCCCCTTGGTAAAGGCTTTCCATCCACATTTCCTGGTTGGAATAGGATTTTCACTTTTAACAAGGGTCACACGATTTGCTGACCTGTAAAAATTAAATGAGCCGGCGAGGTGACGCATGGACATTATGTAAATGAATAGATGCACGAAAGTGGGTCGCTGGTCGATAGCCCCGGAATACGTAATGTGAACGATTACTTCCTAATGACTGTGGGTTTGTCGCATTAACTTTTATACTCTAGCGGCTTTTAAAATTTTCTTGCTTAATTACAAGAATAACATTATAACAACATCAAGCAACCTAATTACGCGCAGTCAGAAGCAGTCCGAGTCGCATGTTCTACACATTTTACAAAAACAATTTTTACTATTGTCAGAATAATTAACAAAATTTCTGTAAAAACAAATAATACTGCAATACTTTTTCAGCAGACTTAATTGCAGTTTAAAAAAATAACAGCCGGCACCTGATCATCAATGGGTTACAAGTATGAAGTTTGGTCCACCACTGAATTTCCCGTTCCATGGCAATATGTTTCCATACTTCAAATGGTACTTCAACATATACATCTATATTGACCAATCAAGGTAACGTTCTGTAAATCTATCTAACTCCTTTTAGTATATTAAGATTCATAAAATGTGGTGTTTATAAATAAATCTGATAAAGACCGAGTGTTTCATACTGAACATTGAAACAATGTTTGCAAATTTTAATTGATTTAAGAGTTAAAGAGTTTAGTACGTTTAGTATAATAGGATTTCCAGTAACATGAACATGTTGGGGAAGGCAGTGCCACATTATCTATATATGTATAAAACTCAAAGTCTGAGGATTTATTGATACTGAATACAATCCACACCGTTACATCGATTTCCACCAACTTTTGCACAGGTAACCTTTGACACAAGGCAAAAAACACTGTCTAGCTTGGAATTTGATATTCTGCCCGGTTCGCACGATTTAGGCCATTTTAATTATGCTCTTTTGTAGACGCGTATAAAGATGTCAACAACACCATGGAGACCAGAATTAATTACCATGGTAACAAGTAAATAAACAAATGATATTTCGCGGCATCGGAACTATACCTTCATCCGTTCCTGCAGTTTTTAAAGTTTTTACTATCCCACTGTATTGATATGTTTTTTAATTTTGTATACAGATACGTCTATATATTTTGTAATTGTCTTAAACGATTATAAAATTTATGTTTATACGTATTTTTTATGGTGCAATGAATAAGTACTGAAATATATTAATACTACTACTAAAGCTGTCAACAACGGAAACCAGAATTATTTCCCATAGTAATATGTAAATAAACAAAACCTATTTAGCCCCATCAGAACTGTACATTTATCCATTCCTGTAGTATATTTTTGATGTTTTATATAATATGCGATTGTATCAATATATATTACGATGTAAAAAAGAAGAAGTGTACTATTTGTAAATTTTAATGAAGAAAGTTGTGTTAGTGGTTATAATCACAAACAGAATTATTACTGTTGCACACCACTATAGAAAAATTATTCCGATTAGCGCTTTCAAGCTTCTCAGCTATAGTGGTGTGCAACAGTAATAATTCTGTTTGTAATTGTAAATTGTCCTATACTTAATGCAAAGCAAAAGTACGTGTTGTTTTCAATCGTGATGTTAGGTGACAACGGTTTTTGGTTTTTAGTTTACTGGTGAAATAAATAAAAGCCATGGTTGAGGAAAACATAACGTTTGATGTGTTATACGAGGGTCATTCAATAAGTAACGAGACAAATTGCTCTAGCTTAAAACTCGTTTATTGAATCAATACAAAGTGATGGTTACTTTTCAACATAATCCCTCCCAACTGTAATACACTTATCCCATCGTTTTTCTAACGTCTGAATGCCCCTGGCATAAAATTTTGTGGGTTGCTGACGGAACCAGTTTTGCACATGAATTTTGACCTCTTCATTGAAACCGAATTTTATCCCGCGTATGCGGGATCTAAACTAAACAAAAGTCTAGTTTGTTTAGTTCCTTAAGGGGTCCAAACAAAAAAAGTCTGATGGAGCTAGATCTGGGCTATAAGGTGGATGTGGCAGGATGTGACACCTTCTGCGACTAAAAATCTAATCACTGAACGTTGTTCTTCCGCGCTACAATTATCAAGCGGACTCGCCATTGTTGACTGAGTAAATTAGAGGTTATGTATACGAAATTTTATTAAACACCCGATCAGAAGTCATTACAAGGATGCCAATTACTTGTACTCCTGAAAGTATCGTATTGATTTATCAAGTAGTTTTTGAGCTAGAGCAATTTGTCTCGTTACTTATTGAATGACCCTTGTACAATGCATCTAACACAGTAACACTTATAATAAAGAATTTAGCGTTTTTGATTTAACAGGTACTTTATAAATATCTCCAAAGACTTTATAAACAGTTACTTTTAAATCTCCAAAGGCTATTACACCAACATAATTATTTTGTACAAGTTAAAATAGTACAACTGTTGAAAACAGCTTTGGAGAGAATTTGACTAAAGAGTACAAAATTGTTATACGAGCTGACAGAACGCCACGTAGACATAGACAATAAAAATTATATTAAAATACTTATTAAAGTCAAATATTCGCGTGCGAAGCCGCGGGTAACAGCTAATTACTAAATATAACAAAGCCGGAAAATAATTACCTTCTCAAATTATTCATAGTGGGATCTAAATATGTTCAACAACAACAAAAAGAGGATGACCCAAACAATTGTAGAACCAGGTTTGTGTTAAGGTCCAGAGATATGAACCTTGAATACTGTCTATTATAGTGCAAAGTATCCAGAAGTGCTTAGATATCCGCAATAGAAACGAAAAGTAGGAAACAAGTTAGAATTTCAAGCAGACGGCTACCGACGACAGGGTCAAAAGAATAGGTTTAATGTAGTTTCCAAGACGGATAAGGATACAACTGGACCGTCAAAATATAATAAATATACACCAGTGGTGAAAAACTGACAGACCTTGGCATCAGAAAAGCTATGGAAGGTCGGAACCTTGAAGACGTCCATGTTTTGGATAGGTTTAATAAAGGCAAACAAAAGTTGCCAATAATTTATAATGATATTTTATTATAGTTGTGTCTGTAATAGTAGTTTGTGTAACAACGCAAAGACTATTTATAGTTGTCAGTTATGATTGTATAATTAAAAATATAAATCGTTTGCGTTTCGAGATTGAAATTGGCATGTTTACTAGATGGCCGGAATTGTCGTTGGCAGGATAGGCCTACGCCAAGTTACCAAAGTCGATTATTTAGAAATTGGTCAAATTACAGTTCATGACCACAAAGGAAAGGGACTAGAACCAGTAATTTTCATTCATAACATTAAAAACAAAGAAAACCGATAAAACTACGTGTTCCTGTTCAAATTACCGCTAATTGTAGTAAATATCAGTTGCAAAAGTATTACAGCGTAGTCTGCTTATATGACAAATATTCTCTCTTGTAAACTGTTAGCCTTACAATAACTCTGATTTACTGATTTTCCTGTACCATTTAATAAAGTATTTACTATTCAATAAATTTTTCGGAATCGTGTCGTCGTCAGTTCAAGCTGTAGGCTTATAGCCTGTTCCGTCTTCACTAGTCACCTCTTCCAGGGCCTACCACAGATCTTCCGCCAAATGGTTTGTACGGCTGCTTTTGAAAATTCAGAGTATTCAAAAAATTTTCCTAGTACAGGTTACCAGTCTGTAGTTAGGTAGGCATGTGATGGAAATACCACCTCAAGGCATCCTGCCATGCCCGATTTTCTATCGGAGTTTACTCACCTAGATCAGTTGCTTTCTCTACAGCTTGGAGTCTGACCTAACCCTCGGTTTGATTTCGGAGTGTCCGTCTGCTAGCCTTTTAGAAGCTATGGCATACCATAGAAGACATTATGGAGCAGTGCTTATTTTATGGCGGAACTTGCTATGCCACAGCATTGTCATAGGGATTATGTGGATTTTAGTACGCACTTTATTTTTTTGAGTACGCACTGAATGAGTAAAATGAGGTATAAGTAAAGAAATCGCTGAAATTTTACACATACGATTTATCAAAACACGATTTTAAATTACACATACAAAAATACCGAAAACACTATCATTCAATTACATGTTTAAATAAACTTAAAAAAAACAAAATGCAAATACGTACTCTTAGAGACATGGTTATTTTGGGATACGTTTAGTTACATTCTTTTCACGCATACAAAACATATTTTTGAAAGAAGATGATGTTATTATCAATAATGTTTTACTTTTTCCGTGTTTTCGTTTCTGTTCATACTGCTTTTTGGAGAGAAAGCAGGAAAGCAGCATGGATCGTGAAATGAGATGCATAATTGTTTCATTACAATTAGGCAAATTGTAAAACATCTAGAGGACCTTTAGTAGCGAGTTTGCCATCAGAGCCTTGTGTTAGATCTGTAACAAGAGTAGGCCGAAAATCTTCATCACTGAAAGATCAGGATTGTACAGATAGATGTCAGTAGCCCTGAAAGAACTTTTTACTTTTTAAATTGTGGCAACTCTTTTGTACAATAGGCGAAATAAATTGGAACTATCTCGTTGTGTTATTGCTCGTTCAAGAAATAAACAGGTTTTACATGACCAAAGAAACCTTTGTCAATTGGCTGCATCACGTGACTTATATGAGGCAAAAGAGAAAGAAGTGAGATAAAAATTTCTCGGCAATACACTACTGCTTTAAACTAAAATAGCACGTGTGATTGTGTAAAGTAAGAAGTGCTGGTCAGTTTGACTAGGCTTGACAAAATTAGCAAATTCTCTTAACCACTCAGAAGGTAAATCAGTATTTACCAGTCCTGAATCAGATATGAGAGGAAGACTTCCATCTGGGGTATCTCGATAAAGTATTCATTCATTCTTGGGAATCTGAACAGACCAGCGAGTGACGTGCAACCGTTACTAGTTGGCTTTGTTTGCCTTTGAAACGTGCTGCTTTCCCTTGAATGTGATTATTTTGGAAATTTGATTGGAAACAGTGCATATCTCACTTTCATCTATGTTCATACTCGATCTATCTTTCATCTATGTTAAATACTCGATAAGGTTGGAATTTTTTTGTCTTACATTATATTTGTAAAGAAAAGCTCACATTGTTTTTTATCGTACCTATGGCTCTATCTACCTCTCCATTTCTCTGGACTGCGTACACTTAATTTGTTTTGCTTACAATATCTATAAATCCAGTGTTTGCCTGCCACTTTAGTTTCTTTGTTGAAGTCATGAGTGATGTTATTATTTTCTGCAAAACATATGCGAATTTCATTAGTTGCTTGCGAGTGATGCCATAGAATCTTCCATCTAAATATTTTACGTTTTTAACTATTTCCTTTTCTTGCTCTGAATTAAAAATAGGTTTCATTCTACCAAGTAGTGTGGGAACAGTGCTCTAAAAAGACAACAGAAGTACTCATTGCATTTTAGGTTTAATAAAACGACTGATTGTAATCTTATGAAAAAAAAAGAAAACATGTTGCAAAAGACTGTTTTAAGGCAACAAAAACGGAAAGTCGACAGATGTTATATACCGTAAATTATTCATATACTTTAAATTGACTTCAATAAATTGGCAGATTTTATGTAGCTGGAGGTGTACAATAACTCTGTATTTACTTACAGCTATTATTCGCTTACAAAGTCTAAGATAAGAAGCAATTTTTCTTTTATTTTCTCAATTTTCTACTCTACTCTGGCATTCCTGTAATATTTCTTCAGTAAACACTAATTTTCTATTAGAGTTTCCCTTATAGTAATTAACTTATTAAAAATTAGATGTTAAGAATGCAATCGTACCCATATTATACCTATATATTTTCCTACAGGTATTTTAGGCCACAAACGCATAATCGCACATACCACTACTACTACCACTAATACCACCCACTGCTACTACAATATACCGTTTTTCTTCTCCACAACCCCGAGGTTAGTGTACTTAAAATTTCTCTCTTTCGAAAACAGCCTCTTAATCACCACATAACTTCTTCCTCCTTTAGCTTATCCATCTACTCCCGTCTGGCCCTTCCCCTCTCACTACGTCCCACAATCAGGACGGTGAACCAGTTTGAATAGTGGAGCATGTGACCAAGATACTGCTTCTCCTGTACTCAGTAGTTTTAATCAGAATCGTTCTTTCCTTCAAGCTCTTTAAATCTTCATTATTAGGCACTCTTTCTGTCCACGGTATTCTTAAGGCCTTCCTCCATTATTACATCTTAAAAACTTTACGGTGCCACCTATTCACTTTTTTCTGGGGGCATGTGCATATGCTCTAAATGGATTTTTTTTTAATTTCTTCCTGAATTGTAGAGGCAAATTTCTGGAACACCAGAAGACACCTTTTCTTGAAAAATCCTCTTCTTTCTTGTGCAATTCTACAATTTACGTCACTGGTACATATTCCAATTGATGTAATGCAGCTCCCAAGATATTTAAAGGTATCGACTTGCACTAGCTTCCCATCGTCTAGAAATATCTCAGCCTTTCTTTTTCCACTTCTAGAGCATTTTACGACTTTTGGTTTTTCCTATTTTATCCCCATGTTGCATTTGTCTTTTAGCGTATTGTTTATTTGGTGAAGTGGATTCTGTAGTTCTTTCTCATTGTTTCCTGAAAGCGCAATGTCATCTGCAAAACGGATTGTTTTGTAGCGTACACCATTATTTGTTATTCCATTGCTGCTAGTTTCCATGAACTCCTTTATGGCGTACTCTACTCACAAGTTGAACAGTAGTAGGGCTAATCCGCAGCTTTGTCTAGCACCTTTTGCCTTTTGATACCTTTAACTAGAGTCATTCGTGGCTTATAAGAGCTGTCTGGTTGTTATAGATTTGGAAGATAATTATTCTATCAGTATAGTCTACTTTTACATCTCTGGGAACTTTGAGCGTTATATATGTGGCGGTTACTCCATCGGATTGAAGGAACGAAAAATACAGAGCCAGAGATTTACATAACGATTTGCAATAAGAGAAGACGCGTATTGTTAAAAACGTATTGGTTGATCTACCATGAATTTCAAAACTGAATTCTGAGAAAGTTTTCAAAATTTATAAGGAGAAAGCAAAAGAGACTTGGAAAAGAATGTGCAGTAACACGGGAATTCCACTTGATGGTGATACAGTTTATTCATTACAGTTTGCTGATGACCAATTACTTTTGGCTCAAGATTTTGCAGACATAGAATACATGACTAAAAAATTAATGCAGCAATATCAGAAATGGGGACTAAAGGTAAATATGAATAAAACACAATACATGGAAATTAGGTGACCTTCATAAAGACTTGATACTGGAGGAAGACATGGAGAAGATTTTATATACAGAGAAATACAAGTATTTAGGGGTACAAATGGGAACAAGACAAAGAAATACAATCCAGAATTGATTCGAAAAAGATGGCTATATCTACATTAAATGGAATCCTGTGGGATAAGAAAATTACAGCAGAAACTAAAACCAAAATATTTAACCGTTGTTAGAAGTATAATGCCTTACGGGTCAGACGTTTGGACTACTAATAAACGCACAAGAACAAAATTAATGACAGCAGGTATAGACTTTTGGAGACGTTCTGCAAGAGTATACAGACGTGAGAAAATTATAAATAAAGCCATTAAGAACAGAATGAATGTGAAAAATTCAATTATCCAAACAAAAAAATTACAATGGTATAGACACACGAAAAGAATGGCACAATAAAGATTGCCAAGGAGAGTTATGGAATGGACCCCACTAGGAAGAAGGAAAGGAGGAAGACCATCTATCATCTGGATAGAAGAAATTCAGATTATATTGAGGAAACGAAAAATTGAACAAGGTCTTTGGATGAACAAGCAGCAGTGGAAGATGAGAATTCAGTTACTTCTGTAATCTTTGGTTCCGGAAAATGTGTAAACATTCTACAGCCGGAAATAATAATAATTCTGAGAAAGAAGTCGATAAAAGATACATAACTCCTAAGTCAACATCTCTTGAGTATAATAAAAAAATATAGATATTACAGCGGGTATCATCATGCGCCTTGCTGGGCATTTTGAGCGGAAAGTGCTCAATAGAATATGGGGAGGGACATATCAAACATGGAGAAACTTAGAGGATATGGTATATAAGTAGGAGCTCTACGGGTTATACAAAGAACCCAAACTTTCGTAACATATAAAACAGGAGCGCCTTGAAAGGGAGAGCATGTACTGAGAATGCCGGAAGTACCCCAAGGAAGGTGGTAAAATATCAACCAAGAGGAAAATAATCAAGAATCAGGTGAAGAGGCAACATGATGATAGGAGAATGTTATGTAATTATAGGAGGATGATAGAATGTTTTTCTTGGATTTCGTTGTCATGACGTGTCCGTTACTTAACTACCGAGTCCGTCACTTGTGTTCCGAGTCGGTAGTGAATTAATTATATTTAGAATGTTTTTGTTTAGGAGAGAAAGGGATTAAACCGCGAGACTTTGTAAAGGTCAATTGAGGAGACTAGAACTCGATATAAGCTACAACTTCATCGAAATGGGATTGGAAATATCATATATAAAAATATATTCCTGTTACGTTTTTTATATTTAATGAGGTGTATTGGTCAGGATACAATTTGTCTCGTTTCTGTGTTATATGTTTATGTTTTCGTTTCATATGTTTTGCAGAAAATAATAACATCACTCATGACTTCAACAAAGAAACTAAAGTGGCAGGCAAACACTGGATTTATAGATATTGTAAGCAAAACAAATTAAGTGTACGCAGTCCAGAGAAATGGAGAGGTAGATAGAGCCATAGGTACGATAAAATACAATCTGAGCTTTTCTTTAAAAATATAATGTAAGACAAAAAAATTCCAACCTTATCGAGTATTTAACATAGATGAAAGATAGATCGAGTATGAACATAGATGATGAGATATGCACTGTTTCCAATCAAATTTCCCAAATAATCACATTCAAGGGAAAGCAGCACGTTTCAAAGGCAAACAAAGCCAACTAGTAACGGTTGCACGTCACTCGCTGGTCTGTTCAGATTCCCAAGGAAATGAATGAATACTTTATCGAGATACCCCAGATGGAAGTCTTCCTCTCATATCTGATTCAGGACTGGTAAATACTGATTTACCTTCTGAGTGGTTAAGAGAATTTGCTAATTTTGTCAAGCCTAGTCAAACTGACCAGCACTTCTTACTTTACACAATCACACGTGCTGTTTTAGTTTAAAGCAGTAGTGTATTGCCGAGAAATTTTTATCTCACTTCTTTCTCTTTTGCCTCATATAAGTCACGTGATGCAGCCAATTGACAAAGGTTTCTTTGGTCATGTAAAACCTGTTTATTTCTTGAACGAGCAATAACACAACGAGATAGTTCCAATTTATTTCGCCTATTGTACAAAAGAGTTGCCACAATTTAAAAAGTAAAAAGTTCTTTCAGGGCTACTGACATCTATCTGTACAATCCTGATCTTTCAGTGATGAAGATTTTCGGCCTACTCTTGTTACAGATCTAACACAAGGCTCTGATGGCAAACTCGCTACTAAAGGTCCTCTAGATGTTTTACAATTTGCCTAATTGTAATGAAACAATTATGCATCTCATTTCACGATCCATGCTGCTTTCCTGCTTTCTCTCCAAAAAGCAGTATGAACAGAAACGAAAACACGGAAAAAGTAAAACATTATTGATAATAACATCATCTTCTTTCAAAAATATGTTTTGTATGCGTGAAAAGAATGTAACTAAACGTATCCCAAAATAACCATGTCTCTAAGAGTACGTATTTGCATTTTGTTTTTTTTAAGTTTATTTAAACATGTAATTGAATGATAGTGTTTTCGGTATTTTTGTATGTGTAATTTAAAATCGTGTTTTGATAAATCGTATGTGTAAAATTTCAGCGATTTCTTTACTTATACCTCATTTTACTCATTCAGTGCGTACTCAAAAAAATAAAGTGCGTACTAAAATCCACATAATCCCTATGACAATGCTGTGGCATAGCAAGTTCCGCCATAAAATAAGCACTGCTCCATAATGTCTTCTATGGTATGCCATAGCTTCTAAAAGGCTAGCAGACGGACACTCCGAAATCAAACCGAGGGTTAGGTCAGACTCCAAGCTGTAGAGAAAGCAACTGATCTAGGTGAGTAAACTCCGATAGAAAATCGGGCATGGCAGGATGCCTTGAGGTGGTATTTCCATCACATGCCTACCTAACTACAGACTGGTAACCTGTACTAGGAAAATTTTTTGAATACTCTGAATTTTCAAAAGCAGCCGTACAAACCATTTGGCGGAAGATCTGTGGTAGGCCCTGGAAGAGGTGACTAGTGAAGACGGAACAGGCTATAAGCCTACAGCTTGAACTGACGACGACACGATTCCGAAAAATTTATTGAATAGTAAATACTTTATTAAATGGTACAGGAAAATCAGTAAATCAGAGTTATTGTAAGGCTAACAGTTTACAAGAGAGAATATTTGTCATATAAGCAGACTACGCTGTAATACTTTTGCAACTGATATTTACTACAATTAGCGGTAATTTGAACAGGAACACGTAGTTTTATCGGTTTTCTTTGTTTTTAATGTTATGAATGAAAATTACTGGTTCTAGTCCCTTTCCTTTGTGGTCATGAACTGTAATTTGACCAATTTCTAAATAATCGACTTTGGTAACTTGGCGTAGGCCTATCCTGCCAACGACAATTCCGGCCATCTAGTAAACATGCCAATTTCAATCTCGAAACGCAAACGATTTATATTTTTAATTATACAATCCTAACTGACAACTATAAATAGTCTTTGCGTTGTTACACAAACTACTATTACAGACACAACTATAATAAAATATCATTATAAATTATTGGCAACTTCTGTTTGCCTTTATTAAACCTATCCAAAACATGGACGTCTTCAAGGCTCCGACCTTCCATAGCTTTCCTGATGCCAAGGTCTGTCAGTTTTTCACCACTGGTGTATATTTATTATATTTTGACGGTCCAGTTGTATCCTTATCCGTCTTGGAAACTACATTAAACCTATTCTTTTGACCCTGTCGTCGGAAGCCGTCTGCTTGAAATTCTAACTTGTCTCCTACTTTTCGTTTCTATTGCGGATATCTAAGCACTTCTGGATACTTTGCACTATAATAGACAGTATTCAAGGTTCATATCTCTGGACCTTAACACAAACCTGGTTCTACAATTGTTTGGGTCATCCTCTTTTTGTTGTTGTTGAACATATTTAGATCCCACTATGAATAATTTGAGAAGGTAATTATTTTCCTGCTTTGTTATATTTAGTAATTACCTGTTACCCGCGGCTTCGCACGCGAATATTTGACTTTAATAAGTATTTTAATATAATTTTTATTGTCTATGTCTACGTGGCGTTCTGTCAGCTCGTATAACAATTTTGTACTCATTAGTCAAATTCTCTCCAAAGCTGTTTTCAACAGTTGTACTATTTTAACTTGTACAAAATTATTATGTTGGAGTAATAGCCTTTGGAGATTTAAAAGTAACCGTTTGTAAAGTCTTTGGAGATATTTATAAAGTATCTGTTAAATCAAAAACGCTAAATTCTTTATTATAAGTGTTACTGTGTTAGATGCATTGTACAAGGGTCATTCAATAAGTAACGAGACAAATTGCTCTAGCTCAAAAACTACTTGATAAATCAATACGATACTTTCAGGAGTACAAGTAATTGACATCCTTGTAATGACTTCTGATCAGGCGTGTAATAAAATTTCGTATACATAACCTCTAATTTACTCAGTCAACAATGGCGAGTCCGCTTGATAATTGCACCGCGGAAGAACAACGTTCAGTGATTAGATTTTTAGTCGCAGAAGGTGTCACATCCTGCCACATCCACCTTATAGCCCAGATCTCGCTCCATCAGACTTTTTTTGTTTGGACCCCTTAAGGATCCCCTTAAGGAACTAAACAAACTAGACTTTTGTTTAGTTTAGATCCCGCATACGCGGGATAAAATTCGCTTCCAATGAAGAGGTCAAAATTCATGTGCAAAACTGGCTCCGTCAGCAACCCACAGAATTTTATGCCAGGGGCATTCAGACGTTAGAAAAACGATGGGATAAGTGTATTACAGTTGGGGGGGAGGGATTATGTTGAAAAGTAACCATCACTTTGTATTGATTCAATAAACGAGTTTTAAGCTAGAGCAATTTGTCTCGTTACTTATTGAATGACCCTCGTATAACACATCAAACGTTATGTTTTCCTCAATCATGGCTTTTATTTATTTCAGCAGTAAACTAAAAACCAAAAACCGTTGTCACCTAACATCACGATTGAAAACAACACGTATTTTTGCTTTGCATTAAGTATAGGACAATGTACAATTACAAACAGAATTATTACTGTTGCACACCACTATAGCTGAGAAGGTTGTTTAAAAATACACAAAAGCATTTTCCTGGTGTTATAATGTATATTTAATAGCGTAGACAAGCGATTCCACGTGATATAAAGTATAAAGTCAATAATCAGAACTAATTAGGATAAGGGGTACTCCGAATTATAGATTTGTTCGAATTTTCGAACATAAAGTATTATGTTCATATATTGTAAACATTAAGTACCGTATACTGTTATGTATTGTAACAGTACATTTCTGTTTCCTTTTTTATAAGCTGAAGGTGACACAACAACAACAGTTCACATAAAATAATCCTACGTTAACAAACAACTGTAATGGCACTACTGTTTTATTTATCCGAAATTTCGTTTATCCAAAACAGATGCGGTCTCATCAAATTCGGATAAACGAGTTTTTAGTATACCTGTTTCTATGTAACAATTATTTCCTGCCAAATTTGCTTTCCATCACGCTTCATTTTATAAATGCCGCATATACCACAAATCATATAAGAACACATTTTGTCATGAGTATATCACGTTTTGAACGTAAAATATGTGAGTGAATCGTTATGAAAATAAAAGTTGGCAAGTTACCGTGCAATAGAAACACGATCACAGGAGTATTGCTACTGAGTGAGAGTTTAAGCCGCCAGCTGAGCAAGTAACTTACGAAACGAGCTCTATACGTAAAAATGACATGAACGTCAATACACTAACCCTCACTGACGTAAACAACAGCTGATCGTCTACATTGGTTTGTCAGTTTGCGTCATCGGAATCAACTGGTAGCACTCCAGCTGACGTACACTTTGTGAAAGCTACAGCTGTAAAAATAACATGTCCAACAATAACATATAGAAACCTAACTTACTTAGTTACGACGGTAATATCGATCCCATCATTTCATACTTCTATTACTGATTATATTATACCTAGTATAGATTTATATAATGAACAATAATTTTTGTTGATTACTTTAGTTTTGCAATAAATTGTAGTAAGCCGGCAGACACAAGGTTTTTCCCGGCAATTCCGTTTATTCAGGATAGTTACTATGGGATTATTAACAGAAATAATATATTCTGACTACACTCCAATAGAAATTAGAAACGGTTATGTATAACCGTCATCATTTCCTTTCATTTCGTGGGCATCCTAAGATTCCTGCTGTATCCTGCATCATCCACTTGCTCTAGGTATCTTCCTGTCCTAAGTCCATTGCCGCTATACTTCTTTCCACTTCTTGGATCCATTTTAGTCGCGGTCTGTCTGGTCGTCTTCTGCCGCTTGACTTACCTTAGTCACACAACGATTTCGATCGTACGGAAAAATATCGTTCGATATTTTATCGTATGTGCGTTGCTTGTTGCGGTTTTTAACGTGTAGAGTGCAGTCGTTTTACCTCGAGATCACTCACACTTGTATGGAAAATTAATCAAAAACGTGTTGTTGCTATATAGTTGCTTATTTAGTTAACAGCAGAGTCTTTCCATGCATTTCTGGTAGCATTTCTGTATTTCTAAATGTCTAATGTTTTGTCCCATAGCACTGGTCTTATTTGTACCAATGAAATAAGGACTTCATTATCAATATTTACAGCTATACTTAAAAAAAATAACACACTAATTAACTACTGTATCACAAACTAAAATCAATATTTGAATACTATACAGAATAATCATATTTAACTATCCGTTAAAAAATTTCACGTGTTAAATGTAACCTCGGTAGAACCTCCTCATTATTAAACTAATAATATTAGTAAAGATTTTAAGAGTTTGATTGAAATGTTTATAAACCAGAAAACCCCAAACTAATATTATTATTTAATAAAATTTGCTAATAATATAACTTACTTTCATGAAATAGGTTTCACTTTGGTCAGAAGCAACAAGTCAAATAAAGACGGCTTTTTACCGTACGAATATAACTCGTGGAGTGTGCAAGCGTCCATTGGTTCACCACTAATGGACCGTCTTCGTAGTGGCAGTGGACGGCAGCTACACGGCGATCGTGCCGTGCCGTGTGGAGATCGAACTGTGTGCAAGCTCCCACGCTCTTCTTCGTTCCACTAAAAGAATTTGACCGTACGATTGAAATCCATGTGTGTGCAACTAGCGTTACAGCTACGCACGCTTTAGATATTTCTTTCACCCCCCTTTTTGTACACATCGCACACCAATACAACAAATGGTTTTAACTTGCTATGCATGATGATGATGATGACGACGATAACAAAAACAATCACCGAATTGTTTAGGAGAGGGAGGTTAGCCTGCCTGAGTAAGATTTAAGTAGTGTGGTCACCACTACTCAGCACCTAAACATAATATGTTACGCTGAATCTAGAGACTGAGGGCAACCATGACATTCACAATATTGTCTTTTTTATAAACTATGGAATATTTTTATTCCTTCAATTAGTTCTCTTTTATTTATACCATCTTCTCCTTTACCATTAGTGATGAATGTGATGATCAACAATATTTTTACGTAACTATATTTTAAAATACAATTAAGGGAAATATTACGTCAATAAAAAACAGTGACAGAATATGTTCTAGCGATTTTAGAAAACGATTCTAGAGTAACAGGTTCGACAAATATGTAAAACGCGTCTTTTATTTCCATGTTAATAACATTTCGAAGACTAATTTTCCTATTGTTACTTTATCCAAACCGAGTACCTTTGAATTATTATTAGCCAAAAAACAAATATTTATATTTTATAACTTAGAATAAATAAATACTTTTACAAAATGAATTTTTATACAAAAAACATTCTATATGTTTATTTTCAAACACTTCCCTAGTAATATTCTGGCTTGTATATTTTATCGCCGTTTGCAAATGAGCTTTAAATTTATTTGTTTCCTTTTTTTCTTGAGTCCTCACCCGACGACTGTTTTCACATGTTCTTTCTACACTCGACCGTTTTGTTAACACGACGTGTTGGAAACACTGCAGTTAGTTTACGGTGTTCTCATAAAATCGTTTCCGTTGTAATCCCTGAACGTGTCACTACACTCTTATTATGAAAGTTTTCAAATTTCAGTAACTAAGAAGGAATGCTTTTAAGCTTTAGCAACATTGTTCTTAGTTTATGCTTTCTTGAGTTTGTAGAAAGTATAAGTTTCCTTCCGTCACTATCCCGTTATCCAACCGACAAGTAACACTTTTACTGATGTTGTTACGATGGTAGCAGAGTTGCTGTAATTATGTAACACATAATTTAACTAAGTTATTAAAATAGTTGCTTACCACTTTAGGACACTATTAATAAACAAAGCCACTTGTATTCAACAAATTTCATGTTTGGTATTACCTAACACGTCACTATCGTTACAAATAACAATAAATATCACTGATAAAACTACAATATCCAATCTTCTCTTCCAATTTCGACTAACCGTTTTGGTTTATCTCTTTCTACAGCTACTGCGTTTATCATCATCATAGGCCTTTCCTTATAATATTATCCGCTAAGCTCTTTGACACTAAATTCCACCGATACTATTTTTAGCATCTTTAACACTAGACATCTCATCGGTTACACAAAATTCCTAAACTGTAGACTCTTTTATACAAATACAAAGTAATGTATAATACCAGTGAGAAAAATAAAGGGAGCGACAATGAGGAATATGGGGAAATGGAAATATCTAAGAAACCCTCTCAAATAAAGTAGTTACAAAAACACTACAACGAAAAGCGTATGACACGACGCGACCAGTTTAGCAAAAGGAACAAAAGAATAAAAGAATTTCTGAATAAATAAATTGAATTTATTCAACACTTTACACTTAACATTATACTATAATAGGGATTTGGACCACAAATAAATAAAAGAAAGCCATTAGATACTAGATGATCTACACATAATTCATTCTTTATCAAATAACGTACATCTTTGTAAAACATTTAATAGCAAACTGGTTAGTATTCATGTTAACTGATCACCAAAAACCTTTCCTATTTATGTATCTACATGCGGATTGCTACGGATAACAACACTGCTTTATGTTCCTCATTTTTTTCTAACATCCTATTACTAAAGCTGTTATGTCAAGAAAAGTGGATTCAACTAATTTAACGTTTATTGATGGCGCTATTTTTCTTTAGTAGTGTCATCAATATCCATAAATGAAAGAAATGGCAAATATCATCTTAGATGCCTAAAAAAAACGTTAAAATTCAGCCCACTCTTTCATAACATGTGTACTATTTAGTATAAGATTATGCAGAGTATTTTCTTAAGTTGGACAATATTGCAGTTCTAATAAAATGCCGTATGTTATAGCTTTTCCACCTCAACCTCAACGTTGTATATTGTTATATTGTAAACACGACCAAGGCAGTAATAAACTACTCGATCTGATAAAGATTATCACTCAAAATGACAGTCGAAACATTAACAAAACGTGTGTTTATAAAATTACTAAACTTTTAATTTTCTTTGAAATAAGCAAAAGTAAATAAAAAATTGATTACACGAGGAGAAAAATTACTCACATAAAAAGGTTTAGCTTATCTGTAATGTCTGTTGTTACACGTTGTTTCCGCTACACGTATTCATTATTAACCAATTTAGTAAATTTGTGGTTTACATAAGAATCTTAACTAATTTTTAATGATGGTAGAACAAATAGTAACTTAAAATCGTTTAACGAGGAGAGAAATTTGAATATTTGTAGCAACTTAGTGACTAGCATTTTTGACAAGTGTTGTAAGTAACGTATAATAACACATGCCTACGTATAAAATAGGTCAAATTATGACAGTTCAAGATTTATCTTTGCTTAATTAGACTCTTTTTCCTGGAAAAGCTGTAGACATACATCAGAAACGAGACTACAGCATTTTTCCTTAACTAATTGCCTCACCTGACAAGGATAGAAGCCGAATACTGATTTCTTTTTTGTTTAGTAAATATAGTCCGTTTTTTCCACAAAAGTCACTAACAACTCTGATATACGCACTTCAAGCACAAACGTTTGAAGCAAACATTTTTACATCTTAGAAAATTTGCCAACCAATTTTAAAATACAGTTTTTATAAAAGTATAAGCAATGTACAAAGAGTAATGTTTGACTTCAAGTCTAAAATTTTAAAGATTTTTCCTCTGTTTATCAGTAATATTTTTGATTACTCATGCAAAATCTAGATTCACTTTACGTTGTGTTTATTAATAAAATACATCTCACCTTTACATTTACTGTATTACAGTATAGAATTTTATTACCTGAAGCTATGTATTAAACAAAATATGTTTAACTACGGGAAGTGTGTCTATAAAAAGAATGGTGACACGAATAAAGTGGATACTTGAAAAGCCTAAGCAATTCGTTTACTATCAAGTTTTTTACATGTTTCAATTCACAGGTGTAACAAAAATATACAGGCTCAAAAATAGTTGCGCAAATAACTTTAGTATCGTATATACTCCACTCATCTAGCCAGTAATTATAAATTAGAAGCTAGTAATAACTAACATTCCTTAAAAAATTGTAAGGAATGAAAACCTGTACTCATATTATAAATAGCAAAAATTACTGTATATAGAGTAGATTATAGATAACTGTCAAATATATGTAGATTCTTTTATCTTCATTTAATGGGACTGCACATGTGGCTTCTTGTAACCTTGTGCTTCCGTTTGCCAGACAAAAATAAAAATTACAAGCAATATTAAGATATGTAATACATGTTTCAAAGTTGATTAATTCCAAAAACTAAAATTCTCTTCCCACCTGACTTTCTAGAACCGTATTGAGGCTTTTAATTGCATTTGAGGAATGCATATTAGAAGACTCCCCCACTTTTGTCTGTATTTTCATAATCAATATACTCCGAAAGACATTCAGGATATTGTATGACCTCTTCAGTTCTCTGTGCATAGAAAATATGTCATCGCCTGTATAGAGAAAATACGTCTGTGCGCCTGGAATCATTTCAAGCAGTCTTAATCCTTACGATTCAGTTAATTCTGCTGTTTTTAATTAATATAATTATTGTATAATTAAGAACAATAATAAACGTTATCGCTTGTCTGCTACAATAATAAACGTTATCGCTTGTCTGCTAAAATGTTTACGAAGGTAAGCTATAAAAGTAGCCTAGGTCTTGGAATGACAAACTCTCCAATTAAACTATTAAAAAGTACAGAACGCGACAGTCAGTGCAAATCTAGTAACAATGAAGTTTTATAAAGAATAGGGGAAGAGAAAAGAATCCTAAAGGTAATAGAACATAGGAAAAGGAATTGATTAGGTCATTAAGAAGAGACTGCTTGCTTACAACTGCCATGGAGGGTGTCATAGAAGGAGAAAAAAGAAGAGACCGTAGAAGAATGAAGTCAATGGATAGCATTAAAATCAGAGGGTGTTACGAAGAAACGAAAAGACTGGTATGCGATAGTACAGCTTGGAGAGCTTTTACCATTTGAAGACATGCCCTAAGGCAGAACACCAAATAATAATGTAAAAATTACAAATTCGGTACTGAAAACAAAAACAAAAAAGCGTTTCGCGCGGTCTGGCTGAACTGAATTAATCAAATAGATATTTACCCTTGTGCGTGTGTGTGTGTGTACATATATATGTATTGTAACAAGATGTTTTCCTCAACATAAAAAATATACCTTAATGTACAAAATTGTAGTATTAAAATAATGAAGGACAAAACAATAATTAAGTAATTAACTCATATAATGAGATGTATATGTTAAACCATAAATTTAAAATCATTGTAAAATAAAATAATAAGACCAAGATACCATATATGACTATCTGGAACTTTGTAACATATAACTCCAGTAGAATGAATAAGAAATGGCACAAAATAGGTGAAAGCCTATTCAACAGAACCTAACTGGGTTACCAATTAGGAAAGTGATTATAAACTAGATAAAAATTGAATAAAACCAAACAATAAAGCTAGAGAATAATCCTACCTGAGTGTGAATGAAATCACATAGACAATTCAGAAAATAATTATACCAGATAAGTGTATAATAACAGTTTTAATTTTGTATGAACATGTTACAATGTAGGTTAAGAACATGTTGTATAGTCAAGAACCATTGTTATATGTTAAAGAAACAGAAGAATATAAAGAAGATTGTAAGATAAATAATGTCATAATAGAAAGTATAACCAATAAACTGAATAATAGATAAGACAATGATAGATAACTATTATTGGTTATGAACTAAATAATAATATAAATAGTAAGAAACTCATGTTACACCTAAGGCCTACACATACTGAGTAGGAAAGAAGAAAACAAATTGTATACATAAAACATGTTAAATCATATTCTATAGATTAAAAGATAATGTACGAATATTTTAGTAGAGTAAGTTATTAGTAATCAAAGGTGTTAATAATGGACCATACATAATGTAAATAATAACAAATCAACTTACACCTACTGTATAAGTTAGTAATGAACAGTACAGGGAATAAAGAGTGTATTAGTTTATAAGATATATAGTAAAGGTTCATGTAGTTCATAAGGAATAATTAATAACTGTTGAATTGTATTAGAGTTAAGTAATTTTGTTAAAAGAAAAGAATTATAGTCCATAGAACAAAGGACATTATAGGGCCCAGAGGGCAATTCAATGTTTTGTTAAAAAAGTTAATGTTTATAGTTATCAGTACTAATATTAAAATGTCTTTTATTAACATAAGATAAAATGTACAACAACAAAATTTAAGATAGGTATAAAAAAGGACTAGTTTTAAACAAAAATGTTAGCATAGGCCATCAGTTAAAATGTTGTTTTTGTTATTACTGGACAGAAATATGGCTTAAGAGATCTCAAAACGATCAGCATAAAAAATGCAGTCTAATGGTAGTAATATCTTTGTTATATTCAGTAGCATAAG
The DNA here is from genome assembly GCA_034769895.1 of Magicicada septendecula. Classification (NCBI taxonomy): domain Eukaryota; kingdom Metazoa; phylum Arthropoda; class Insecta; order Hemiptera; family Cicadidae; genus Magicicada; species Magicicada septendecula. The sequence goes on from CM068368.1 coordinate 101,583,459, forward strand.
GAAGATATGTCAGTTTTAAGATTTTTTAATATATTTGATTAAAAAAGGGACGCTTAGGTTGGCGTCTGTTGGTGAGCATCAACCAGAAAACGGAATTTTGTGGGATTAAAAACGGAATATTTAGTAATTCCACCGATCAGAATCGTTCACCTGTCAGGTAAATCAACCAATAATGCAACGCCAACGAGAGAGTCTTTCGCCGGTAATCATACAGTAAAGAACACCTCCTCTGTGACAGGGAAATTGTAAATAGTCTCCAACCCAAAGTGTAAATAGTCTTGTCCCCAAAGTCTCTAACCCGAGTGAGGTTAGGTGGAGTGTAAACAAAAGGCGTGCTAACCTACAAGCGGTGACATAACCGAACAGTGAACAAGTGTTGTGAAGTTTTTTTTTTATTTAAAGGACATTATAGTGAATAAAGAATAACAGTGAATTATATTAAATGTATAAAGAAAGGGAAAGTATAGAGTGCATCTAAAAAATGTATAACCCAACTTAATATTTAAGTATCACTATACCACGGTAACTTTTATATACACTTGTGAACTAAGTTTAATACCATCACAGCATAGAAACACTAACCCTATTATAATTATTTTGTTTTTAACTATTATTTCGTTGTGCGTAATATTTAAACTTGAATAACCTCGCCACCAGAGGTTAACCTCAAAAGCGGACTCTGCCCAATATACGAACTGTTCGTCACTTCAGACTTAAGTTGTTATTTTATAATATTAGATTCAATCTTGTATTGTAATGTTTTGTTCTTCAAAAAGGAATTTTTGGTTAATTATTGTACTCAAAAGAACCCAAAAGGTTATTGTTTCCTAACGTAAATTGCAACCAATATCTTTGAAAATTTGAACTCATGCTACCAACTGTTGAGCTATAATTGAAACAAGCCTGGTCTATTATTATTACAAGAAATATTATTCCTTTTTATATCAGAAAAATAGAAGAGAATTCTAAAAGAAAATAAGGGAAAAGTGAAAGTAATTAATGGTGTATGAATTATCATTTTAATAATTAACATTTTATTAGAAATATATGAACATAATATCAACTCCAGAAGAATAAGTTGGCAGTGCCTATTATGGAACAACACGTGCTTTTTAAATCATTTAACTAGATCAGTGAACTCTAATAAAGTAAAAAGAATAAATTAAATAAAGCTTGCGAATACAAACCTAAGTTTGTATTAATACAAACTTTTAAGATCTCAATTAATAATAAACAAATAAAAGAAAATCAGAGCAATCTAGTTTCATACCAGCGAGCACCGGGAACCATTCCACCATAGTTACAAACCAAACCAACCTGTATAATTTATAAATAAAATTAGTAAACTGATTTTACTCCACGACAAATGAATTAACAATTAAGGGAATAATTCAAATTATTTTATAAACAGAAAATAACAACGACACATTTTATAAAACAAACAAAGAAGAAAAAATTGGTATTTTTCATAATTGGCGATCAACGTGAGGCGTAAAGGTATAACACAACCCACTATTCATTAAGATGAAAAATTGGTATTTTCCAATATATATAAAGTTTATACTTAAGGAAGTATTTAGAATAATGGAAATAAACAAAGGACATCCTTGTAGAAACAATAAGACACTTAACGAGGAAGTAAAGCAATGTAAGAATTTATGAGTATAATTAAATTTGAAGAAACAGACAGCTATAAAAACTCTCACGTTTACTATGCTCCTATTTATAATAATTTAAAACGACAATACCTTGTTTAAAAATTTAATTAATATTTTAATGTTATGTTAAGCTTTCAAGATACTGTAATTAATAAAGTATATTTATTGTAAGACAGGGTGATGGGTTATCCACAATTCTTTTTAACTGTGTCCTGGAGTAAGTAGTGAGAATTTGGAATGAAAAATTAAAGGAATGCAAACTATCACCAATCATGTTGGGAAGAAGGAACAAACGTATTGAAATAAACTATTTGGCATTCGCAGATGACTTTGCAATATTTTCTGAACATCTGACATCTGCAGTAACACAAGTTAATTTTTTAGAGGACATAGCAAGTAGAACAGGCTTAAGAATTTCTGCAGAAAAAACCAAATTTCTCACAAACATTAAAAACGCGCTAAAATTCCTGGTAACAGATATTGGTCGAATAGAGAGGGTTAGAAAATTTCAGTATCTAGGAGACATAATTCAAGAGAATGGCTTGGAAAAATCTGCTATAGAAGAAAGGATTCATAAGATGGAAAGGGCATATGGTATAACTAAAGATATTTATAATAAAAAGTGCATATCTAAAACTGCAAAAATAAGGCATTACAATATAGTAGTGAAGCCAAAATGACTATATGCAAGTGAATGTATAGCATTGAATTATAATTTAGACAAACTAGAAATATTGGAAAGACGAATTATTAGGAAAATATTAAGCCCACGTAAAACGTCAGAAGGTTAGAAATTAAGAAGTAATGTTAAAATATATCAAAGTATAGAAAATATAACAGAAACAATGAGAAAAAGAAGACTATTAATTTTTGGACATTTATATAGAATGGACGACAATAGGTTGACAAAGCAAATCTTCAAATATCTGTGGGGGAAGAAGTCAACATCAAGTTGGATTAAAGAAGTCCAAAACGATTTAGGAAAAAATAATATACATGCAGAAGAAGTAATTGAAGGAGAAGTTTTTCGTGCAAAAGTGTTAAAAATGGAGGGAGTCCAGGGTAGGAGAGAGAAAAACGCAGGTTCAAAGTGGACTGAAGACAGGAAGAAGAGACACAGTGAGAAGATGAAGGAATATTGGAAAAAAGTAAAGAACAAAAAGTAAAGAATTGAAATTGGCATGTGGTCCTTAGATGGCCGATACGAAAAAATATATATTTAACCAAATATATTGCAACTTACCGTCTGCGGCTTGCAGATTTTTTTTCTCGGAAATGAGGTGTTCTGCAAATTTTGACTTGATATTGTCCAAACTGTGAAGGTGTGTAGGCGGCCTATGTTCTGTAAATCTTTTTAAAAAACTACGTCCTGTCTGGCCCACATAGAAGGCGTCACAATCGTCACATATCAATTTGTAAACACCAGTTTTGTGTTCAAGGCTGGTAGTTCTGCGGATACGAAGATTATTCATAATATTATTAGTAGTTTTGTAAGTGACCTTTATATTGCTGGTTTTATTAAAAATTGACCCAAAAATCTTAGGCATAAGGTATGTGTACGGTTTTGCAATGTATTTGCGTGTTGTATTCTCGCGTGTTTTATGTCCGTTAATGTTTCTATGTTTGTTCTTATGTTTTCGAAGGATATTGTTCACCATATCGACATCATAGCCATTAGCAACTGCAATGTGTTTAATGGTGTCTAATTCCTCACGGTATTCTTTATCACCGAGGGGCAAAGATAAAAGTCTATAAATCATACTATGGAAGGCAGCCAATTTCTGGGATAAAGGATGAAAGGACTTAGCATGTGTATTACAATATCAGTCGTTGTGGGTTTTCTATAGATGTTAAATTGTAATTAATCTGGAAGCCGCAGACGGTAAGTTGCAATATATTTGATTGAATAACACGTGGCTTGGTACTAAATATTTGGAATTATTCCTTGTAAACATATATTTAACGTGTTATACTATGATTTGCTAGCACATTTTGTGGCATAGAATCTTGCTATGTATACTTTCAAGTATTCAACAAAAATGAATAAAAATAAAGTTTATATAATTATATAAAAATATCTTATACGACAAGGTTTCATATGGAGTATGTAAATTAACAACGTAACAATATTCAACACACATGATAAATGAGAGGTTCTATACAATTGTATAAAGATGATAATACATAAAGTTTTTATAAATACAAAAGTAGAGGATTAAAAACAAATGCGTAATACTTTTATTAAAAAGAATAAGACAAGACTGCATACCAAAAGGAGAGATTCGATATTATTAAAATAGGGATTATTAACAGTAACAGTAGGGATTGCCAAGATAGCTAGGCAAAAAAATTCTTTAATATTACACAAACACAAAGTTTACTAACGACAGAGTTCATTTGTGTATCTGCTGTTTTCTCAGTCAATTGTTGAGGTATTTTTGTTCTTCACTTTTCTTGTATATTCATTCATTCAGATGCATGCGCTTTTCCAAAATATATTTTTCTTCTCCTCTTCAAGGATTAGGTTATATAAACCTGTTCCAGCACCCATCTCATCCTCGGTCAACCCACGTCTCTTCTACCAGTGGCTTTATAGTTCAGTGCCGCTTTCGGCAATCGATCCTCTGTCATCCTTTGCAGATAATCCCACCATTGTCTTCTGTAAATCGAAATAACTTCATTTATGTCCTTTATTTCGAGTTCTGCTTTGATACCATCATTCCTTATTCTATCTTGCAAATGTATAATTTAAAGTATTTCGAAGAAACTGCATTTTAGCACTCTGAATCTTACCGCTTTCCTTTTTTGTCATAACCCACGCCTCATCCTTGGAGTAAGGTCCAAAACATCTGTCCAACTAGTTTGCGATCTTCCTCCTCTTATTATAAATTTTCTATGAGTTTATTCTGTCTGCCATTTTGTATCATATTTTATGACCTATGGGATTTCATTTTGTCTTTACTAATGATTCTAATATTCCTTTGATTTACAATTCACTCACTTTTCTTCTGACCATTAGGCTTAAATGTACTATTTACCTTTTTATTGCTTCTTATCCTTTCAATATTTTGCCTTTGCTTTTTTACGAAATGAAAGACTGGTCATCTCTTAATTAATGAGCTGAGAACACAGAAGTTAATCAGCCTGGTATTGATGTACTGTATGTTTAATCTTTAAGAAAGTTTTGAGCTTGTTAAATGAGTTTATGAACCTGAGCTAGAAATGCTATTGATATCTGAAGTCAGTCTTTTATTCTGATATTTTAAGTTTAAGATGTTATTCTGATGTTCTGATATGAAGTCTTTTATTGTGATGGAAAGTAAATAAGTTTTGTATTCTGATTTTGTTTATCAAGTTTTACATGTTGTCCGCAATATAAATATTTTATATTGTAATTTATATTCAATTAAAATAATTAAACAAGTTAATCTAAATTATAAGTACCAATATGCCTGTTTAATTAATTAGGCAAATGTATAATTAATTAAATGTGCGTAGTATTTAATTTGAAACCGGCTACATTTACAAGTAACTGAATTACGTAGGGATCTTTCTACGCACACGAAAAATGACAATTATTATGAGAAACAAACGTGTTAGCAGAAGCTGAAAAATATTTTCAACGCAGTAAATAGCACGTGTTAGTCTTCTTCTTCTTCTTCTTCTTCTTCTTCTTCTTCTTCTTCTTCTTCTTCTTCTTCTTCTTCTTCTTGCCAACAAGGATTAGGCTTTGACGAACAATCCGGCATCATGGGATTTATTGCCATCTATTCTTTGGTTTCCCTATGCTTCTTCTTCCAGCTCGTTTGTACCTACTTACCGCTTTTGGTAGTTTCGATCATCCATACGCTCCAGATGGTCCTTCTAATTTCTTCTGTGCAACCTCTATTTTCTCATTTAAGTTGTATACTTCCAACTCTTCTATAATATCTTCATTTTTAAATCGATGTTGTTTAGCACAACCTTTGACCAATCTTAGAAATTTAATCTCGGCTCCTTGTATGCGGCTTTTATCTCTCTTTCTCATTATCCAAGACTCACTTCCATGAAGAAGCACAGGGACAGCCATTACCTTGTAAAACTTGAGCTGAGTATCTTTTTGCTTTTTGTTTTTTAGTGTTTTTCTTATGGTGCCACACATCATTTTAAACTTATGTAGTTTATTGTCTGTCTCTATTGTTCTTTTATGATATATCATACCCTACGTAGCTAAAGTGAGAGACTCGTTCAATTAGTTGGTTGTTAATAATTGTTTTTGCTCTTACAGAATTGTTGGCATTTGATTACTTCATACAGACTACGCCTTTGTTTTTATGCAGTATAGCGGCTCTAATATGATTTTTAAAGAATAAACTGGAAAGGTTTAAACTAATTTCGCTCTATACAATGAGAATGCAAGTTATTCCAAACGGTAACTAATGCATGATTTCAACACCGCTTCGAGACTTATAAACCTGTTAGGAAATAATCCACACTATTTAGAGACACATCAGTTGTAATGACTGTTTCTCTTATTTAAAAGTGGTTTAAGTGCGATACGATAGCATTAATCTTGAGAGAAATGAGATTTACTGAGAAATTTACTGCGTCAACTTGTAATGTTAAAATTCAGATCAAAAATATACAAAAGTCCATCAAGAAAGAACATCAGAAGTAAGAAAGACAGCAGAGAAATGTAGACCTCCTATCCATGCTGAGTGAATACGGAAGTAGTGGGAGAGGTGTCAAGTGGCCACTGGCGGGGTGAATGTCAGTGTCAGTACATTTAAGAACTCCACACTGGGGCCGTCACAGATAGATAAGGTTGAATGTATTGAGAAAATATATTAATATCAAAAGATAATGATCACATTACGTCGACATTTGACGTTTAATATGATTTCTAAAGAATAAACTGGAAAGACTTATACTAATTTCGCTCTATAAAATGAGAATGCAAGTTATTGCAAACGGTAACTAATGCATGATGAAACGGGCTTACTATCGCAGAAACCATCCTTGTATTTAAGTTACGGAATCTCTTAATTGTTTAAATACTATCAAAGTAATTTCATAACCGGTTGTTTATAATCTTTCTTACTAATACGCAGTTGGATATTTTGTGTCAAAACTCATAATTCCAACAATCTCACTAGTACCTCTGTAGCTGCTAGTGGCTAAAGTAGAATCGGTGGTAAAGTAGCTAGTGCTAGTGGTAGAATCGGTTCTGTCTATGTCTCCACGCTTCACAAGTTCTGCTCCACCTGTTCTCAAATGTTACCATTTGGGATCAGAATTACATTCTGCAAATCAATCAAACTCCAGATACAACCTGCCAAGATGGTCAGCGCGGACTAGACAACAGTAATGGCACAGAAAATCTCATACATTATAATACTGTTAGACAGAAATGTTGATAACGTTCAGAACTAACAATTTAAAAAGCACATTGACATTATAAGATAACAACGTTCAGAAATAACAATTAAAAAACACGTTGTTTATAGAATATGACACATACCGTTAACAATCTTGCTGATACGTATACGTAACAAAGTCCAATTCATGTTAAGTTTTGATAAATGTTCAACCCGCGGCAGTAAATACAAGAGGTAGGTGACGAAACCTGTGCAAATGAAAAACAACATTAAAAATTTCAAGGAAATACAAGACAAACCTAATTTCTATAGTTTCTATGCTTTTCTCAGTGCTAAAACAATCATTTAAACGACAATGGTGAATACGACGTTTCCTCTGCTGCATTTTTTGTCCGACACATTATGCTGATGTCTCCGCGTAGGCTGCTAACTGGACCGATTTGTTTGTCAGTACGTTATTTCTTCCTACTAACAGTTTTTTGATCACATATTCTAAAGCTAGATTAAACAAGGTCGGGGCCAGCCCATCTCCTTGTTTTAACCCTCGATTGATTACAAATCCTTGTGTCATGTGTCCTTGTATTCGTACCTGAGCTTCTGTATTAGTCATTGTCAAATTTATCATCCTTACCAGTTTCACTGGTATGTCGAATTCGTATAAAATATTAGATAGTTTATCCCTATCTATCGAATCATAGGCTTGTCTAAAATCAACAAAAATATTATAGACGTCTATATCTTGTTCCCATGCTTTACTCAGAACTTGTCTGACTGTATATATTTGATCTATGGTGGATCTTCCTTTTCTGAAACCGGACTGGTATTCGCCAATAATCTCTTCAGCCACATTCAATAGCATCCGAATTCAATTAGCGCTATCTTAGAAAATCCACAGTTTTGTCATCTGTAAACATATTTTAAAGGCAACTTTTTTACTCAGAAAATATAAGATGGAAGCCTGTCGTTTCGAAATTCAAAGTACGACAGCACAACCTACTGAGAGTCGTAAACTCGTGTCGAAGGAAGCGTGGCCGGTCTGGGACTGCTGTTTCCGCTACTGCCTCCTTTGACGCGGTGTCTCAGGGGCTGACTGATCAAGCGTGGAATAACGAATGTCATCTGTGACCTACTTCAGAAACACTTTTCCTTAAAACAAAATGCTCCAAACATTGAGCCCTATACATTACTCCAAAGGTGCACCTACAACCTTTGTGTATTGTAAACACAATGTGTAATACAGGTTTTCTAAATTTTTCTGCCAGCTAAGGAAAATAAATAACTTAAAAACCAGTGACATATGGAAACTGTCACGCACGTAATGTGGTTATATACAAACCAGTACACGTAGCGTGCATACTAATTGTCGTAACCGTGTGATTATGTTTTAACAACAACTTGACGTAATATACTTAAAACCTATATAAAGTACGCCATATTCTGAGTGTGTTACACCTCTGTAAACTAAAAGTAATATAAAATACTAAACGGCTTTATGATTTAAGTGTCAAGTAAGGAAATGGTGTGTACGTGGGTAAGACGTTTTACGTTAATTTACTGTAATGTCTGTAAAATGAACGGGGGCGGTTGGGACAGGCCAGACCGACTTTTACCCTCACTAACACACACGCAGCGGATTATACCTGGCCCTTGGTGGCAGCCGTGACGCACTGGACATTTCTAAGCGCAAGAGCATTTTTTTACTGTGCTAAAAAATTACAAAACCGTTATTTTTTTGAATTCTGCGCAAAATTCTATGAAAAATGATACCAAATAACAACTATCAATAAGCAATCACTGTCTTTACAGTCATAATGAGGTCATTATGCAAGTAGTATTTATTGTTACTTATGTAGACCTATAATAGTATGTATGTCTAATTTGTGTACATATTTAGTTATTTATATTTTACTGACGATTACCATGTATACTATTGTATGAATACGAAAGAATAAAATTTTAATTTGAGTGTAACAATATTTTATTTTTCCACATCATCAGTAGTCGCTTGATCAGATTTTTATAGTGTTGAAAACAGAGATTTGTCGCAATTATGTCGTGTTCAGACTCATTTTTCTGAAAATTTCGTGGAGGTTACAAAAATGGTAATTTCGTTTGGCATTAAAATCAAATTTAAAAAGTTGTAATTATGTAGTGGACGGCACACTTTGCGAATCATACCTGTGGCGCGCGGGCCGGCTGTGAGTGCGCGTGCGTCAATAAGGGCACCTCAGGCAGTCTGGCAGGTCCCAACCGCCACCGTTCAGTTTACAGACTGTACCTTTACAATAAGCGAATGAGAGTTAATTGAATAAAGTAGAGAAAGACAACAACGCGTTGCGGTTACAAATTATAATGGTTATAAGCAAATCAAATATAAATCAAGAAGACAAACAAAATTATTAATACACAAGTTACCGGAGAGATTCGACAACTTACGGAGTCCCAGATGTTTCGTACTTTTGGAAGTACGGAAGAAATTGTTAGAAGAGCAGGAATGATGACACAACCGATACTGGGACAACGAACAGTGGTATGGGAAAGTCACAGATTTATCCAAATAACAAAATATGAAAATATGGAAAAAACACAATTTACGTACTGAAAAATAGAAACGCTTAATTAAAAGTCTTGTGTTCTGTGTACTGGTGTAAGCTTTGGAGTGATAGATTGCAGGCTAACTCTGGCAGGATTGGCAAGTTGGAAACGACATGCTGAAGAAGAACGGTTATAATGCCATGACTTGCTTACCGGGTTACCACGCCTATGATGCGTCAAATAATAAAATACTTTGGCCACTTTATAAGATGGGCTAGTAATGTACAAGTTAAAGTCAATGGTGTGAAAGGGGATACAACTTTACGGTTCACTAGCACAATAAGAAAGGTAACAAACACATCTTCGACCCAGTGCATGAGGATGGTCAGAGACGGGAACGCATGGAGAAGTTCCCATATCACAACCGACAAAGAAAAGAGAGTCAATTATTAAATTTATAGAAAATATAAGAAAGAATAATTACTAATTTTATAGAAAATATATTAATATAATGAGTACATTACGAACATTCCGGAAGGCCAACTCTTAGGAAGAACAAAACGAGGATGATTAAGGAACACGTATATAAAAATTAGTATAAGAACTCGATGTGACAGTTAACACTACATGAGAAGGGAAGCAAAAATAATAAACAGTAGGTTACAGCGACAAATCATTCATATCTTCACGATGGTGACGATAGTGAAAGAAAACTTTGGTCTGATCGCATTCCACACCCAGTGTAACTTTGGTTCTATACCCCGATCTCCATCGGGCAATCATAGAGATACTCTATGGTATAGTGAATTTATAGTTTGGTATTTATAATTTTGCCTTCCAAACACGTCACTCGGTTTACAAAAGTCGGAATGAGATATAATAGTTATTTCCAAAAAGGTATTGCTTTTCTATTAAATTTAACTGTCTTACTCTCCTTCTGCCACGCGGAAAGATTTATCCTTGTACGAAAAATATATTTTACAAGGCTAAGATTTTCATTTTAAAAATATTTAACCGCAGAAGAATGTTATAGTCTAAGATTTATTTATTAAAGCTTTATGTGCAACACTCTTATCCGCTTAACATTATTAATATGTATGAAGTAGTGTATATATTATACGATATATACTAATTTAATCTAGCATCTAACACTAATGGGGAGTGGTCTAATTTTAATTGCTACTGTGATCATTCTTTCTACAAGCGTTTTGAGGGACAGACATGCACAGCACACCTAACGGACTTAAATTGTCACAAACAGACCTCGTGAAGCGAGACAGTTAACGACAGAACACGACGTCCCAATATCGAAGTTTCTTATTGACATTTATATGAAGATAACGACTATGTTACGTGTACAGTAACAAACAAATTACAACTGATTCTACTTAACTCGGTGTGGTTAAAATACTTGACGTACTTTTGGGGAAGGACACTGTTATTATATTTAGAAATGGATTGAGACAATTTAGATAACACTATTTATATTATATAAATAATTTACATAAATCATTTTTTTATTTATATAAATAATTTTGCTTTTTCAACACATCACTTGGTTTACAAAAGTCGGAAGGAGACATAATATTAATTTCCAAAACGATATTTTTCCTCTATTAAGTTTAACTGTCTTACTTCCTTTCTGCCAGGCGAAAAAAATATTTTATCCTTGTGCGAAAAATATATTTACAAGACTACGATCGTCATTTTCAAAATATTTAAGCGCAGAAGCATGTTACAGACCGAAATTTATTTATGTACAGCCCTCTTATCCGCTTAACGTTATTAATATGTATGAAGTTGTGCATACGCCAGATTAATCTAGGCGTCTAACAGTAATCGGAAGTGGTTTAATTTGTATTGCTACTGTGCGAATTCTTTGCTCAACCTCATTAAATACGTTTGAGTCACAGACACGCACAGCACAACTGACGAACATAAATTGGTACAAACATACCTCATGAAGCGAGACAGTTAACAACAGAACACGACGTCCCAATATTGAAGTTTCTTATTGACATTTATATGATGATAATGACTATGTTACGTGTACAGTAACAAACGAATTACAACTGATTCCACTTGAGCTGGAATGGTTAAAGTACTTGACATACTTTAAATACTTTTGGGTAATGAGACTTATATTTGGAAATGCATTGACAATTTTGACATCAATGATGATGATGAAGATGGAATTATTATTATTGTTATTATTATTATTGTTATATTATTATTGTTATTATTATTATTATTGTTATATTATTATTATTATTATTATTATTATTATTATTATTATTATTAACATAATGAATGAGAAAATCTTGCCTGTGTCTTTCAATTTAATCTTTTCCACGTGAGAAGGCCGTATGTTGCCTGGTAAAATAAGTTTGATGAAATCTATAACTAGCATCAGATACGTTTGCTTTCATCTTCGGTGACGAAGATTCGCTATAGTCTTATACCGCGCTATTTATATTTCGATTCGATTTTTTCGGCCTGGTGGCTGAATCGTAACATGGTCAAAGTCAAGGTTCAGGCCTAACCCGTCGAAAAGTTCATACCGAACCGATAAGTAAAACTATGGTGTAGACACCAAAATTTGCCCATGAAGGTAAACCGTCTGTTTCCACATTAAGAAGAGAGAGAGAGAGAGAGAGAGAGAGAGAGAGAGAGAGAGAGAGAGAGACGACAGACAGACAGACAGAGGGGGAAAGGTTATCTGTTTCTTTGCGTCTATGTAAAGTATTCAGAGAGTGAAAATTTACAGATAAGACTTCTAAAAAACATAATTCAGATTACCAGAAATGTGTTTAATTTCAATTCATTGTAATTGCTCGTCTTCACTCAATTCATTGCAATGGACTAACGATATGTCGTACAACGTCAAAATTGAATGAGACTCAATGTTTACAAGAAATTATTATTATTAAATAGATATCAACACAAATATGTAAAGAATAACTGTAGAGAATACCGTTAGAAGATATCAGAGCGGTGTTTTTTCAAAAGAATGCACCCTTGTCTTGGTGACAACTAGACGGCTAAAAGTACGAAAAAGTACGGGACAGAGAGCCATAAAATTGTATTATATTTAAAAAACAGCAAAACATAGGTGGAAACTTGTGAAAGCTGAGCGCTTACAATAGATACCGTTATTTTAAACAGAGAGCGTTAGACAGAGAAGCTTAAGGATAGCGTCGCTTCCCACCATAGCTCGAAAGATTTGCACGCGCTGTTAGTTAACGAATAAGAGAAAGCGTCATTTTTTTAGCGGGTGAATTCTATAGTTGGGTTGGATAAAATCAAACATCGCGGTACTCTAATCCAATGGGAATGTGTTTTGTAAATATTAAGTGAGGGTAGAATTAGTTAGGGTACAAAAAAAACGTAGTTTGGAAATTAGTAGTCAGTCAACGAAGGTATTACAACTAAAAGACTCGTAATTTGCGTATTAGTAAAATCGTAACAGTAATTTAGGTAATCGGAAATATTATAACTATAATACTCGTAATCGGCGTGTAATAATTGTTAATTCAGTGAAGATATTGTAACAAGCGTAAAGTGTAATCGATAATTTAATCAACGGGAATAGTTAATATTCAAACCAAAGTGATTAGTCTTTGTAGAAGCTACTGTAATTCGGCTGAGACAGTATCAAAGTTCATGTCGGAAGTAAACGTGAATCGTAGAATTACCACAGCGTGAGTCGGAAAATTAGTAAATCGTCTGACGGTATCGGCCCTAAACGATCCGTGTTGCTAGCACTTAGCTTAATTTAATATACATGCAAAGGTGTTAAATATAGTGCCTAATACAACATATTCTTGCTTTAAATAATGTATTATCTGTGAATTGTGTATGGTGAAAGTGATGCCTATGCATACCTAAAGTGTTATAATCAACGAGTGCCACCAGCAAGGATCTACTGTCGCAACAGAGGTCATCAGAACAGAACAGAACAGAACAGAGGACAGCACACTTCGAGCGGATAACCTTCAGCGCAGACTGTAATTCGACAATGAAGTAACCCATAATTGAACATTCAAATTTATATTATATTTCATGTCAAATCTATCATATTCATATTGGCAATTCAATACGTGTAAAAGAATCCACTATCAAAAGAGACAATTGCTAAGAAAGCTGAGTTTTCAATATTGTAATCATATAAAATCTTGTGTACTTGCAATAAGCAAATGCACAGAAATTAATAAATTTATAATTTATGCTATTTAAAATTGTGGTAATAAGTTATTTCATGCCCTGAGGTAATTCCTAAGAGTCGCTACAAAAGCAAGAGTTGAAAGTATAGCATTTAATACACAACAGATTTTAGCATATTAATTAATACTCCTCTCTTGTGTAAGGTAGCAGTCGTGGACATACCTGTTCAAAATCTGCTGGTACTTACGATTAACAAACTACAACACATAATTAAAAATAAACAGACTTGATTCAAGCCTATCAGTACTGATTGTCCAGCCTCACTATCGTAATGTATACACTCAGACAGAACGATGATTAACAACCAACTCTACATTGCATTGCAATACAATTTTCATAATACCTTGTAACACAGTCGGTCAGATCACTATGTGATCGCGTTTTCTTACAGTTGACAAGCATTTCGTCTTCAGTAATCTTGAGAATGACACAAAATTCGATCAAATTCTACAGCCAAACTTGTATTCCTGCAAACTCAATTTTCTTCAGCAGCAATTAAAATTCTTTTAATTCCACAAAATTTTATTGAGAAGGACTGAAAATACTGTCAAATTCCAGAGCCAAAATTGTAGTCCTGCAAACACGATTTTCTTTAGACAGCGATTAAAATTCTTCATACCACATTTAGTCTTTCTGTTCTTGCAATACCTCGCTGAGCTATGTCATAAAAGCTGATAAATATATCGTTATTGATACCGAGAAGTCATGTTCTGTTTATTGTCTTCTGCTGCGCTGGCAATATTTTATACTCACTTTCAAAATATATTTTATGAATTGCTTTTTATTTTCCTTCTTTTTGACATAATTGAACAATTAATATTTTTATTTTAACATAATTCTCTTGTTAGTTCTAAGTTTTTGATACCGTAATATGTTTTTAAATTAAAAAATTATGTCGTTTCACATTCTCTCTACATAATATAGTAATCGATAAATTCAAATGTATTTCTATACTTGTAAAAAAGGTGTCAGATTAATGCAGTAGCTATCAAAATTAGGGACGATTCATATAGAATTGTAACAGTGAGGACTGTTTGTTCAGCCTCATTAAATATGTTTCAGACTCAACACGCGTAACGGACACAAATTGACACAAAAAGTAACGCTGATGGGAGATTGTTACCAACAAAAAAGTCGCCGTTCAGTGGTCGAAGTTTCATATTGACAGGTCCAAGAAGGTAATGATTACGTTGAAATCTGCAGTAAACAACAAATTACTGGTGATTCCGACTGCGATAAAGCGGTTCAAATATAAGATTGGTAACAATAAAACCAATGTTATTTTACAAAGATTGTTATTCTTATAAACATTATATTAATTAGACCCACAAATGATGATAATGATAATATTCTTTATTAGTACTTTCATTTATTTTGGTCATATAAAGGTATCATTTACAGTATTATGATCATACAGGTATTTTATTCTCCTCTCTCATCTCTCTGTCTGTTTTCTCTCTCTCTCTCTCTCTCTCTCACACACACACACACACACACACACACACACACACACACACACATATCCTACCTTCCTGTCTTAATTCTTCCTCCCTGTATGCACGTGCGTACACGTACATACGCACACGCGCGTACAGGTGTCAAGCAAACATCTTTCTCAACCGCATTAATGTGTTTTTATTGTATGTTATAATGATGCTGTAACATTGTGTTACGCTTCTATCGCATAAAAAGGAGCAGTAACACACATGACTTTATAAAGTACAAACAAAATAAACATATATTAACGGTCTAAACGGCATGTCTGCTTTATTAAAAACTAAAAATATAGTTTTACTGTAGCGTATATCTAAAAGTGACAAAGAGCGTACATCTAAAAGTATTCAGATAACAGTGATAAACCTAATTTTATAACATGTTTTCAAAATAAGAGCTTTAATCAGTTTATGTTGGTTCTAAACTTGATCACCTTACATGTGAGAGTAAAGGGGCAAACAATATACGTACAATACAACAAGCTTTACACTCTATTATAGCAGTTGTACTCGCTCTATTAGGTATTCTTCAGATACTTTTTCTCACAGGGCATCAGCCAGTTGTGTGTTTTTGCGCTGTGTGCAGTATCTCTCCACCTTATCATGCCTTCGCAATTTTCTCTCCATTCTTCTATTCTCAACTTCTTTATGTCTACGATCTGTTTTTTTTTACTTTATCCTTTGTCTACCTCTCCACCACACTTCCACAGACCTTTCACACTCTACCTCTTATCCCATGTCTTCTAATAGATACTACCAGACCACCTTATCCTTTGTGACGTCACTACGAATTCATCCTTTAATATTTAGTGTATTTCTGTATGGATGCGACTCCTGTAATGTTCCTCTACTTTTTTTATACCACGTTATTCTCAACGTTTTCCTTACAAACCTTTTTAGTTTCTCTTCGTCTCTGCTTCTAAGGCATGTTGTCACGGCTGCATACTGTTGACCCCACATAAACCATTATCTATCTGTATTCTGTGACTAAACATCTTGTATTCTAATGTTCCTTTGCATCCAAACTAAGCTCTGCGTTTAGCTAGAACTTTTGGTCGTCCTCCTTTTATTCGTCCCATCAATTTACCGGCCCTAAATACATAACCTCACCCAATTCGAATGTTCTCAATTTCAGTTTTTTCTGTGTTCATACTCTCCTCCCTATTATTCCTCCTTACTCGTGGCTTCTATTTATTGACTTCCAGCCCTGTTTGGTTATTTCTCTGCTCAATTTCTTTGAATGTTCATGCTTGCCTTGTCACTTTAATTATTGTTGTGTCGTAGGAGTAAACAGTTACGTGGACTGGTTCAGTTATTGCCGCTCTGAGGTTATATGATTCTTTGACTTGACTGAAGATAACGCATCAACCTTCCCTACTTTGTAATCATTTAGAAACCTGCCCTACTTTCTATCATTTAATGTTATTACTATCCAAAACTATTCACGTAAATTAAAAACTTTACAGTGTTTTAGGGGAGGAGTATTTCTAGACTGCATGTGATAACGGCTTATGGCGGAAACGATTTACTCTTGAAATATACAAAGCACTAACGGCAACCCATTTGTGAACTCAGTGAGGCATAAAAGAGCTGGAAGAGGACGAGCCACAAGAGAAAATGTAGTAAGGCTCCCAAGCGGATGAAGAAAAAGAGCCAGACAAAAAATGAGGTTGATAAACATATTGCGATTTGAAAATAATATTAGAAAACTGGGCGTTAGAAATTGAATGACGTCCCTTAAACAGTAACCAAACGCCCTGTCGAAGAGCAGGCCAGAGCTCACGTAGGGATGTAGGGATGCAGTGTCAAATGATAGGAAGAAATATCTCACATAAATGCAGAGGGGGCTGAGTCTGTGATACAAACCAAGAGCAGAAAAACAGCTAAAATGCAAATTTTCCTGTTTTACATATGTTAACGTTAAATTCTCAGAAGCAATGAATAAAATAAAGATTAGTAGGAAAAAAATTTATCTTTTGCTAAACTTGTGTCACTAATACTCACTTATACTTCCATGTAAGCGTAAGTTTAGCAAAAGTTAGACTTAACCACTAAATTGTATTTATCGTTTAAAAATTTATCTAGGAAAAAATTTTAGATGTTTAAGAGTCATCTGACGGGAGAGTAAAAGGAAATAAAGGATCCACGATTGTATGACTCTTTGCGAGATGGGCTCTAAAATGATCCTGGTTACGTGTACCATAGTGCTGTAAATCAAATATTAATTGTCAGCAGAGAAAAAGTTTTAAAATAATTAGATACACACATCGTTCAGCAATGGACATACAAGTCCTCTTGGCAGTCACTATTATGTAAGAACAAATTTTTATTGTTGTAAAATACAAGTAAAACGTTTGTTTAGTCTCGTTGGTACAAGTCAGTGACCGTATAGAATTCGACCCAGTTTTGCAAACAGTTCATCAATGTAGTAATTTGTTTAGATAAAAACGATGTTGCATGCTATTAGAAAATTACAGTGCAGTTGTAACAATGAAACGATGAATGATTTATTGTCAGGTTACTGTCAAGCCAATAAAAATGTTTCTGCTCGTTAACAACCTATCACAAAGCTGGTAAACGTCTTACAGCACAATACAGACGTTAACGTTACAATTATGACGTTAGAAAAGTTTAAATAATCAATTAAATAAAAGAGACTAACTAAAGGTTTTATACAACGGACAGTTATTTTCCCTGTTAGCCAACACTAAGGTAATATCATTCAGTGGTAAACATTCTGCCATATCGTAATAAATAATATTGTAATTGAAAAATTATCTATCGTATGTGGCAGTGGACGTTGTTGGGTGACTGTAATGTTTGTAAACTTAACACGAACATTGGTTGACCGTTTTCTGCATTTTAAAAATCAAAGCAAGCTGTTCGATAGAAAAATTTCTAAAAACAATTTTAATACGTACGTATAAATTAACTTATCACAAATGCGTTCATTTCGTATACGTAAATTATTGGAATCAAACAAATTGATACATTTTTGTCAGTTATAAACAATTGAGTACATAATAATAAAAAAACAAAGTGTCCTATTGGCTGACACATTATTAACATTTATTCTTAATTTACATACGAGTGTTTGCTTTCAACACGTTTGTCACAATTATGTCAATATATTAAAATGATTTGAAAACATGTGACTTTGCGGAGTTCATAAAATAAACTTTAAAATAATCAGCGTTAATTATCGTATAATGTGCTATATTTATCCCTCCCCTTCTAAGTAGTCTCAATTGGATATAATAAAATTATGCCAAGGTGCTTTCAGTGTTTAAAACATTTCTTGAAATCAATTTTTGTTATATGCTTGAGCTCGCTCAGTAATTTTTAATTTACGAATTCAACAGTCGCGAAACGTTGTTCTTACAAAATACTTTTCGTTATTGGAAAGAGGAAAGATCATACTGGGACACGTCTGGCGAATACGTTTGTAGCAATGTAATTAGAAAGCTCTAAGAAAATGTAGCGGATTCGTGTGTACTTACTTCCAACAATGGCAAATCTTTGGAATACATTGTGTTAGCGGATTCCTGGTGTTGCTGTGGATTGCTCACATGCTTTCATTCTTACAACCAAGTCGTGGAGTCGAATTAATATCACGGTGGATAATTTTATTTTTACCGGTTAAAGCCGAGCTCTGAGTTCATCAGCTTGGGGAGTTGTAGTACAGTCTAGTCGTGGTGCTAACCACCCTACATGTCCGGTTGTAAAGTAGCCTGACGTTCCTTCCCTCAAAACTCTATCAACACGATATAACAGGTGTATTTTAGGTTTTCATTCTATTTCTTTATTCTTTAAAATAACTGACATTCACAGTTCACACACAATAATTTTTCTTTACAATAATTCAACTTAAGTTTTATAATGACTTAACACTTGTAAACTTATCAATTCGTTAACGATTGTAAATTTACGGCTTTACTTCTTAAATATTTTAAACCTTCATCGTCTAAAAACAATATTTTTTGAAGATACTGTTTTATACACTAATCACGGGTATTTCAGAGAACACAGGGTAATGGAAAAAATATAAATAATATTAATTGGTTGGCGGGTTTTCAGATAATGGATAAAACACATGTATACAAACGGCACACTAACTTTAAAAATGCAGCTAGAATTCCCTGTTCCTTATAATATAATAAAATTTAAATTTAGTTCACTAATTAAATATTGTTTTTTTTTATATTTGTATCGGCCAATTTCAATAATTTATTCCTTGTTTTTTTGTTTTTCTCAAATATTCTTTCATCTTTTCACTATGACTCTTCTTCCTGTCTTCAGTCTACTTAAATATTTGTTTTTAATACAGAAAATTTTAAATTTATAATTGTAATATAATTCCTTATGCAAATGCTGCACACTGGACTGTGAAATATAAGAAAAAAGGAAAATGTGGACAGAGGTACTGTAAATTACGCGTTATGTGGAGAAATTTTCAATTTTCACAATACAATAAAATGATAATACACAAACTAATATTAAAACCTGTTTGGATTTATGGTACCTAGGTTTGGGAGCTTCCCTAAGAGTACCAAATAAAACCAATACACGCTTTTTAGAGCTAAGTAGTAAAGGCTCTACTGTTGGTTCGTAATACTGGTATTGGTGACTTGGACCTACGTACTCGCCTACGTATAATATAGCACTTACATGCTCGCACAGCATCAGATGTTCTAACATTTAAGGTTTAGTTACATGCTGATATTTAAACACACCTAGTTGAGGTATACAAGGAGCTGCATCAAAACTCTGCTGAACTGGGACTAACTGTAAATGTCAGCAAAACTAAATACATGATAATTTCTGCATCAGAAAGGAGAAAAAACGTATATAATTCATGAATAGAGAATAATTCATTTGATGCAGTTAATAAGTTCAGATACCTGGGTAACTTGATAAATAATGAAGGGTTCATAAACACATACATGACAGGATACAAATAGGAAATAGTGCATATTATGCCAACATTGGGTCATTGAGAAGCAAGCTCATTAGTCGTAACACATAATTAAAAATATATAAGACACTTATCAGACCGGTTGTTACTTGTCGAGGCGAGACATGGACGTTAGCAAAGAAAAGAACAAGAAACACTAAGAAGGTTTGAAAGAAAGATTGTAAGATGTGTTTATGGCCCGGTCAAAGAAGATGACGAATGGAGAATAAAAAATAACCAGGAGATAGATAAGCTATTAAAACATGAGGACATTGTAAGATTCCTAAAGGCTCAACAAATACAATTGCTAGGTCGCCTATACCGGATGAATGATCAGCTCAGCGTATGCTAACTAAAGAAAATCCTGAGGACGCAAGTCTTTTTGTAGAAAGAGGGGCCGACCTAGAATAAGATGGTTGGATGACGTGCTGGAAGCCCTAAGAAGAATGGATGTGAGAGGTTACACTGAGATGGGAATGGATAGAGACATTAGAGAAGATCGGTGATGGAAGCCAGGGGTTACATTGGGCTGTAGTGCTGAAGACGAAGAATTTACTGTTTTAAACATACAGAATATCTACGGCACAGTACTGCATTTATACAGTATACAGTCCTACTGTATCTACAGTATATTTTACTGCTGTTAAATTTTCGCTTAAAACAAAATCTTGTGTTGGCATATACATCTACCAGTTTATGAGTTTATGACATCTACTAAACAATTCTCATTATCTCACTTAATCACAACACTTCATAGACACTATGAAACCAATAGTAGTAACGTGAGATGGTACGAGTATCCATATCCATAACCATTGCTATTCTGAGATTTTTAACTTTGTTATTCCTCTTCCATGCAATCGTGATGCGAGGCAGTACATTACGGCGAACAGGTCTAAAACCGAAGCTGATAAATATTATTAAATATATATTTATATAACAGACCAGACTACTCTGCACATTAATGTGTCTCCTTGTGCATTACTACATTCATGGTAGACCTCTCTACTGTGCGTAAGATACTCTTATAACCTAACGTATTGGAGACAACGAATCCTAAAGAGATATCGCTCTTCCTCCAGTCTCTCGAATTTATGGTTTCCCTATATATAAAACTCACAGTCTGTAGATTTGTTTCTTTGTATTGAATACAAATGCACACCGTTAAACCGATTGCCACCAAATTTTGCACAGTTAACTTTTGACACAATGCAAAAAACAGTGTCTAACTTGGAATTTAATATTCTGCTCCGTTCGCATGATTTTGGCCCTTTTAATTATACTCTTTTGTTGGCGCGTATAAAGATTTCAACAACATCGTACGAGGTTTGTTGAGACCGTGGAGACCACAATTAATTACCATAGTAACATGTAAATAAACAAATGCTATTAGCGGCATCGGAACTGTACCTGTATCCGTTCCTGCAGTACATTTTCGATGTTTTTAATATGCGATTGTATCGATATATTACGATGAGGAAAAGAAGAAGTGTACTAATTGTAAATTGTCATATTTCTTAATGAAAAGCAAAAATACGTGTTGTTTTTATTTGTTAGGTGACAATGGTTTTTTGTTTTCAGTTTACTGTTGAAATAAATAAAAGCCATGGTTGTGGAAAACATAACGTTTAATATGTATATACACAATGTTGTAACACAGTAACGCTTAAAATAAAGAACCTAACGTTTTTGAGTTAACGGGTACTTGTACCTTATATACTTGGCACAGCTAAAGAGCGTATGTTATAAAAATTATTAAGATATATAGGCCTGACGTCTAGGTCAGGAAAAACATCAGCAATAAGGAGCAAAAATAGAAAAAAATAAGAAGCGAAGACCGTACAGAGAAGCACAGAAATGATTATGCTAGTAACAAGGAAAGACAGACGATTGGATATAAAGATAAATTAAGCAACACACCTAGGTAGGACGATTGACTATGCGAGAAGGTGGTAAATATTTGTCAAGCCTACTAGATTAGAACCCAAGAAACATTTTTAAAAAACACACCGATGAGTTTTGCCAGATATTGGGATGACCTGTACAGACACATGAACAACAATTGCTCAGGGGAGAAATCGCTAAAGGATAAACGTGAAGCTACGCGTATTTTCTCATGCTAGCAAAGTTATGGTGTCAAAAATGAATGAAGAAAGTAATCATGATTACAACAGCAATGCGCATGTTACAATATAACATTTTAAATGTTTATTATTTAACTTTGTATTTAACTTGAATTTATAAAACATTTTGAATGAGTTTACAACTTTTTTTAAAATTTAAGCGTGAAATGTGTCACGAACAGATGTTCATTTCACAATGAGACCACTACAAATGTCATGTTGTTGAAACGATCTTTTGTCATGCATATTTAGTTATTGATTTTCAGTTAAAATGTATTCAAGCTAATTGAAATTCAGTCGACTTCAGTATATTTTAAATACGTCATTACAACTATTCAAATTGTACAATTCACACGAGGGTCCTCATCAGTTACTTAATTTAAATATAGTGAAGAAAACCCACATCCACGCGACACTTAACTAAAAAATAACGTTTCACATTAAAAGTTTTTAATTTTCAGCTATGCATATGTCTCAATTCTAACATTTTAAACTACTGCTTTTTATTTATAAACTAAGTGATGCCACATTATTCACTAAAGGCGTTTCTCACTAAGACATTCTCAAGACAAATGGCATCGCGTTCCAGGCACTTTGATTTCTCCCGTTGTCTTGCCTTCCTGACATGTTTCTTATTTGTTCTAGCTGTGAGTTTAGTTGTTACGTTTTAAGTTACTTACATGTTAGTTTGCAAAATCTAGCAAATTCTTTGTATTCGTAATATAAATAAAGGCAAATCATTAAAAGGGCCTCCCCTCACTAGTGTTGCAGAATTAGGCTATCTTGTATGTCATAGACTGTTGTTTCCGTGTTAATGCTTATTTCGTTCACACATCATTTCCACTTAGAGGAATACGTGCCGTTTTAGAATTGAGTATGTAGAACTCTAAATGTCGAGTCCGGTCGGCTGACATAAAATTGGTTCCGCAAAAGTCACCATGTTGGAGACTGCTCATTTCCTGTATACCTCAATGAGATTAACGACGTCAAGTGCCAAGCGGCAAAATTGTGCAATACTCGTTGAAAATGATAGCCTCCTTATAATAATCAGACTTTAAGGTGATCCGTTTGAGATCTCACTGAAAGGAATAACTTACCCGACTTGCTTATACCTGGTGAAAGACTCGGGTATTGTTTGGTTAACATCTGCCGTACGTGTTCTCTGTCGCTGAGCGGCCCTGAAAAAGATTCCCGGTGGCTGGGATCGAAACATAATCCGACTGTATTGCGATCTGTCAGCAGCCGACCACGGCCTAACAGCCCGGTTTTACTTCGACCTAATAATGTTTACACCGACCGTGTAAAGCCTACGCTATATATTGTTGTACAGAATATGTGATACATTTGGTAACGTGCTCCAAGAACGTTTGCAGTAAGCTCTATAGGCTAGTGTGTACTTCCCGCATTAAAAATTATTAGCTACAATTTACAAGACAGAAAGTTAGCTAGATAATTTACAGAATTTACTGACTACCGCAGTGGCTACTATGTATTACTGGCATCAAATATTATATAAACAAGACAACAGTTATAGCTTAATTGCTATAAGTTAGTAAGCTAACATTTGTAGAACAGATATAGCCATTCCTATCCCATCACCTATATGTCAATAAGTCTTTGACATCTTATTTGGCTTCACGTACTTAATTTTATAGGAAAACTGGTAGAAAAAGTAAGTTTATTGTTAAACATTTGTTTAAGTTAATTTAACAACGCCTGGAGGATAGAACTTAAATTTTCGCTAGAGTAGAACCATCTCTGGGTGTATCAAAGAAGATAAGCTAACTATCGGGATAGAGTTATTCTGATATTGATGCTCAAGTATGGTTATACGTTCTGAGTGCTGACATTTAGTTTAAAGAAAATTTGGTCTAATGGTACGGTTAAATCAGGGTGCTGCAAAAGATTGAACGAATTACAATAATGGATAAGATTACCAGTGAGGCAGTTAGAGAAAGGCTAGAGGGAGTATGCCGAGTATTGCGGCGCAGTAGCCGAAATGGTTTGATCATGTCGCGAGAACGGGTGGAGACAAGACGCCGAAAGCAGTCTGAGAGATGAGGACGGAACACACAAGATGATGTCAAAGAAAAACATAAAAATAAATTAGCTGACATCCTGAAGAAGGGAAGGCTCGACTAATCTCAATGTTAAGAGAAAAGTAGAAGATCAGGAGGAGACGGAGAAGAATCATGGCATGAATACCACAGGTAGAAGAGGCTAAGGAGTACATAAGTTGGTAGTTTATTAAAATGTACTTAAATTATCTGAAACATTTTGTACCTCACGACGTGCATTTGTATATTTTAATGAGTTTGTGTTGTTACGACGTTCGCACCGATC
This sequence comes from Magicicada septendecula, assembly GCA_034769895.1. Lineage (NCBI taxonomy): Eukaryota > Metazoa > Arthropoda > Insecta > Hemiptera > Cicadidae > Magicicada > Magicicada septendecula. Next base: position 101,608,146 of record CM068368.1, read on the forward strand.
ATCGTATTAAAATAGTGAAATTCAAGTAAATAAGTACAGAAAAATAGTTATTTAGAACTTCAATTACAACAAAATTGAGTTTAAATAAACAAAACAACAATAAACACTCGTATGCGAACAATTTTTCAAACTTACACAGTAATATTTTTTATTAGCAGGGGCCCTACAGTCCATGCAGCATCCCGCATTTTGTTCCCCATTTCTCCGTATCTTTAATAGCTCGATCTCTCATGCTTTCCCTAATTCCTGTTCTCCATTGTGTTATCAGTCTTCCTTTTTTCCTGTTTTGTTGTGTGTAAGTCAATGCTTTCTTTCGCCATCGCTTCTCCTCCATCCCCATTACGTGACCATACCATAGCAACTGTCTGGATTCTATTCTTTCTGCTGCTGTAAATATGCGGCCTGTTTTCCTTCTTATATCTTTGTTTCTAACATGTTGCATTCTATAAATATTACACGCTCTTCTTAAGAAGTCTGTTTCCAACGTTTCCATCTTCTTTTTCTCTTTATCTGAAAGTTGCCAGCATTCGCAGCCATAAGTTAAAATGGACTCCACAATAGTTGTGCAGATTGTCAGTTTAGTTTGAAGTTCCAGTTTGTTCGACCAAAGTAACGAGATTAGCAAACGAATAGCCTTTTTCCAAGTTGTATCTTACATTTTATGTCATTTCTTTGTTGTTCCATCTTCTGAAACACAGTAATATAACACACAATAAATTTCACCTACTTAACAGCATCACACTATATAATACAAGTCACCAATTATATACCCTTTAAACGCAGACAATTTATTACTTTACACTAAACGCACACTGAATCCCTGTCTAAAACTGACTGGCTGGCTAATTGCAAGATGGATTGGCTGAATTTGTACCCCGCTGCGATTGCAAGATAAATCTATGGCTTTCTGGGTTATTCGTCGAGAATAATTACGTAGTTGTGATGCCTAGAAAACAATGGACGATTCTGTACTACGTCATTACACGCCGACCGTAGATCGAATGACGCACATAACACGCAGGATGCCTACCTCGTAGACGTAAGCTGTACTCCCTGTTCAGTGATAATTTTAGATACAGTGACAATTTTAGGCAGAGATAATTTTACACAAGACCTTATCTTAAAAACACATTATTAATATAATTTTTATTATTATACCTTGTTTTTTTTTTCTATTCGTCTTTCCGTTGGTATTATCTTAGGGCACCTAACTTATTAGTTGCCCTTCCAAGATCATTATTAGATCTACCTTGTCGCTGTGTGCGCTTTTCTTCTAATTTATATACATTTGACACGTTGGAAACTAACTCAGGACGTATGTGGTGAAAGTTGTGAAAGGACAGGACAGTGACACGCGCCTTTTACTAATCAAACACACCTGTCAAACGCAGTCAGAGTTGAAGTTATTTTTGTTCTTTCTCCCTGCTGACCAAACGTTGTATTCTTAACGCTATATTTTTAACGTTAGTAGATTCATTTTTAGTTCATATAAGGTAACAGAATATCCCACAGTACATATTTTACTGGGATGTATGTGTGATCATAATAAAGTAGATGATGATGATAAGAGAAGTATAAACTCTAAGTATAAAGTACGTAGAGTTACATGTAGGCCCTAATTGATAGAATATTCATTTTTGGCAGTTTACTTAAAGTTAATTGTACGAAAATTTGTAAATTAGACTTATATAAGTTATCGTAGACAGACGTATGTAATGCAATACATGAAAAATGTGTGTAATCTACGTAAGTTCAGGTTACGATAGTCGAGTGTGCGTGTGCATGTTTGCGCATAGACGTTAAATAGAAAAACTCTGTAGCGGTCTTGTTAATTAAGATTTCGAGCGACGACTTGCACAATAATGTAGTTTATATTATAACAAACAATTAGGCTTAATCATATTGTTATGACGGTCTAACTGATCGTTGTAAGGTACAGTGGAAAATGCAATATAAGACACCCGTGAAGAATCTGGAACATACTTGTACGCCACACTTGACCTGCCACACTAGGAGGGAGGACGGACGGAAGGACGAGAGGGTTCTATTTACAACGTGTACTGTTACCTGGTTGCGAATATGTTTCCTTAAGTAATTCTGTGCATGATTTATATTTTAAAAGCCACAAAAAGGACATAAAATCCTTGCTGAACTTTGTCACTATAGTTCTTCAGGAACTTTGTAGTTTGTCAGGAAGACATGTTCTTTCTATTATCCTCAATTTCCTCCTTTTACTTCTGCAGTACTTAGACGATATTTAACGCTTAGATTCAAAATATGTCTTGGTTTCTACGAAGCACGCCCAAATTTTGACTATAATTAATTATTTATTAAAAACAGTAATACATGAATTAATATATTGTCATTTTCCAATACAGCCCACTTCACCTCCTCCTACTCCTCCTCTGGCCCGACAACTTACGTATTCCTTGAAAACATTCTTTTGGTACAGGTCGCACAGCTTGAACAGCTTCGATGGATCGAAACTTTCTCACTCCTAAGGGTTCCATCTGACAAACAAATAAAAGTGAGAGAGGGCGAGGTCCAAACTAAAGGGCAGATGGGAGAGTACAGTCGGTCCGCTTTAGTTTTCGAATTGTAACCATTGTATGAGTGGCGTTTGAGAATGTGTATTACCGTGTAATAAACAGAATGCTGGTGTTTTTGCTTTTCTTTGGGGTGACTTTAGAGTAAACCTCGGCGTTTATAATCCGCTGTTCTGTTAGGAAATCAACGTGTATGACGCCTCTAATATCACAAAAGAATGAAACCATAATATTTTTGTGCTGAAAAAGCGGTTTGGTTTAAAATGATGTACCAAGGTTTCATCAGTAGTGACAACAAAACCCCTCCTTTTCTTCATATTGTCCCAACAGTAATTGAGCTACGTGCGTGTCTGCCTGTGTTCGTCAGTTCCTGGAATCTAATGTGAGTATACTTTACGTTAGTGGCGTGGCGTGGGTACATAACACCTGTTGCCGGTTGTGATAGGCCTAAAACTTAAACTATAAATTAATTCGAAATTTGTTTTGTACCAAGTGTTATTTAAAGAGCATTTTCTATCATTCGCTGGGAGAAAAAGAGAGTCCCGGTTCAACGGGATCTGACTCTCATTATACTTACACAGAATAAATCAGAACACAAATAATCGAATTAAAAATAATAAAGAGAACCAGAGAAACACATGACTAAAGGAACAAAACACAAATAGGTACGTAGTAACTGCTGCACATCGGTTCCGAAAACGAACATAGCTCCTAACTGAGCGTTTTGCCGGTTTATACAGTGGCAACATATTGGGTGGACGAATGTGTCTCCCCTCCACAGTTTGTACAGTCACAACTACTACGAGGTCAATGACCGTAAGGAGTAAAATATTGCCGATGTCTGAGCCGGCAACACAAGACGGTGCAAATGCCCAGCAGTTCAAAAGCAATGCAACGCTTATCTTCAAGTTTTCCTACTAATATTGTTGGGATTTCAAATTATTCAACAACTAACGTATTAAGTATTTATTCTGTGAAATAATTAATATTATTTTCTCTTGCGTCCAGTACTGTTGCCGCTGGCAACAGCGGTTACATAAACGCTACTGTTTACGGTATTAAAGCTGATTTATAATACAGCAGTCTGCACTCCGAACACTGACATTTAATGTTGAAGCAGCGATAATCTCTCACCTTGATTCAACGGTCTTTTTAAACAAGTGTATCAATAGATCCTGGCTGTCTTTCACAAATTTATGATGGTTTCATATGACGTTTTCTTTGATAAGAAATTAAATAATGATGCGTTGTTTCATGCTTGAATGCACTTCTGCTTTACTCGTACTCACAAAACGAACAACAGTGCACGCTGGTTGCTGTACGACTGAGACAGTTTAGTAGTCATCATCATCATCTTCTTAACGGTTTTAGGCTTTAGCGGCCTGTTTCTTTTCCACAGACCACCTGTTTGTTTTTATCTAACAGAATTTTTATGCTTTAGTCATAATAAAGGAGACAGTTTAGAGAGTATTTTACATGAGAAAACTTGAGTAGACCTTTCTTAGCTCTACCAACTTTTCTTCTGCCTCTACGGTTGTACTCTTCCGCCATCTTCGGTATTCTACTTTCTTCCATTCTATTGATATGTTGAATCCATTTTCTTCTGTATTATTTAATCCTTTCATTAACTGCAAAAATATCTATATCATTTCTTATCTCTTCATTTCTTATATTACGTCTTATTGTTATACCTCGTCTATTACACCTTTTAACTGATCTTAGAAATTTCATTTCTGCTGTTTGTATCTTCTGTTCATCTTTTTTCTTTATGAGGCAAGTTTCAGAACCATACAGCAGTGTAGGTATTGTCATCGTTTTATAAAATTTTCTTTGAGTTTTTTTTCCTAAATTTATTTTTCAACGTTCTCCAAATCGTTCCACACATTCTTATGAAATTCGTCACTTTATTTTCTATATCTCCATCTTGATCACAAGTGACGTCACGTCCAAGATAGTTGAAGAGTTGGGACCTTAGGAAGTTTTCACATCCAGGAGTAGGATATGCGGAATACAGAGCCATTTAGACCAGAGCCTCTACCTACTCAAGACCGTCGTGCGTGGTGAAGAGCCACACCCTTTTCGAGGTGGTCCTATAACACAAGACGACGGACCCAGACCAGAGAAGGTCGATAAAAAATCTAGCCCGCATAGAGTCGGCTGCCCTGTGCGGTGGTCTCAGCCAACAACTCACAATTCCAACAGTAGCCTCGGAAACCAGATTAGTAGTTGTTCCCTCAAATCAGCCTGTGCTACCAACTATGGTATCCAAATTATAATTTAAATTTAACCGCTTCTGGTATATTTTAATTTTTCACATAATGTGACATTTAATATTCGTAATAAAACACAATACCGGTAATAGTAGGCTACTATATTTTATAGTACGTATTGCCTAATTTAAAAAATGATGTCGTGTCACCTTCCCTCCTATTTTATGTAATAATCATTAAATTCAGTTTGTTGCCTGGTGTCAGATTAATACAGAGGCTATCGTAATTGGGACGGTCAGTACCAATATAATTAATTGTAGGTACTGTACCTTTATCCGTTCCTGCAGTCATTTTCGATATTTCGATTATGCGATTGTTTGGCTTCAATCTTTAGTGAATATCGCACATAATCTTATGTAGGTGATAATTATACAAATTTTAATTTGATATGTTGCAAAATAGTTTGCTGGCAATTGCAGTTGGTGTTTTTAGTCCTTTTTTAATGAAAAATGATTGTAGCAGAGGCATATCACATTCTCGTACTGTGACGCCAAAAGTTACTGCTGCTAAGTTAACATGAAAACTGAAATTACACATGGAAAGCGATAGGTGTACAATGTAAAACTCATTTTTTAACGGAAACTACGAAAAACCCAATTTGAGGGTAAGGCGGAGTGACCGAAGGGCCTTGCCTATTACTATACATGTCACTTTCTTGTGGCAGAACTCGTTTTTTCGGTAATATTCATTTTCCAACAAGTACTCGTTTCGTGGCTGACGAAAAAGAAACCTCCATTATGCACAATATGCAGAGCGTATGTTGTCATTCCTTAATACATTGTTTTTTGTCTTTTCAAATAATATTTGTATTTTTCAGTGTACATTTGCTGTTGTAGTTTTGTTAATATGTTAACTCAAAATCGTTAGGTTCTTTATTTTAAGAATTACTGTGTTACAAGCAGTGTATATACACATTAAACGTAATGTTTTCCTCAACCATGGGTTTTATTTATTTCAGCAGTAAAACTAAAAACCAAATACCATTGTCGCCTAACCTCACAACTAAAAGCAACACGTATTTACGCTTTCCATTAACAAATAGGACAATTTACAATTAGTACACTTCTTTTTTTCCACATCGTAATATATCGATACAATCGCATATTAAAAACATCGAAAATGTACTGCAGGAACGGATAAAGGTAGAGTTCTGAATTGTAACAGTGAGAATTTTTTGTTCACTTTATTACGCACGTTTGAGACACGTATACGCACAACACAAATAACAAACGTAAATTGACACAAAGAGTGCCGATGATGCGAAATTGCTCACAACAAAAGTAGTTTGCTCGATGATAGACGTTTCTTATTGGCACTTCTACGAAGCTAATCATTACGTTGACGTATTCAGTAACAAACAAATTACAGTTGATTTCTATTGCGACAGAACGGTTGGTCCCAACAACAGAACCGATATTATTGTATAAATTTGATATCTTCATAAGCATAATATTAATTAGAATTACATAATGATGGCGGTTAGTTATAATAATTTATCATCATTAACATCATGCACTGCCTTGTATAAACGTTCAATTTACGTCTGATTCATTGACTCTGGTTCTACCTAGATTCTTCTTTTCTTTCTTTTCCATCACTGGATGCACGTTGGTACGCTCTTACTCACGATCACACACATACACACACGCGCACTTACGCATGCACAGGTGTCAGTAGACTATGTTTCTCAAACGTATCATTTTATCATATTGATTGTATTGAATCACATCATTCATTCTACTTTATACATCACATAAAGAACAATTTTAACCATCTGTCGTTATAAAGCAGAAATGTAAAGAAAACATAACCAATGAATGTCTGAATCCGAACTGCGTTCTGCTTTATTGGAAATTGAAAATATAAATGTCACTGTAACACATATCTAAGGTAATAAACCTAATCTTATTCAGTGTTTTTAGAAATACAAATTTTAATCAGTTTGTACTTTTTAAACGTTTACTGCTGTAACGTTTTTGAAGCATCCATACAGTAAGGAAGATGAAGCATATTTAATAAATCGGAGACCTGATTTATTTAAGGGCAAATTCATAGTTATCTATAGCAAGTGTGAGAATGAATACAAATTTATTGTCAGCAGATTAAGCATTTCTATTTAATACAGTATTAACATATTAATAAGGTCATAGTAGGATCTTATCACTATGTATTAATAAGATACATAATCTAGTGTAGTATCTTTAAAAATGTATGTCCGTATCGTTTAAAATACGTGTGTAAGAATAAGAATATTACATCCATTTGGACATGCTACCTATTCATTTTAACGTAGGAAATGTGAACTATAATAAAATAAAATATTATTAATTCTAATCATGAATTCATACTGATTTAATTCTAATTCTTAACTTAAGCAATAGAGTTTCGTAAGTTAGACTTTTAGCACGTGATCTGCACGTTAGAACACGTTTTGAAAAATTTTGGGATTGACAGAACCCCAGGTTTCTTATTTACAAATCAGATTTCAATATTCACTTTTCTGTAATGCAACACTTATATTCAACAGCATCAATTATGCTTAATGATTACCTTTATGATAGATCCGATTGAGACTTCGTTAAAGAATGTCTGGACTTAACTTTGTCAACCACTGTACAAAGAATACAGGATCAGCGCAGTTGTGAAAGATCGTCCGCAATTGTTGCTATTACCTAATGACAAAGGCAATAGCGACAGAGAGCATTGGATTTACGTTCTAGGAAAACGACAGGAACACGACAGGAACGCATTGAAATATTCGAAAGTCAGGATCAGGCCCCAACGTGTATTTCGACATCAGGAAAGCGAAAACTAATTACTGTCATTAATATTTAATAACAAAATATTTGGATTTATGAAGGTGATGAAAAGTATGTAGTTATAATGTAATTTCTTCCATAACGTAATAACATAACGTCAGTAAAACCTTGTTTATAATTTCATAAACAAAAGCACACAACTACAATAAAATATCTTCACCAATTTGTTTGAGAAGATTATTTTAGATAACTTTTTATCAGCTTAACTCAATTTTAATAACTTTATTAATATTAATAGAACTTTGAAACTTAGTATTTAATTCATGTTTGAAGAGCTAAATTTTATTTAAATTCAAGTTAAAAGCATTTTAAAAAATCACTTATTTAGATTTTCTTGAGAGATCAACTAATAAATATTTTGTATATAAAAATCTGCATTTGCCAATAAAAATATTTATTCAAATTATAATTTAATATTCTGTTCAGACACCAACCTGTCGTGTTACATTATATATACGTATTAAAGCCAAATGCTTCACACTATAATGGGAAGGAGAAGGACTTGAAAGTACATGTGAAAACGGGCTATTGAGAATACATTGTTATCACAAAAATAAAAAACCCATCTGTAAACTAGTTTATAAAATCAGTGAGGCTTAAATAAGCTAGACGCATTATCCGCATGCGAAGAACGAAACACAAGGGGAATCGTGGTGAGACACCCAGGCGGATAAAGAAAAGAGACAGACACAAAATAAGGTAGACAAATGCAATTGAAAATGATCTGAGGAAGCTGGATGATCGAAATTGGATGACGATGCCTCGCATTATTGACAAAAGATTATGTGTTATAGGCCGAGCTCTCGTAGGGTTGCAACAAGAGAGAAAGAAATACCTTCACAAAAGTCCATGGAAGGGCTGTGTCTCTAACAACTAGTAGGAACAGACAAGAAGCTAACATTTGTTTCTATTTACACACACCAATATTGAATCTGTAGAAACTATAAATAAAATGAGAATTGGCTTGACTTTAGTCTAGGTGAAAAAAATGAAGATTATGAAGAAAGTTATTTGACGGCAGGATAGTGGGTATTGAAGAATTCGCGACTGTGACCTTTTCGAGTTGGGCCGTGGAATGATTCTGATTAGGAAACATTGTACAGTGAATGGGATATAATTTACTGTGGGTACAGAAAACTTATAAAATAATTAGACACCCATTCAGTACAGCAGTTAACAGACAGTACTTACTATCATAACGATTGATGTAAGTCTCGTTTAAAGTGAAGATAAAGACAATTCATAAGTTTCGTTCATGGGTCAGTGACCGTACACAACTCAACCCAGTTTTACAAACAGTTCAATATACTAATTTATTTAGATAAAAGGAATGTTTCATGCCGATGGACAATTACAGTGCAATCATAAAACTGAAACGATGAATGAATTATTGTTGAATTATTGTCATGTTACTGTCAGCCTTATGATAACCTTTCTGCTCGTTAACAACCCATTACAATGCAAATAAACGGCTTACGGTAATAAAGACATTAACATAACAATTATAACAGTATAAATGTGTAAATAGTTAACAAAAAAGACCTAAATAAAATATACTGGTAATAGTAGACATTTTTCTAAAAACAAAAGTTATAAAAAGTTAAAACAACTGAAAGCCTTGCCATTAACTTGGTAGTTTTTTAAGTGAAGTTGTGGTCAATTTTTGTTATAGTACATACAATAAATTTATAGTAAGTAATCGTGACTATTATAATTTACTGAGCTAATTCTTCTTCTTCTTGTCTGGCGTTACAGCCTTTGGTGGGCTTTAGCCTCCTCAACAATATTCCTCCATTTTAATTGATGACTCGTTGGCCACTTGGCGAAACATATTAATACAAAGGTTTTTAAAAATGCATAAACACTTGGTACGTTTCACAGATTTTATGTAACTCTGACAGCTGTTTCGACTTCTTCAGCCATTGTCAAAGAGATGAATGAAGGCTAAACACAGGATGTAGGGTGGTCATCTGTTTAGGGCGTGTAATGGAACATGTGTGAGCGTTGAAGATGGAGGGTGGTTGCAGGAGCTAAGGAAAGGTCAAGTGTCTCCAAAAACTAAATATAATCAGATTACAGACACTTGACCTTCCCTTAGCTCCTCCCAACCCCCCTCCCCACATTTACCCCTCACACATGTTCCATTATACGCCCTAAACAGATGTCCACCCTACATCCTGTGATTAGTCTTCATTCATCCCTTTGCCAATGGCTTAAGAAGTCGAAACAGCTGTCAAGAGTTAAATACAATCTGTGAAACGTACCAAGTGTTTATATATGTTTAAAAACCTTTATATTCCTCCATGCTTCCCTGTTCTCCGCCCTTCCTCTCCACCCACTAATTCCCATGCTAGCAAGATCTTCTGTTACGCCATCCAACCATCTCATCCTTGGCCTGCCTCTAAGTCTAGTAGTATATAATCTTCCCTTCACCATTCTTTTAGGCATTCTTTCTACATGTCCCAGCCAATGCAACCTCTGTGATTTGACACTGAGTTAATTAATTAGCATAAAAATCAAGTCTTGAATAGTGTTTGATTTATGTTTCTCTTTAATAATAAACCGTAATAAAATAATAATCTTTCTCATTAAACGGTGTTAACTTTCTCTTTTCGTTTAGAAGCCATTTTAAATAGACTACACTGATTTTCATTTTTCAAATAAAATTGGTAAAGTAATTATAGTTGTTCTACCATTAGACACATTAGTCGATGCTCATTTGTTTTTAGAAAATTTTTAAGCGGCCGGCAGACGCTCATGGTTTTTCTTGAACCCTTTGGCCTAAGTTGCTGCCTTAACTTTACCTCAAACAGGCTTCAGTAGTAGAACAAATCAAAATTTACAAAAAATAGTTGACAATATTTTATCAGTTTCTGCAAACAACATTATTTAAATGCAAATTTCATGAGTGTCAAAAAAAATTGTGGAAAATTAAATTTACGGAGAGAAAACAAAAGTTGTTTAATCCATTAAAACGGATGCTTGAAACAGTTAAAAAAAAACTAGTCATTGTAAAACGGTTAAAAGGTAGTGAATTCCTTTTCACGAATTCTACCGTTAGTTCCCTACGGCAAATCCTTCTTCAGTATCTGAAAAGGCGTTTTCGATTCCTTATTATATGATTTCTGGAAATCTACTACCATTGTACTAAATAGGCCTATGTTCTTAGAAAGGTGACAAAACGATCGTTATCATTAGCTCAGAAGAGATCATTAGTAGTGCCGGTAATATAAGAGGCACATTCAATGGATATAATTAAGAGTATAACACCGTCTTATTATCATTATCTTATTGACTTTATTACCTTAAATACAAAAGCAACATCAAAGTAAGATTTTAAAAACCAATCTAGAAAACCATCTTAAATACTATTATAACATATAAATTTGAGTAATGAATAAATAATGAAATAACAAGTTCTATCAGAATGTAAGCAATTTAAGTAAGTTCTGGCTAACTGACACCAGAAAGAATCAGCAATTTCAAAATAAGAGAGCGCAAACACTTGACTTTGCATGTGCTCAAAATCGTAAACTGTATATAATAGGTATAGCTGAGTATATTATGGAGATATGAAACATTATAGAGATAAGATAATAAAGCACACATTGTTTTTTCTGAAATATATACTGGAATGAACCCTCCAAACATGACGGAGTTGAAAAGTGGAAATAGACAATATTGTGGGAAGTAGGTTTTGAGAGGAAGAGAGTTTGTTGCCACAAGAGACGATTATAACTATATAAAACTATTCAGCTAGAGACGGAATTATACGATATCATCAGTAGTTGAATAGTTGTCGATAAAATTTGGTGGGTCCTGTCAAAACCTTAAAAACCTACTACATTTAGTACTCATTACAATTAATTATGCATAATTGATTGAGCATAAAATAGGCTTATAGTACTCGATGTTAGCAAAAATGTAACTATAAACTGGGTGCACACACCTAGAAGTAATTCTGCCGGCGCCCATGATAATGAGTGTCCTTCAAGATCGGTCCCGAAATTAAAATAGTTGATAACCACTGGGTTAGAAAACGTCATCATTTAATTTAACATGTGTGCACTTCACACAATCATCGACTTACAGTTTTCGCAAAAAAATTTTAAAGAAGCAACTTTTTGAAAATAAGAAATTATTAAAATCAGTTTTTAACTACAAACTTATTTGGTGTAATAGGTACACAAAAAATGCTTTTATTATAAATGCGTTTCGTGAAAATTTAAATTATAGGAATCAAAACAGTGACACATTTTGCAATTATGAAACAATTGCATACGTCATTAAGACATTAGTGTTCTATTGCTTATTTTAATTAATTTATACACCGCCGGTATTATAATTTATAATTTACGTTTACCAAGTTTATTATAAATACATCAGCGCATTCTAATTATGAATAGAAACTGGAAATTTACTGAGTTAACAAATAGGTATATAATAAAAAATAACTAGGTTTAATGTTCTCTCCTTAAGCTACACTTTAAAACTAGCCGAATAATTGTGTCACCACGTTTTGTCATCAGTACTTTGGGGGGGGGGGGGTATTTACGTGTGTGTGTGTGTGTGTGTATATATATATATATGTATATATAAATTGTTAATGTATTACCGTGAAATGCAGCACTCAGGATGCACGATGAATCATCATTTAGGCTACTGAACAAATATATTTAAATGATCACAGCTAATGTGTTCGTTACATTTTGAACGTGTTTGTTTAGAAATAATAAACAGAAAGATAGTGTCCCACACAACACAGCTGTTAACCACAATCCCTTCTTCACAGGAGAGTTATTTCCCCGACGTTTGAAACGTAAAATCGATGTAGGCTTCTATATACATGCGTATTTAATAAGGGACACTAAGTCTGGCTTAACATGCGCTTATCATGCATTACTATGATTACGACCCCTGTAATTGTGTTTCCGCGAAATAGATTACCGTCTGGAGTGATATAGACACTGACACACGGAACAAAATCTTATTAATGCAAGTACTACTTGTTGTCATAGTCTGTACGCGGAAAATACAGTTTTAGGTAAAATCTTCTGCTGATACAGAGGAGATTAAATTTCTAACTTTTACTTACTCAATATTTATTAATTATTTGACAAAGATATCAGTTTGTAAACATAATGTTGTCTTGTGCTCACCCACAGGTGTTGTAAACAGGTAGATTTTTATTTATGCTAAGCGTTGTAATATTGATTATAGAACCGTTTCATTAGGACGGAATACTAATGAGGTGCCACAAATCTGTGCAAAATAAAACATGAAAATATCAGCGGCAAATGGGATGTATGTAATGTAAGTAATGTAAGTAAAGAGGTTAGAGAAGAAATCTAGAACTGAACAAAAACAAAACTCGGTAAGCCTTTACCATCAGTTATTGCTAATTATTATCATTAGTTATAAACGTGTCAGGATACGGTGTGGTTAAGGAGCGAGTATATTATTAATAATAAAACTTACCAGAGTGCCAAACGCATTGAATAGGTCTCTATGGAAAAAGTTTTACAACTAGGCTATATAAAGTCAAGGTACAAATTAACCCTGTATATGAGAAACAATAAAACATACAAAAAAGATTTTAAAAATTTTGGAAACAAAGGAAACTGTTCCACTTACATAAAAGTGTGAGAAACCAGGTAAGAGGGGATGCTAAGTGAAGACAAAAACTTAACGAGACGTTCAACAAATAAATAAATGAGTTGAATCAAATAAAGTGACAAGCATGGATAGATGGAATAAAGTGGATGGGATACCATTGTTAGGTGAGCATAGTCAACAGGAAGGGAATCTTGACGTCGGCCGGAGAAGGGGACAAGAGTGTATATAATACCAGTTAATGAAAAGCAGTAGTCTATTACAGAGCAAGAAACAAAGATTTTATTTGGCACTTATCAGTGTGGCTCCGCTGTACTGAGTAATACATTATACAGTTTTATAGCACTTTTTTGAAACTAAGAAATTATTAAAATCAGTTTTTAACTACAGACTTATTTGGTGTAATATGTATACAAAAATGCTTTTATTATAAATGCGTTTCGTGAAAACTTAAATTATAGGAATCAAAACATTGATACATTTTGCAATTATGAAACAATTGCACATGTCATTAAGAAATTAGTGTTGTATTGCTTCACTCATTACCAACATTTTAATTAATTTACACACCTGTTTTATAATTTATAATTTACGTTTATCAAGTTTATTATAAATACGTCAGCCCATTCTAATTATGTATAGAAACTGGAAATTAAAGTTGTGAAAAGAAATGCCATCATGATTAATGATATCTGAAGGTTCCTCCACCTTTCTCGAGTTCAGTGAACACTGAACATGTGGAGAGTCAATGTATGGCTGCCTATTGGTGTAATCTGACATACTACCACAAGGATATGACTAATTAACCCACTTTAGAACAATTAATAAATCTGTAAATGCAAAAAGCTGTTCTTGTAACTCAGATTGAATTACATTAATAATTGATACTGTCAGTCAACATTTAGATAAGAACATTCATTACTATTACTCATAACAGTATGAGAAACATAGTTGTCTATAAAACTGTTCTATAGTAGATTAGTTTACATTACTCCAAAACGTGGTAAATATTTTGGAATCCATTCCGGATGACGCACTGACTAAGTCGAGTTAATATCACTGTGAATCGATCACTGTTTTCAGTGTACTCTAAGCTCACCCAGCATTAATGTCGTCATCAGTTTGGGAAGTTAAATACAATCTAGACGTGTTGCTAGACCCATTGCCCTACTTGTGCGGATGTAAAGTAATCTGGCCCTGATTGACTCAAAACTATGTCAAAGATATTTAAGTTTTCATTCTTACGATTAATTAAGCAACTATTAATTCTTTGAGCAATTAAGTATTGTATTTAACAATAATTCACGTAACGATTTATAGTAGATTAACATTTGGAAAATTGACAACTCCTAGTGTGTATGAACAATTTGTAATTTATTTATTTATATTTCAGCCTTGTCAAAATGAGTAAATCTACAAAATTCGTTAAATTCGTTAACGAGTTTTCGAAACAGTGAATAGAACACAAAGTTTCATAGGTACATTTTTCATTTAGGATCGCAATTATAGTAGCCTCTATGTTAAAAATGTTTCTTGCATTTTACTAACATTTAATCTTAGTTAGATAACTTTATATTTAGTTTTAATTATCAGCAACTTAAAATGAATCATTAGTAATGTAAATCTTCACGCAACTATGGCACAGTATCTGGACTATAAAATGTGACAAAAGAGGGAATTGGGTATGAAATATAGTAAAGTACGCATTATGGGTATACAAATTTCAATTTTCAATAAACAATAAAGCAATAAAAAATTTGTTATTAAAATCTGTTTGGATTTATTGCGTCCAGCTTTTGGAGGACTGCCAAACTGTATCATATTAATAAGAATACAAAGTTTTC
Source organism: Magicicada septendecula (assembly GCA_034769895.1). NCBI lineage: Eukaryota > Metazoa > Arthropoda > Insecta > Hemiptera > Cicadidae > Magicicada > Magicicada septendecula. Next base: position 101,623,238 of record CM068368.1, read on the forward strand.
GGACCATAGTAAAGGCTCCAATTTTGGCTCGTAATACTGGTATTCATCGGACCTAAGTATTAGTGACTTGCATTTATGAACTACACCTACGCATAACACACTACATACATACGCCCACATGATATGTGCGGTTACATACGGATGTTTTAAACATATAGCAAACCTCTAGGATGTTACTAGAACCTCACTGTGTTTTTTAAAGGAGGTTGTGTTATTACTTTTAAATTTTCACGAAAACAAAATCACTTTTGCCATATACATGAGTATCTAAATATACAGAAGCCACTATTAATTATTTGGCAGAAGTACTATTTAGTATTTTCATGACTTTACTCAGTCAGGGAGTTGTTTACTCAATAATTCTCATTATCTCATAATTTTTAAAAGCATATCTCAGAAATATGTCATAGACATAATGAAATCCAAAGATAGTTAAAGATAGTACAGTATTCTGGTACATAACAAACCGTGTCTATATTGGAGAATTTGAGAATCAAAACTATTATTGCTTATTAAATTGTTGATATAACAATCTCTTGATAGTCCAATTTATGTGAGACCTTTCTGCTGTGTGCGACTTTCTCATACAACCTAACACAATGGGGACGAAGAGAGTTCCAAAGAGACATTTCGACCCCCCTCCAAAAATGTTGAATTCATGGCTTACGTATTCCTTATCCATTGGGCACCTAAAGAGGGTATGGTTTAAATTCTTATTGCGGGAGTGGATATAAATCCATATAGCCACACATACAGGTCAAAAACGCCCATAATGAAGAGCAAAACGAAACACAAACTGCGGTCTGCACAGAAAAGGAAAGAAAGGATTACGAACAAACAACAAGAGGGAAGGACAGAGAATAACTCATTTAATTTGAAAATAGTGTAGAAAATACGTAGGCAGGAAATTTTACTAAGCAAGAATATGGTAAATACTTAGGAAGGCTAGTAGACCGCAAGCAAAGAGACATTAAAAACCACACCGGCGGCTATTTGTCGGATAGTGTGATTATCTGTCTCTATGGTAAAATAAACTACAATTGTTCAGGAGAGAAATTTCTAAAGAATAAATGTGCACCTATCCGCTCAATAATAGAGAAAACTCCGCTAAGCATGATTAAGACGTCACGATGCCATTACGCATATTTAAGTACGTAATTTTAAATGTTTATGTTTATTTCGTATTTAACTTAATTGCATTCAAAATTTCTAATTTTGCACAGGTTTATATAAATAGTTTTTTTTAATTTAGTCAAAATGTGTAATTGACAGGTATTATTAAGTTTACTAGTGTCGCAAACAGAGGTGCCCATCCCCCCCAAAGGACATGGTGCAATTCCCCCCAAAGTATTCCAAAATTCCTGCCCAAAATTTGATTTTGTTGGTAAAGAAGATAACAATACGGGGGTATGGAATAACCTCCAGTTAACGGTGGATCTTGGGGCTTCCTCAACAAAAGTTTGAAAAACTAAAACTATTTTAAGCAATTATTGGAATCAAAAAACTAATGTTACTTTTTTATTAATACCAACAGGTTTTCTAGTCTGCCTAATCAATAACTAAATTATAAGAAATGCAAAAGCTTAGTCAAACCTGGCCTAACATAATTAGTAGTATATTAGTTACTAACTTGACTTTGTAATTGCATTCTTTTTCTTCACTGATTACAAAAATCGCCTTGAAGAAACCCCCCCCCCCAAAAATTCCAGGTATGCAACTTGCACCATTGCACCATGCTGTGGGCACCCCTGGTCGCAAAATTATCTTCTCTGTCGTAGATTTTGTTTCTATTTCATTGTATATTTCTGAATTGTTTATTCAGTTAGTGTCAGCGTATCCGTAAGTATTCGCAGTAGGTACATATCTGCCATCTCACATACTATAAGCGTACTTCGAACTTAAAAGAAGCTAACAAAGCAGAATATATCCCTTTAGCATACTTTACGAAATAAATCTGCCAATAATTCCTTGTTAGGACTTACACATTGTCCGTTTCTTTGTTGTTATAGGGTATAATTCAAAATAAAACTTATAAACAAGTTTCTCTTGCCGAATTGAAAATACAACTTCAGACGCCGACTCCGGGAGGCTGACATAAAAAAGGTGTCCGCAAAAGTCGTCATTTTGGAGACTGGTCACTTCCTGTACCCATCAACTCGTCGACCCTCAGTTCCTGTAACCCTGATTTCGTGGCACTATGTTAGTCGAGTACCAACAGACATTAAAAAATGATGTAATGCTCGTCGAAAATAAATCTTCTCTTTAATAAACAATCCTTTAGGTGATCCGTTCAAAATCTAACTAAAAGAAGTGTGGGTTTAGAGGATAGTAGATAGTACAATAACATATTTCATAAGAATACTAATTTTCTTGGCGAGTTACTGTAAAATTTTCTTGGGGCCGCAGCCTTTACTTAATATTACTTAAGAGTGTACACGCTGTAGAAGATAATTTTTTTAAAAACGTACCTACTTCCTTACGTCTTTTTGCATGGTCAGTTTCCTCCTCACAAAGAAAAAAAAAAAAAGAAAAATATGTCCAAGTAAAATTACACGGAAAAATTGTTGCTAAAATAAGAAGCAACCAACCGTGTTTCGTGCTAGTAGTATGTCAAATGACAGATGAGTATCTACTGTGGGTTCTTACGCATACGCTGATATAAACTGAACAGGCAAGTCAGAACATTTATATACCACACAAAGTTATGAACAATCGATACTCGGATAACGCTATGAGACAGCATACATATTGCTATCATCAGCAAAGGATGAAAGTATAAATCATTACTGCGGTAGCGTCGATCTGACATATTGTTCAGAAACGTCAAGAATGATGTGCGACACATGTAAACTGCGGACTTCACAGAAAAGCAGAAAAAGGATTATGTAAATAACAAGACGGAGAGACAGGTAACAATTGGTTGGATATGGAACTGACATAGAGAACAACCGTAGGGAAGAAATTTGACTAAGCGAGAAAGTGGTAAATACTTACAAAGGCTTAGTACACTCCAAGTCAAAAGACATTATAAACCACATCGACGGCTCCATACGAGATAGTGAGATTCTCTGTACGGTCAAATATGCAACAATTGCCCAGCAGAGCAATCACTGGAGAATAAATGTGAAATTATTTGTTCAACAATTTGCAATGTTATTCTGATAAACAACGATGAAAGCAATCATTATTATGATGTCACGATTACATTACACATATTTATATATATCATTTTTAATGTTGGTTTTATTTTTCTATTTTAATTAAACGTATTAAAATTTAATTTTGTAAAAGTTTACATTCATAGTTTTTCCAGTTTAGTTGAGAAATGTGTCAGGAACAGATGCGGTTCAATTCACAGTGAGAACACTAGGAATGTCACCGTGTTTACCGTAACGATGTTTCGTCATGCATATTTAGTTATTGATTTACAGTTAAAATGTACTCATGCAAATTGAAATTCAGCCGTCTGTATATTTCCAATAGATCGTTACGCTAGGCCTATTCTTGTTGTACAAATTTCACACGCGAACGCTTATACGTAGGTGATTTACCACTAATGTAGATGTGACCCACACCCACACCACACTTAACTAAAATATCGGTATAGAGAACCATACATGATTTCCATGTTCTAAGATTTATATTTAAAATCATTTTCGAAATGAAATATTTCCATAGAAACTACTTCTTTCTTCAGCCTTAACCACAGTACTATGGTCACTAACGTATACCACCTCACGTTAGCGGACTCGATTTTTACTGATAATGGCAGTTGATGGCACTGCCGAAACGTCTGGTTTTGCAGAAAACATTGGACAACGGCCAAACAGTCCGGGAAGGAATTTTAACAACAAACTACTTCTTTGTTGCCGATAATGTAGTACACATGTAAAAAATTATCCCCTCCCCCTTCAACTATCATTCTCATTTATAGAAAATTACCCCCTCTCCCTTCAACTACCCTTTTTATTTATAGATATTTCATCTACCTTTCTACAGTGGATTATTATGACATTCTTTACAGGATACTTTATTTATCAAATTTAAGTACTTTATTCTTATTAAAACATAAAACGTGGCAGGTAAACTACCCCTTACCTTTAACCGATCGTCACAAAAATCAATACGCCTTGAGTGTTTAAAAATCGGGTGCATATACAAAACATTATTTGCTTCTGTTTAATTTACGGCAGTTATCGTTCACCATAGAAAAAAATACTACACACACACACACACACACACCTTTCGGAAAATGACTTTTCTTCATGTTTTGAGGGTAGTACAATCAGAATCAGTCGTTTATCTTCAACACGATTTTTTTCGCCATCACCATATTTCCATTTCCTTATGGAACATGGAAGTAAAAATAACTTCCCATGTATTAAAAAATTAAAAAAGGTCTTAATTTTTAGCTATATGTGTCTTAACTACTAATTTTTAAATGACCGCTTTTTACATCCGTGATCCATAAGGAAATGGAAGTATGGTGATGGCGAAAAAATCGTGTTCGAGATAAGGGCTGATTCTGATTTTACTACCCTCAAAACATGAAGAAAAGTTATTTTCCGAAAAGTGTCGGTGTGTGTGTTTGTGTCTGCCTGTGTGTCTGTGTAGACTTTTTTCTATGGCGAACGATAACTGCCACAAATTCAAACAGAATTAAATAATTTTTTGCATGTGTGCCTGAGTTGTAGAGAGGACTCAATGCCTACTGATTTTGGTGAAGCCTGACACACACTTCACCACTTTGACACCACTACTTGCTATTCGTCCTACATGTTTTAAAACGCTCAAGGAACTCGTCAGAGAAATGCAGTGATGTTTATGCAAATTAGGTTTGTGGACTTTCCTGATTTAGCCTAGTCCTTGATTCTTTCTATAGTTCCAGTATTGGTGTTTGTGCACCTTACATATAGCGTAACCAACATGTACATTAGATTACTAGTACCAAGCTTTTAAGAAAATTTGTGTACTTAAATTCCTGTTCCAGTTCCGGTTCCTGTTCTTTTTCCGGTTCCTGTTTTGCTATCAGTTCCAGTTCCTGTTCTTGTTCCAGTTCCTGTCCCTGTCGCAGTTCCTGTCCTTGTTCCTGTTTCGGTTATTTTACTTTTCCTGTTCCGGTTCCAGTTCCTGTTACTGTTCTTGTTCCAGTTTCTGTTCATGTTCCGGTTCCAGTTACTTTTCCAGTTCCTGTTCCTGTTCCTCTTCCAGTTCCTCTTCCTCTTCCTCTTCCTCTTCCAGTTCCAGATCCTGTTCCTGTTCCGGTTCCAGTTCCGTTTATTGTTCCGGTTCCATTTCCTGTTCCAGTTAAAGCTCATGTGCCAGTTCCAGTTACGGTTCCTCTTCCGGTTCTTGTTCCAGATCGAGTTCGACTTACGGTTTCGGTTCCAGTTCCCGTTCCGGTTCCTCTTCCTATTCCTGTTCCTGTTCCTGTTCCAGTTCCTGTTTCCGTCCCGGTTCTTGGCCCTGTTCCCCTTCCTGTTACTGTTCCAGTTCCTGTACAGTACAGAACTCGTATTTTCTATTTTCAAACTGGTTAGCAACTGAACATTGGACTCTACAATTTTAGGCAGGCCTAGATTACAGGTAATATAATAATATAATATAATAATAATGTACGCGACAGCTTATCCGTAAAAATTCTTTTTTATTTTATTTTATTATTAATTCTTACTATTTCTTTTTTTTATAGATATTATTTTAGAGTAAGTAACTTGTTACAAATTACTGCGTTCACAGACCACTATAAGAATCTACCTTATTTTGCGGTCGTAGTCTGCGCTGTTCTTTTATTTTACAGCTGTTGGTGGCTTGGTTCCTAAAACAGAAAATTTCCCTCGTATTTACGGAATGTCTTAGTCTCGATTTCAAGCTGGCATAGTTTCAAGCTGTTTGTGCCAAATACGGTACTCTTCTTTATTGTCTCTTTTACCTAAGACAAGGCCAGTTCATTAGAGTTTATTCGCCAAGTTACAGATTTTTGTTAAAAGAAAGCTGATTAAACGTTCCTAGTGCTTCAACGTATAACTATTTTAATGAAAAACTATTCTCACTACTTTCATTTTTTTTTCTTGGTGAAGCATCACATAGAGACGTCACTTGGCGCCACTTTCGTTGTTATTAGTCGGATTCAAATGAATTACAAGCAGAATTCGTAATAATATCTTCCGACTTACTAAACTGAACCCGGGATTTCTAGGTTAGCGCCAAGCCAAGCGCGAAACTTGTTTTTGGAGTATTAACTCTCCTAAATACACGATAACGGAATGAAACTATGTAATTAGTTATACTAATTAAGCCGAATTTAAATTATCCTTTCGTAACATATGCCTACTTAGATAACAAGTAATTCGAATCGTATGTGTTAGGTTCACATATAGATGTGTTATCATTTCAGCTAAGATACGGTTTTATTTCTTTCCCTACACTATTGTAGTCTGCCTTACTTTTGACTTTGTGTCAGTTTATAGATTTAAGTTGAATGTAAGTTGGTTAAACGTTCCTAGTGCTTTAACGGAAAGTACTTAGTGAGAGATCACTCTGTTCGACTAATTTTAATTACTGTTTTTCTTGCTGAATCATTACAGAGAGACGTCGATTTTGTGCCACTTTCGTTGTTATTTGACAGGTTACAAAAGAATTAAAAACTGTATTTGTTATCACAAATACTTCTCCCGTCATACTAAACTAAACCCGATCTATAGGTTATAGTTATACAACGTTGAAAAGACCTACGCAGAACAAACATTCTTGACACACTTGGGACAGTTATAGGAGAAAGTCACGTGGCCCAAAGCAACTGTGTGGAAGGGATCGTTCACTCACCAAACACCGTATGTGAAGTAAACAGCGTGACGGTAATTAGGAAGGGAAGGGAAACAGTAAGACAGAGAACGTGGGAGAGGGAAGAGCCTTACTTCTCCACTCTGCGCGTACTGAAATCGGTGATGGCTTTTTTCAAAGTTGTCAGGCTATAGTAGCAAAGCACCAAACTCAATGGTCTAGACCCCCAATTCAAATATAACAGAATAAAAATATGTTATTAATTAAACTGGTTATCCTAAATTTAAATTAACCTTATGTCAAATATACCTATTTACACATTATGCAATTCGAATCGTATGTTATGTACACACATAGGTGTGAATTATTTACGTATGAAATTTACTGTGTATAGAGGAAGGGAATAGAAAATTACGAGGATAAAGCAAATGTTATGTTGTTACGACTCCATGAAAAACTACAGAAAAACTTGAAATTGAAGAAGTACAAGACGCAGGATATATACGATGAAAGTTTTGACAGTACAAGACAGGACAACGAACGATACGTGCCTCTTACTAACATAACATTTCTGTTTCAGCTGTCAAACGCATTCGGAGTTGGAGTTATTTTTGTTCTTTAACCCTGCCGACCAAACGCTGTATTTTGTACTATACTTTTATCGTGATTCTTTTTTAGTATATATATTAATGGTTTGAATAAATGTCAGCAAAATATATAAAAATATAATTACGTAACTTAAACGTACAATGTCTTTGTTGGCAAGTAGTGCAATAACTATAAAATGTGTTCTAGACATAAATGTATATAGAATAAACTTGAAAACACGACATTAATACACAGAACAAAGATGGAAGTCTGTTGAGAGTGGTGAGTCGGTTTACACACGATCTTGACGCAGCGTCGAGGGTGCGCTTATCTAGAGGTAAAAATATATGCTCTAGTAATGAAAGTGATAACTTTGCAACGAATTAAACCTGCTAATCGGAAACACATTAGTAGTTTTGTACTACGTTGAATTCGTTTTCCTGATTTAAAAGTGTTTTAAATGCACTGCAAAAATGCTAACCTAGAGAAAAGTTGAGATTCATTGAGACATGCATTCTAAATGTTAAAATTTAATAAAGGATATATATGTCAGTCCATCAAGAAAGGATATCAGATGAATGACAGACAGCACAGATTAAAAAAAAAATAAAGTACTACTGAAGGCTGATGTGACGGGAGAGGAGAAAAGAGGCCACAGACGGAGCAAATGTCGATGCCAGTATACCGAAGGAATACACAGCGATGCCGTTAAAGATCGATACGCCGGAACGTATCGAGAAATGTGTGCGACCATCAAAAGATGATGAACAGATCACATCGATATAGGACGTCAAGGAAAACAAAAATGGAGCAACACATCATCAGCTCGCAATAAAGCAATGTTACAAGTTGGCTGACAAAGAATTCAATTGTTTACTTCCAACACATTCGGGTACGTGTGCAATGCATGAAATCGGCTGATGGTTCAAAAAAGATATAGAGAAATCAATCGAGAAGAAATACCTTTATTGAAACAGTACTTTACGGATACAGAAATTTTTAAATACGTATCTTTGGATACGTAGATCTACCTTCTATATAGCTCACACGCATGTTGTACTAACTTCCGAAATGTCAATAACTTCCGGCAGTAATCCGACACTTCAAAATGTTTTACAGCGTGGAATTGCGTATATCTTTATGTAGCATACAATAGAAGGACGGACTTTTAATCGCTGAATAAATTCTATTACCGGCTTACAAATCGGCACTCTCAATTCCAACATCGGCAATAATATCTCTCCACTTGTTAGGGGCTTCATAAACGAGAACTTTTGGTGTCCCCAGCATTTATCAAGTTCTGCTTTGCCTTTTATATATTATAATACCAGAGGTTCTTTCCAGAACTACATGTCGCAAATCAATCAAAAACCAAACACAAACTGTCATACGATTAGGTAGGGCCAGACAATAGTAGCGACATAGAAAAGCCTCGTTCGTTATCAAACATTTCAGTAATTAGACAAATAATGCTAATAACGTTCCTACACAATCTGAAAACTGTCAGTTGTTTTTAGACTAAGGTGCATGCCGTTAAAAATACGTCGTCAAAACCGTTTGATTACACATCGTATTTCTACAATATAAAATTAACTTATTCACATTTATCCTGCTCCGTAATAAATGTTCAACCAGCAATAATACATACAAAGCGACCTGTAAAAATATAAAATACATCATAAAACTCAAATATCGCAATAAAATCGAACTAGAACCTACTTTTAATGTATTTTGTGTTTCTACAAATGATGAATAAAAATTTACAAACTCATGTTTCGTATATGAATACGACAAGACGGTAACATTATATGCAATCTCTTATCTACGGAAATCCCGGATAGACTGTTTTCCGCCTAAAATTTAATCAGACAGCATATTGTTACGACGGTCTAACTGATCGTCGTATGGTACCGTGGAAAACAAAATACAAGACACCAATTACTTCACTAATCACCAGCTTTAATTATCACAACAGTTTGTAATCAACAAAATAGTCTCTTACAACAAATCAAATAAAAATTGTTCACACGCAATAAAATGTCAACTAATATAAAACACAATTATATTATAATTGTCCCGCACGTTTATAAACACATTCGCTACCAATAACCACTTGAACGCACAGAGTAATCGCCCGAATAATAACTATGAACTAAAGGGTGTTCCATATAAAACGCAACCCATCTATGTCAGTAATTACATTTAAATAAAAAAGGCATATGTAAAGTATTTAATTAAATATTTTATTTCCAAACTTTACAATACTTAAAATTCTAGAGTAAATGCTGGAAGTGGCCGCCATCTTCATGAATACACGCTTCCACCCTTTTCACTGTGTTTCTTGCAACTTTTTTAGAGTATTTGGGTTGATATTTAAAACAGCTTGTTCGATATTGACCTTCAGTTGTTCAAGTGTTCGTGGTTTGTTGCTGTAGGTGCTTGTTAATAATAATTTTTAAAATGAGTGCTGCGATTGAAAATCCCGCGAGCTGTGAAGTGCGCTCAGTAATACGATTTCTGCAAGCAGAAAACTGCAGACCGGTAGACATTCATCGGCGACTGTGTGAGGTGTATGGGAAGAATGTAATGGAGTAAGGCAGTGGTGTGTTCTGTTTAAAAATGGCCGCACCAATGTGCACGATGATGAGCGGAAGTGTGTGCAGACCTTGTCAGCAAGGAAAATGATGGTGACAGTTTTTTGGGACAGAAAAGGGGTTCTCCTGGTAGAGTTGATGGAACGGGGTACCACAAGCAACTCCGAGGTTTACTGTGAAACCTTAAAAAAGCTGCGGAGAGTAATCCAAAACAAGCGACGCGGTAAGTTGAGCTCCGGGAGATATTGTTCTTCCACGACAACGCCCGACCGCATACAGCATCACGAACGCAAGAACTTCTGGGAAAGTTTGGATGGGAGCTTTTCAATCATCCCCCATACAGCCCTGATCTGGCACTGAGCGATTATCACCTGTTCATGCGTATGAAAAACTGGCTGGCAACACAGCGCTTTGAAGACGACGAAGAGCTGAAGGCGGGCGTTAATGGCTGAAATGGCTGAAATCACAGGTGGCAGATTTTTACGATGAGGGCTTTCAAAAACTCGTAAATTTTATTAAACTCGATGTCTTGTTAGTTGCTGGTTCATCACGGTACTTACGGCAAAAAGATTCTTGCACTGCAACCACTGACCGCATGCTAAAGTACGACTCAAGAATAAAAACACGTTCGTCTTGCGAAAAAACCATTTACTCTCTAACAATGTACTGAGCGTTATGATCGCTTTGTCATAGGTATCAGTGGCAGTTTACTGGGCCGGCGCAATGTTCGATTGTTGGTCGAGTCTATTCCAGTAAAACGTAGGGGAGTTTGGCGGTAAATTCAAATATTACAGAAGGCTGATTAGTGGGTTGCGTTTTATATGAAACACCCTGTATAATACTACGAACCGCATTCCAATAAATCGCAACTCAAACTGAAACTGAACCTCGCTGATTACTTGTATTTATACCCGCTGAGATTCCAGAATATTCGCTAATAGGCGTCTACTAGAAAACACTAGAACGTAGTTCATTGCGGCCTTGAACACAGCACGCCCGGACCGGTATGGTCTTGTATAGACCTGATAGTTGACGCGTAATTATCTTTCACCGCAAAGTAGCAGCATTATGTACGCACACACACAATACAGCTGGAATCCTCTGGAACATTCGAGAAATACGTAGATTGTTCTGTAATATCGTAACAATATTATGGCAATTTATTATTGCAACATTCAGTCGTAATTCAATATTGAGAAATATCTCAAAATATTGCACTGAAAAACTGTAAATGTGAATTATGAAAACTAGATATTGGTATAACTAGTTACGCCGGTACAATTTTGCAATTTACTTCAGTTTACGCGACGCTTGCGAAAGTTGTCAGGACGACGCAGTTTGGAACATTTTAGTTGCTTTTGCGCTTTCGAGACTTTGCTAGATTCATCTCCTTCCATCAGCAACCTCGTCATGAACAACACTGCTTAACAGAGACCAGGGCAACTTATATAAACGCGAACTTCGACAACTTAGTCAATTGAGTATTGGTGTTTAGGTTAAAATAAACAGGTGATCGTCTATGTCAGTGGTTCCCAAAGTGGGATCTACTGACCCCTGGTGGTTCGCGACAATGTTTCAGGGGGTCAGCAGACACTTTGAAGAAAAATTAGAGTATATCGTAATTTTCTCCGATTTCTTATGCTCTAAACTCTAAATTGTAGAATCATAAAACAATTAGTAGAAGATTCCAGTATTTGGGGGGGGGGGGTCAAACTAACTGTAATTGTAAAAGTAATTTCAAACTAATGGCTTTAATAATGTCCTTAAATCGTATCGTGTAGCAGATCTGTTTGTCAGCCGAACTGACTGGACCTCTCTCTTACACTACAAAAAGAAGATTTATTGGCAGAACTTTCAACCGACAGTTCATTAAAATTACAGTTTTTGCAATTATAGCTAGCTGAATTCTACTTATATGTAATGACTGACTATCCTGAACTCGAAAAAAGCTTTAAAGCGTTTATCTGTGTTTCCCTCTACTTATTTGTGTGAAACCGCATTTGTACCTGCTCACGTACATGAAGTCAAAGTTAAGAAATAAACTTTATGTCGAGAGTGACTTAATATTGAAATTATCAGACATTAAACCCACTATTGCAAAGCTAATTATTCAAAAGCAGCTTCATTGTTCACATTAAACTACGTTTTATATAATTAATATTATAATTTTGCAAGTTAAGAGAATTTCTATTTCAATACATTTTAATCAAAATATAAGAGTTTCTATCACATTTACTGTTTGTTTTATTTCAGAACTCAGACGAAGGTCGGTGAATTTTTAAACTTATTTAAGAGGGTCCGCGGACTGAAAAGTTTTGGGACCACTGGTCTATGTTGTTTAGAAAAATACTAGACCAAAGTTTCGGTGTGTGCAAACTAATTCTAATCAGTAGTCGAAAGAAAGGAGAAGGGAAGTCCGTAGAAACAAATTATTACATAACTTCTATCATATGACTGTTGGGAAAGCGATACTGAGAACTAGATTGAGGTCAAATAGATTGACGTCATCTGTATTCTACAAGTAAACAAAATCCCAGTGTCTTTACGTAAGTGCACAATAAGAATGATATATTTTCAAACCCATCTGTACGTCACAGAATGACAAATTACACAATGAAATTACGAAATCTACATACTATCGGAAATCTAATCTACTTAGCTTCTCCGAATTATTATAATATTTTGTCTAAAACTTTGTTTGCTGGTAAGTATTTAGTGACAAGTACATAATTGCTAATTTGGTGCGGACTATTGTAATTTTACTGCAATTATTATTTGTGATATTTATTATTTGTGATGACAGCGTATATTGTACAATTCTAGAGCTATAATATGTGTTTCTGTTCATCAGAAGTGTTACTAAAAGTAGTGAGTGTACATCTCTGGTGTTCAATGATTTATTTTACTGTTCAAAGACCACGACCCGCTCGATCGTCATAACAATAATATTCCTCACGGGACGCTGCCACTAGTTTCCTTGACAAGTGTTTCTATCATCCCGCATGTCAACCATTGACTCTACTAAATTCTGATTAAATTTACATCATCATCAGTAGCTACAGAGCCCACAATGGTCCTCAGATTCCCTAAGGATTTTCCTCCAGATGTTTCTGTCCTTAGCCAATTTCCACCATTTTTTTCACTCCAAGAACTTTCACATCTTCTAGGATTCGACCAATCCATCTTAGTCTTGGCCTTCCACGTCCTCTTTTTCCTTCTGGTGTGTATTTCATAATCCTCTTAAAGACATTCTCCTCATTCATTCTCTGTACATGTCCCCATCTCAGCCTAGCTATCCTAATTGATATCACAATATCCAAGCGATCTACATGACTCATAGAGCTCTACATTGTACCTTATTCTCCACTCTCCATCTTCTCTAATGAGTCCATAAATTTTCCTGAGTATTTTCCTTTCAAAAGATGCAAGTTGAAACAGATCGCCTTCTGTCAGTACCTATGCTTCATTTCCGTACATTAGGACCGGTTTTACTAATGTTCTATATAGTGTAGCTTTGGTTTCACGGTGTAGAAGTTGTGATTTAAAGTATTTACGTAGTAAATTTAGATAGATTTAGATTAAATACAGCCCATAGTAGCATCTATTTGCGGTCTGAATTCTTTTAATTATCTCTTTATTTATATTGTTACGACGGTCTACACGATCGTCGTAGGTTGGAAACAAAATAAGTACAAGACACCAATTAAGTCACTAATCACCAACTTTAAATTTTACAGTTAAACAGTTTGTAATTAACAACACAGTCTCCTACAACAAATCAAATAAAAAATTTTCACACGCAATAAAATGTCACTACTATTAAACACAATTGTATTACAATATACCGTCCTATTATAAAACACAACACCTAACTAATAACCACTTGAAGGCGCACAGTAATTTCGCCCGACAATAACTCTCGAACCGCACTGAAAATATATCGCTGCTCTACTGACTCTAAGGCAAGTATTTATACAACGCTCGCAGACCAGGACGTTCCTAATTGCGTCTTAGCGTCCGTATGAACTACGTAATTAACTGCGGCCTTGACACAGTCCGCAGGCTGGCGGCATCGAGAAGACTCTCGCAAATGTGTCTACAGTCACGTATGCCGCACACATTAGAGCGAGATTCTTCTGGCACATTCGACAAACACGTAGATTTTTCTGTGATTGCGTAACAATATCATTATTTTTATTTACCAGAGAGCCCAAATACGAAAACTTGAGACCCTTTCAAAGTTAAAATTTATAATTTTTAAATGTTACGCTGATGAGTTACAAACTCAACTACTTTTTACTATCATATATTTAGTTTTCCCCTCACTAAATTTACAACTATTTAAAAAAATATAAACGGTCCAAAAAGAACCGTTTTAAGTAATTGAAACGTAATGTTAATATGAGGATTTTAATTCATTTGTAGCGTTTACTTGTAAATTTTAGTCCACGATTGAAAACATAAATAGATTTACATAATACGTCATCAAACAATATAAAGAAATACAAAGTGTAAATATGTGCAATTTATTTTTCTTTATCTTATAATTGAAGGGTTTAGTGTTCTAAAGCATTTCTCTAATTATCAGTTCTTCTGTCTCCGACAATCACTACCATGTTTTAATTTACAAAACAAAAAATTTCATATTAAGGGTGCTTTAAAATCTTAGACTGTTTTTAGAAATACATAATGTAGGCTATATAATACTGAGGTAGAAAACATCAACACATTCAACAGCATCTGCATTCAATTACCGCAATTTCAGAAACGCAGTTTTGTTATTTGTAAGCAGATCCAGAAAATATAAAGATAAAAAACGCGTCGTTCCGGAAGTTCAACGTACGGCAGGTCAACCCAGTGACAGTCGTAATCCCATATCGAAGCAATCGTTACCGGTCTGGGACTGCTGTTTCCGCTGCTGTCTCCTTTGACGCGGTGTCTCAGGGCTCGACCAAGCGTAGAACTGTCGCCTGTGACCTTTTAGTGAGAACCCCACTTCAAATAAAATCCTCTGAATTGTAGCCCTAAGCACTAGTTTTGGTGATTAATCTGAAGTTGTAACCTGTAACTTTATTCGTTGTACCATAATATAAAATTCAGATTTCACCAAGTGTCTACAGTTGAGGATTAAAAACTAGTAACATTGGTAACTGTCGCTTACATAATATGGTTTTCCATAACGCAGTAAAACCTAGGGTTCACATTAACTGCTACAACCATGTGTTTATATTTTAACAATAACGTGAAATTATTCTTTATCTGAGGTGCATTCCCTTAATTCATGAAATTCATGATAGCACGCCGTATTGTGAATTCATTATATCTGTGTACACTAGGTGTGATATAATAACGGAAATAATTATCGACGGAAGGTAAAAATATATTTATACTTGGATAGAATGTTATTTTTACGAGGGGTATCTTTATTGTAAGCAAAGAAGAAGAAGAAGAAGAAGAGCTAATTAAGCATAAGTAACAGAAATAACATTGTTGCACACCACTGTAGAACAAACATTTTTCTTTTTCTTTTTTCCGATTAGCGCTTTCAAGCTTCACAGTTCATCAACAGATCGGAAATATATGATCTGATTAAAATATTAAAATTTCTGATCACGTCATATTTCCGATCTGATGATGAGCTATGAAGCTTGAAAGCGCTAATCGGAAAAAAGAAAAAAATTTCTATAGTGTTGTGCAACAGTGTTACTTCTGTTTTTGATTAAAACCACTAACACAACTTTATTAATTAAATAAATATAACTAAGTTAAGCTAAGCTAACTAAGAGCTAATTGAAGGAAAAACTCTATAGGCTGGATAAAGAAAGCAACGAGGTGGGTTTTCAAACTACGATAATAATAAACGGATCAAATAACAATCAGAAAGATGTAACTGAAGATAATAATACTAAGTACTTGAAAGATATAAGATATTGTAACGCAACAGAAATGCTGTCATCCATGTTACATAAATATTATATATTATTATGAGAGATATAAGTTAATATTAGTTAATTAAATCACTATATCCCACTACTCCAAATATCTCAGATATTTAAATAATTGAAGTAAATCAAAACGACCTAAGAGAGTAAAGACAGGGGAACATACCCGTTCATAGCAACGAATAGGCTTAAATTGCGTGACACATTTGAAGACGCAAGTCGTCTTATAACAATATGTACCTGGGTATTCTACTGGCAAATATAGGTTAAAGAACGGTATAAATTATAAGAAGAGTACGAATGACACAATCGATATTAGTTCAACAACAGTATGGAAAAGCGATGATCTAGAAACGAAAAGACAATTAATTAATACACCTGTGTACACTCTATATTCATATGTGCCTCGAAGTGCTGAAAAATAAAAATAACATTGCATGATTAACAGCACTGTAATTGCGTGCAAGAGAAGAATGCTTAGAATAGCGTGGGTTGTTATAAGAACTAATTAGGCCATTAACTAGTAGAATTAAAAAAAAAGACAGGTTGACCACGCCAATAGAGCGGTGCTTAATAAAATATTATTGACACATCGCAATATGGGCTAGAAAATTTAATGGTATAAGCTAAATTCTATACATGAAAGGGAATATGTAGATCACGACTACCGACACAACACGTATCTGATGCAAAGTATGAGGATGGCTGAAGACACGAACGCATGCTATAAAATATCACAATCGACAACGAAACAAGAGAATATGTAATCTATATTGCAACGATACATATTTCCATATTTGCCCAGGGTAATAATTACTTATTTTATGCTGCTGCTGCTGCTGCTGCTTCTCCTGCTACTACTGCTACTACTGGCACCTGGTTGGCGACCAAAAATTCGATTCGCTTCCAACTTAAAAGACATTGATTTTCTAACTTCCCAGTATTTTCCTGATTGAATATATAGCTATGAAATTCGACAAGATCAGTTTACTATTAATAAATCTGTCAAACTTTGGTATAATTACAGTAAACTCACCGTATTCGTGCTTCCTATATTCGCGGAGCCACTTATGGGACTGATGTAGTGATTTTTGGTGAATTCATAAAAATTGTAGTTGAACTTGCTCACCATATTGGCAGAGATCATAAGCATATTAACAAATTTTACTTATGTTATCACTTAGCAAAATGAAGAAATTACTTGCTTACTCAGAACATACAAAAATTAATAACAAATTCAAATACTGATACAGAAGATGATGCAACTAACTCAACTTTAAATAATATTAAAGTTTTATTTAAGGAATTAATATTTTTTGATACTTTTATTTTTTGTATCCATGTTTACATTTCCAAGAAACCAAGTACAATTTTTAAATTTATATAAAAATTTACATTTAGGTTTAAAAATTAAATAGGTATAAGCAAGAAAATATTATTAATTGTTGAACCTGTTTAAATCAATCGTTTGTATAACAAAATTAATTCTGTTTGCACGTCTATTAAAATTTTAATATTATAAATTTTTAGCCCCATGCTTAATTTTTTTTAGGTATAGTGGGTCTAGTCTGTACACATTTACAGTCACTTAAAGTGGTTTTACATGTTTCATTATGTGATTTCTATGTGAAGTGTAACATTTCTGAACTAGTTCTTTACATTACGTGTTTCACGACTCTCTCGTTTGCCTATTCAGTTATGCTGTACGTTCCCATATGTTGTATTTAATTATCATGTAGGTCATTATTAATTATTTCCTTGTATATATAAAATAAATATAAACAGTTATACATAGATTTAAATGGTGCATACGGGAACAGACAAGAATTGGACAAAATATAACCTGTTTTAAAACATTTGTTTCGAACAACGACTTACTTGGTTACTAAGGGGTGGCAAACCGTGTGTGTGTTTGTGTGTGTGTCGCATCACCTGACAGAGGGAAGAAAACAATCGTGTCTTTGTGTACAGTGTATTTAACTAGTGGTAGTGAGCTACAGTTCAGACAGGCATAAAATACAAATAATTAAATATGTTTATTTAATAACAATTCGCACACTGACAATACATAGCCTATACAGCAAAGTGAATGATTTCGTTTTAAGACGTCCAAAATGACACATGTTTAGACACAATTTGAACTTGAATGGTAAAAGTATAACCAAACTATAAACAAATTAATTAATCACTCAGTTATTTAATATGTGACGAGCAATTAATTAATATCTAAATAAAGACAAAAATATCACGAATCTCAAGATTCTATTAGTTCGTGCATGAACACTGTCTATGAGAGTGAAAATACGGAAAAAGTGATGTGTGAAAACTGACGCGCTGACCAAACATAAACATGTTTGATATGACATGTTAAACAATCTTTGACCTGTCAGCGTGCCTTCAGTATACGTTAAAACCCTGGACGATTCTAAACGACATGGGACACACGCTAATAATTCGTTCACGGGGACATTATCTCCGTTTGCTAAGCGACATAGGACAGACGATAAGAATTTGTTCACGGGGACACTATGTCAGTTTGCTCAGCGACATAAACAGACACCGACATTCTAGACGGGACCACTATGTTCAACAGACAACCGACAACAGACTCCGGCACCAGGAACATCATCATCAAGAAGCAACACACACGCCACGGGAACTCAAAATGAAAAACAGATGAAAAAATAACAGTTATTTTGATAAACGAAGACCGTAAATAAATTTAATCATGTTATAAAAAACGATAATAATTGTATGTACAATTACTACAAAAATTTTAATAAATTAATGTAATTTAAGAATATAAATTTTAACATCTCTTTTCTAGTAATTTTTCTAGTTAGTTAAAATGGGTGCACAGTAATTAATATTTGTTGAAATAAAATAAATATTATTTCTGATTAAAAAATACTATAAATAAATTTGTATAAACAAATTCATTTTTGTAAGAAATATTAAATTCATATATGATTGACAACACTGAAAATAATTACTTGAATTCTATATTTTAATGTCAGACAACCAAGTAATAGAAACAATTTTATAATTGTTTGTATTATGCGTTTTATGTTTGTTATTTATATGTTCATATCTGTGTTTACTTTTAGTGTTTGCATATTATTTATGTGTAATTTAAAAGTTCATACTACGACTGACACGTGTAAAACAGCTGCTTTTGGTATACTGTTACGACATTATAGAACAATCTACGTGTTTATCGAATGTTCCAGAGGATTCCGGCTGTATTGTGTGTGTGCGTACATAATGCTGCTACTTTGGGGTGAAAGACAATTACGCGTCAACTATCGGGTCTATACCAGACAATACCGGTTATAACGTCTCCTACGTTATAATACCGGGAACCTGTGGTTAATTGCCTCAGGTCAATTACACAGGCTGCCATAGTCTTAACCAACTTCTAATTAAACAAAAGATAAGCATTTAGGAGTATATTTTTAATATCGGGTCCTATAATTGAGGAACATTGACAGGGGTTTCTGCAGATTTATTCACTCAGTTTTGTTGTTTTGTACCATGACACCTTTTTATTACATAATAACATTAATTGCTCTACTTAAAGTTCTCAACATATATGGTTCAATAGTTTACAGTTTACAAGATGATTATATATTTTATTCTTTCATGAGGGCCTTAAAATAAAGATGTACATCGTGTTTAACTTTTCCAAGGATCCGGGATTGAATATAGTATGTTAATAATGGTCACCTCCCCATATACTATCTTGAAATTGTGCCATTAGAAGAATGGACTTTATTTACCTTTTAAAACAATAATGCTTTACAGTTTAAACTTTTACTCTTTTACTACAAATAGTTTTATCAGATTACAGACTACATCTTACATATAATGTCTGTTCTTAAAAGTCTTAAAGTGCTAGTTAAATTGTCGTTTGTTGGTTATAATTTTAGTATCTCATAACCACGGAAGACAAGCCTCCATGTCACCTGTGGTATCCTGTAGTTGATGCAGAATCGGCTCCTCGGTCCTCGGTGTGTTTCCTGAAGGTCTGTCGTTATCTTAGTATCCGGTGACGGTGAAGTTCCTGACGTGTGTTAGATCATTCTGGGTCTGGTACTCTCCTCTTAGATGACTGGTAGTAATATTTCGTTGTTAGAATAATTAATGCAAAAGTTTCTTTCACTGGTATTCACTTTATATGATTATTTATTAGTTGAATTTCACCTTAGGGTCCTAGTACTGTATTAATTACATAATTTTCTTATTTAAGATTTGGTAGAGATGTCATCGACGCACAATTTAGTTATTCTTTTACTAGCTTTCAACATATTTATCTCTGCGTCGCGATCCAACTATTTAACGATACATTTCGGTTAAGAGTCTACAGAGTGCATATATATATATATATATATATATTTTTTTTTTTTTTTTTTTTTTTTTTTTTTTTTTTTTTTTTTAACTGAGATTATTCACTTGGGAAAACCAGAATATTGTCATCGGTGCACATTACCGCTGTGCGCAGCTTACGGCGTGAGCGCTCCATTACAAGTGGGGTTTGGTTATTGGGGCAGGTAAAGTAACTTCGCGTCGTTTACGCTTCACCATAAAAGTAGTTCCACATTCCGATTAATATCTACCGGTTTAATCTTTGACATATTTAATTATACTACGGTATCCTTTACTTCGTAATTAATTATTGTATACCTTTATGTTTTTTATATCGAGTTGTAATTTCCTACTTTTATTAGTTGTATTTACGGGGCATTCTGCGTGTTGATGCCGGTTTCCGCATGTCAACGCATGGTTAATAATTAAAGGGTGTTTCCTTACCTTGATTCCTCTTGGTTTTAAGCTCTTTATTTATTATTATTTCTGTATTACCTTAGGGATTTAAACTTTGTTTAAATGTGCGATTTTAATTTAAAAATAAATCTCTCTTTCTTATTTATTTATTTTATTTATTTTTTTTTTAATAAAATCGTCACACGGTCCGCGCGTGCTGTCTTCAAGCACGGCCCTATTTCTTTGAAACAATTGTTATAACCACCACACCACAAGAAATACGTGAAAACTTCCAATATTTAATGTTAACAATTATGCACTCAGTAAACACACTACCAACACGTGTAACTATGTACTCTGACGTCACTGTTTGGCGGGAACGAGAATCCGAAGGCCTAAGAATCTAGCCAGCCGTGGTTCAAGGCCGCAATGAATTACGTTCTACTGTTTTCTATTAGACGCCTATTAGCGAATATTCTGGAATCTCAGCGGGGTATAAATACAAGTAATCAGCGACGTTCAGTTTCAGTTTGAGTTGCGATTTATTGAAATGCGATTCGCAGTATTTTAGTTAGTTATTGTTGGGCGATACATAGCGCGTTTAAGTGGGGATTTACACAGAGCGGTTCGAAATATTGTGGCGAAGTGTTATGTGTATTATAATTGCGCGGGACAATTGTAATACAATTGTGTTTATATTAGTAGACATTTTTATTGCGTGTGAACAATTTTTATTTGATTTATTGTAAGAGACTATTTTGTTGATTACAAACTGTTTAATTGTAATAATTAAAGCTGGTGATTAGTGACGTAATTGGTGTCTTGTATTTTGCTTTCCACTGTACCATACGACGATCAATAGACCGTCGTAACATATGTTTTTTTTTTACTTTTAAATAATTTGTTTGTATAAATCAATGTTTTATTAGCATTTATTCCACGTCACAAACCTTTCTCCTCTTTTCTCTCATAAAATTTATTGTTCAACAAAAGAGACCTAGCGTAACGAACACAGAAATCCCACGTCGTAGCTGGTAGGTTATTCGATAGTTACGTTGAATATTCTTCAAATATCTAATAAATAAATTGTAATTTTGCAATATATAACATATAATTGCAACATTTATGGCAGTCGTATTGACATAACGATTTCATAATGACCATTCTGGAAGGCAAGCTCTTTAGGAATGAAAAGAGAAAAAAGATTTAGAAAACTTATGTAACTGGAAGTGACAGTTACTTCCAAACAAAAAGAGAAGCAGAAATAAAAAGCGGGAGATTACAGTGACAAGGAATTTATGTTTTGATGATAGTGATGATGAGTTGAAACTTTGATTGCAATCACATTACACATACAATATATTGGTTCACATAGCATTTATAATTTTGCTTTCCCAACGCGTCACTTACTTTACAAACTTCGAATGAACCCATAGTAGTTAATTCAAAAAATATTTTGTCTGTATTAGATTTATTTTATCTTATTTCACTTTTTTACCAAGGAGAGGCAATAATTTACGCTTGTATTAAAAGTAAACTTTACAATGCTACTGTTTTAATTTTTAATTTATAAACACGAAAGCATGTTTTAGACTAAAATTTACGTGGCAACCCTTTCTATCTATTAAAATAATAGCAATAATCGACAATTATGAATTATTATTATTATTCGTTCAACGTACATAGATTTACTATTGACAGAATTGATATACGATTGACAACACTGAAAATAATTACTTGAATTCTATATTTTAATGTCAGACAACCAAGTAATCGAAACAATTTTATAATTGTTTGTATTATCCGTTTTATGTTTGTTATTTATATGTTCATATCTGTGTTTACTTTTAGTGTCTGAATAAACATTTAAACATTTAAACATCATTAAATCCGTTTTAACACACACACACAAACAGCCACATACAACGGATATAAATTGACAGAAACGAACCCCGTGACGCAGGACTAAATATCGTAATTTCTTTTTGGCACTCCTATGAAAGTAATTATTACATTACGTCTATAGTAAAAAAATTGCATTTGATTCCACCTGAGCTAGAATGGTTTAAAACACTTGTTTTGGGGGAAGGACAATATTAATGTAATTTGAAAGTGCATTAATAACTGTAACAACGACGATGATTAGAATGATTATGATGAATTTGATTATTATTATCATAATGATAGTGACGACGACGACAACGACGACGATGATGATGATGATGATGATGATGACGATGACGACGACGACGACGACGATGAATATAGTAGTAGTAGTAGTAGTAGTAGTAGTAGTAGTAGTAGTAGTAGTAGTAGTAGTAGTACTGTAGGAGTAGTAGTAGTAGTACTGTAGGAGTAGTAGTAGTAGTAGTAGTAGCAGTAGCAGTAGTAGTAGTAGTAGTAGTAGCAGTAGCAGTAGCAGTAGCAGTAGTAGTAGTAGTAGTAGTAGTAGTAGTAGTAGTAGTAGTAGTAGTAGTAGCAGCAGCAGCAGCAGCAGTAGCAGTAGTACTGTAGTAGTAGTAGTAGTAGTAGTAGTAGTAGTAGTAGTAGTAGTAGTAGTACTGTAGGAGTAGTAGTAGTAGTAGTAGTAGTAGCAGTAGTACAGTAGCAGTAGTACTGTAGGAGTAGTAGTAGTAGTAGTAGTAGTAGTAGTTATTACCTTACTCAATTCCTGACAGGGCATGGTTATTTCTGTGCATACCTGCGAAGGATGGGTAAGATGGAGGATCCGTCGTGCCTGTATGGCGACTCAGACTCTGATGAGGTTCATCATACTTTTTTCGAGTGTCAACGGTGGGTGCTGGAGAGGCGAAGACTGGAATCGGAGATTGGCCCTATGACGCCTGTTAACATCATAGGCGTCATGCTCAACAGCAAAGAGAACTGGGACATGGTTGTGACCTTCGTGAGGATGGTCCTGCGGCAGAGGAAGCCTGAACTGGACCGTCTCACAGGTCGATGATATAGATAAAGCTGTAGAAGCCTAGTAGGCGCAATACGAGGTGCCACCCTGAAGCCATACGAATAGTTGTGCCAGGGGGGGTTTCCTGCCTGTAAAGTGGAGGTTTTTTAGTGGGTGCGAGTCCCACACACCGGGAGACCAGTCGGGTGTCTCCTGATGGTGCATAATGCATTTTTCCTCCCCCGCAAAAAAAAAGTAGTAGTAGTAGTATAGTAGTAGTGGTGGTGGTAGTAGTAGTAGTAGTAATATAGTAGTAGTGGTGGTGGTAGTAGTAGTAGTACTACTACTATTAATATATAATACTATATTTCCAGATACTGCTGGGAATTGTCTGGAAAGGTCACTAAAGCCACGTCTGTTAGCAGCCATTCAAAGCGCGGGAGACCTGTCAAACAGACAGTACGGCTTTCGGAAAGGCCGATCAACGTTTGGAGCAGTAGAGGAGGTAGTAAGAACTTTCCACGCGTCCCAGCAAGGGAATCATTACTCAAGACGGATAGTCTTGTTGGCGACGCTGGATATTAAGAATGCTTTCAATTCTGCCAGCTGGAGCGACATGCTTAGGGCTCTGGAACACTTCTTCCGTATCCCACAGTATCTATTGCGGATAATAAAATGCTATCTGAGTGATAGGGAACGTATTTATGATACGACAGCTGGACCTTGTAGGAAGAATATCACCGCCGGGGCTGCCCAGGACTCAATTTTGGGCCCTGGTGTTTGGAACGAATCCTACGACGGAATCCTACGGATGGATACGCCCCCAGACACTTTCCTGGTAGGTTACACAAACGATATCGCAACAGTGATTGTAGCACAAAATAATACTGCTAACGCGGCGATCAGGTACTGATACACAAAGAAGCCTGAATCAGGTAATTAGGCGAGTGGGCTCCTGGCTTGAAGAACACGGCCTGGATCTAGCCACCGATAAGACCAAAATAATACTGCTCACCCGGCAACGGGTTCCCACTAGCATACCGCTGCAAGTGAGAGCTGAGACAGTATTTACAAATAAAAGCTGTAAAATACCTAGGGATGAGACTAAAAAGTATGCAGCTGATAGGGCAGCTAACGTTACAACCAAGCTCAGCAGACTTATGGTCAACGTAGGAGGTCCCACTGCAAGCAAGAGACGATTGTTGATGGCGGTCACAGAATCCATCCTTCTGTACGGTTGCGAAATCTGGGCCGATGCACTAAAGATGGAGAAGTACAGAAAATGTATGACATCGGTGCACAGAAGAGCAGCCCTCACAGTAGCATCCTCTTACCGACAGTGCCAGAGCTAGTAGTAGTATCCTGGTGATAGCGGGAGTTCCCATAGACCTGTTGGTTCTAGTGCGTAAGCATTTACTTGAAAGAAGAGAGAAAATTGGAAGGGATGCCGCATAGTATGAAGCCAGGGAACTCACTCTCCGCCAATGGCAAGATCGTTGGGATAGAGAGGATAGAGGAAGATGAACTGCAAGGCTCATACCAAACTTGAAGTAGGTAACCGCCAACACAGTGAGGCCAACTACCATCTGATCCAGTTGCTCAGTGGCCACGGCAATTTTAATGCCTACCTCCATAGAATGGGAAAGGTGCAAAGCCCAGCATGTCAATACGGAGACTCTCCCCATGAAGATGCCTCGCACACGTTTTTCAAGTCAGAGAATGGTACTGGAAATGAGCTCGGGGAGTTCACGCCCGAGAGCGTAGTTGCGCTTATGCTTCGTGGTAAGGCGGAATGGGACCGCGTCAATGCATTTATTCAGTAGGTCCTATTAGAAAAAAGACAGGCTCAAATTACACCCAATGGGCAGTAGAAGATGGGGAACAACTAGAAGGAGCCCGATAAGGGCCAAATAGGCTCCATCCTAGAGTGGTTCCAGGATGGATATGAATTCCTGAATTAGAAGTGGGTTTTTTAGTGGGTGAGTGTCCCACACACCAGAGGAAGCACGGCCTCCTCTGACGGTGCATAAAGCATTTTCCCCCTCTATAAAAAAAAAATTATTATTTTTCTATAACTAATCATTGATTTAAAATATAACGGCGAAGAGATTTAAGCACCAAGCCGTCAGGCATGGACAGTTTTCGTATGATTTTGTTTGTTTTAACAAACAAAGCAGTGATATGCGTTTCGGCTGTCACACCAAATTTATAAACACCAGTGTGGTGTAGATGCATATAAAGGGGTATCCTGGGTCAAGAGGAGTCAAATTCCCTTAACCACGGATTTCGAAATAAACTATATAATACTGTTTCTTGAGCCTACAAAAAAGGTAACCCATAGTCCATACCTCGGATTCTTCCCCCTCCCACCCCCAGGGGATGAAAACCCCATTTTTTCATATTTTATTTTTTTCTTCCGTTATAGTCCATGAAAAATTTTGAAAAAATCAGGTACATACTTGATTAGAAGACCTTTTATGTGACATTAGAAGACCTGTTGTAACATTAAGTAGAAAGTGATTTAGAGAGTCTATCTATTTGTGTGTATGTAAACTATTTAGACAGTGAACATTAAGTAATTTTCTAAAATAAGTTTTCTATAAAAAGAACATAACTAGTGGTAACAGAAATGTGTTTAATAGTATTTCGCTGCTCATCACAGAGCTCAATGTTCTCGACTAACGATTTGTAGAAGAGCGAGAACACGATTAATAAACATAAACATCATAAACATATTTATAACGATTATAAACATCTGCGAGTTAGTTTGTCTACAATCTACTGGGCTTATAATGTAACCAACTGCAACACAATTAAAAATAAACACTGAACTCAATCCGATGAGTGTGGATTGTCCAGCGTCACTGCAGTAATTTACACACTCAGACAGAACGAGGATTACTGACTACTAAATCCGTATCACTTTCAAGTATGTGAGTAACGTATTACGTTATATGGATAATGGTTCTTCACGCAATAACATTTTGAAACTTGTAGACTGAATTGTAAACTTAAAGTTGTGTAATATAGAAAATAGCTTGCCGATGTAAGGGACGGCCTCACTGATCGTCCCCGTATGGTACAGTGGAAAACAAAATACAGACACCAGTGCAGTCACTAACCACCAGCTTTAATTAATCACAAATAACAGTTTGTAATCAACAAGTTATATAACAAGATTATAATCATACAATAACTAAAGTAAAATTTGTTCTCACGCAATAATAATGTCAGCTAATAGAGTCCCGTACAATAACCACTTTTCACTAATACACAGCTTGAGACTCACTGAGTAAATCGCAATACATCAACTGAACTGACCGGATGCTTATATTTACACCCCACTGAGATGCCAAAATATTCTGTCACTTCTTAGGTAACGTGTTAAACAAATGCCTATTACAGGCGCTCTCGAATCCACTAGAAACAGTGTCTTGTCTGACCTTGAACACAGTGCGCCGACCGTTGCGGTCTGGAACAGCCTCGATTGTTGACATATGATAAGTGGCACGTAATTGTCTTTCTTCTCAATGTACCAATATGTACGCACACAAACGTTTCAGCTGGGCTCTGCTGGCGTAGCCGAGAAACACGTAGAACGACACTCCATTGTTCGAGAACGTTCCGTAATTTCGTAACGATATGATTTTATGAATACACAAATATTTGTTAAGAACGACAATGCAAACCAAAAGCAGAAAAAAAATTAAAGAGTTTTTAGATAACCACTTTAACGAAGTCACACGTGTGAGTAGCTACTTCATTCTGTAGTGTCCACCTCTCACCGGGGTCATACCAAAACTTCTCCGAGTAACGAGTCTTTTGTAAATACCAGGCCGATGACTGGCCTTACGCATATTTTTTCTTTCTTTGTTCAAGGCAAACTAAATCGTTGTTTTCTTATTTGATCACCCAGGATGCACGTGTACGTCTTGAAATTAATTATAATTTCTGTTATTATCAATTAAACCGGATTTCGCCGAACCTCAACGCTTCTTCTGGCCAAAGTGCTAAACACAGAAGTCTTTTATTTTTACTAATTACGTCAATTCTGGAATTTTGTATAAACAACTCCAAGGGGATGGGTGGAGGCGATCAAGGTTCCAATAAATACGCGAGCTTTGCTAGCCAAAGCATCACTTGAGTATTGGCAACAGTCCAGGCTACTAGAACAGTGCACTCGTCGCCAAGTCCGACGGTCCAGTATAAACTGCTTCTGCCATGGGCTATCAGTACTTCGTTCACATTTGTGAGTGACTTTGGGTTGTTATTGTATTTTCTTTGGCACACCTAATTTTTACTTCAATTACAACTCTCATAATCTTTTTGAAACATGAAAGTACAATAAATTCTGACAGTGCCATCGCTTGGTCGTTCAAATATTGTAAAACATTTAAATATTGATTGCAGGAACACTCGCACAAGCTTATAGTTGAACTGAAGTAATGAACAAAGTGTTACATAGCAAAATATGTCTAAATTTAATTAACATCTAGTACCACGTCTGCTCACTAGCTCGACAATTCTCATAAATACACTATGTAGACAATTTTCAGAGTTGTAAATTGTCTGTTGTAATGAACCAATAAATGTTTTATTGTTCTGTTTTAGTACTTAATAAAGTTTTCTGTACTTAATAAATGGCATTCAGTAAAAAATAACTACTTAATCGCACATCACAGAACTCGCGACCATATTTAACTGGTTAGACAGTGTTTCGGTTCCGGTTGAATGGTATTCCTTTGTAAATAATCTCAAGGAATCCGCAATATCCCATTACCTTCCACACCCGATAATTTTAGTTCACGATTAGAAACACGATATCTTTTTGATTACTAATTAAAATACTGTACAGCATGTTTATAATTTTGCTATTGAAATATCTTGCTGCCCTATGTCGCAGAAATTAGAAAACATGTAAATGTTGATTCAAAGAAGTCATTTTTATCTGTTATTTTTTTATTTCCCAATTTCAATTCCTACGGCAGGCACACTGTGACAATATTTTATGCCCACGTTGAAAACAGAGTTTTCCATTTTTGGTTCCTATTGTTCATTTCTTTACATAACACAACATTTAGTCTTTTTAATTTAACATAATTTCCTTAATAATACTATATTTTCTACTAAGCGTTGGTTAAATCACAAAAATTATGTCGCGCCATCTTCCTCCTACATTTCATATTAATCATTAAATTCAATTTATAGTTTAATCGTAACTTACGTGACAGATTAAGAGAGGCTGGGATGAATAGTTTAGAGTTTTAATAGCAAGAATTATTTTTTGCACCTCATCAAACATGTCTGAGTACTCGCACTACAAATGCAACGACTATAAATTGACACAGACAGTCACAGTAGTGCAAAATTTACAATGTACACAACTTGTTAACAATTATCATTTTAGCAATTATAATTGCTAATAATTGTCAATTATAATTATAATTATCAATAACAAAGTATTTGGAGCAATGAAACACTTCTTGTTAACACTTTTGTGAAAGTAATGATTATGTTGGCATCAGCAGTATTGAACAAATTACAAAATTACATTTGAGTGCGACTGCAAGAAAGCTGTTCAGATATAAGACTGACACCAAAAAACAATGCTATTGTACAAACGTCGTTATTTTGTCAAAATTACTACCTACATTCACATATGATTACGATGCTGAATTTAGGGAAATGTCAATAACCACATTTATTGTCCTAATTTCTTTCGACCATCTAATGATCTCCTTCCAAACTTTTTCTGTTACTCTTGATCTCTGTAAGGCGCACCCGTATATACATCACACATAGTCTTATTGTCATCTATGTCCCCCGTATAAACTATTATCCAGATTGATTTGGTTGCTACGGTTAAATGCTTGTTTGAGCTGGCTCAAATCACGGTACACATTCACAGTATTTTCGGAGGGACAGTATTTTAGTCGGACACACTGTCATTTATTGCCCCTTATGTCAAGATTCTTTCTTTTCGCCCCCTCTTTCTCACGCTCTCTCTCTCCTTTTTCTTTCTTCTTACCCTCTCTTTCTCTTTCTACTTCCATTCTTCCTTTCCCTTTATGTATACACAAATACGTATTGAGCACGCTTGCCCCACACACACACACACACACACACACACACTAAGGCCCAGGTGTTAGGTGAGCATTTTTCTCACATCATTGCACTGCACTTATCACATAGAGAATAATTTTAACACACCCATCTTTTAAATTGAATATAAAAGAAACACAACAAGGAATGTACGGGTCAAAACTACGTAGCCTATCTGCTTCATTTATAAATGAAACTATAAATGTTATGTATCGTTTGCCTAAACATTTGGATGAAACTGAAAACCTAATCTTATAATAAGTTTTCAAAATAAAACTTTTACTCAGTTTATGCTTAATGAAATGCTTATCACCTATGGTTTTGTACCATAAAATGCTTATTGTGATAAACATACATATTAAAGGAAAAAACTGTATAATACAATAGGCTTCACACTCTGATTAAGGTGTTATACCCGCTTTCAAGGGCTACTCAAATTCACTTTCGCAGAGGATCAGCATGCTGTCTTCCTATTCTTTGTGTGCTAGGGTTTAGAAAATTTCCTATCGTTTTACCTGACTTGGCTTTTTCTCCCCATTATTTTATTCCTAATATCCTTATGTCTTCCATAATTTGGTGCGTTCACTTTACTCTTCTTCTATCTCTTCTCTGTTCTCCCACTGGTTTCCACGCCATATATTTTTTTATCTTTTTCCTTGTCATCTACAGACATGATCAACCTACCTTGTCCTTTGTGCTTTAATATAGTTTGCTCTGTTTCCATCGTTTATATTTAGTCTACTTTAGTATTTATTAGATGTATGTATTCTTTACCTAATTTGTTTAGAATATATCATATATGCTTCATAATAATGATTCCATAATTATGTTTCTTTCAAACCTTTTCAGTTCTTCTTTGTATCTGTAAGGTTGATTGTCTTGCTTGCAATACGTGACAATACGTAATTGCAGATTACGTGACTGACAATCTTATTGATATCTATGTCATCGGTTTAAGTTATTATCTGATCTGATTAGGTTATCATTGTCTCTTGAACATCAGATATTTTTACGACTGTAGATGCAAGTTACTGTAAAGATTTCACAGTATTTTGGGCAGAGAAAAATTGTAAGACTACTGCAAGAACGGCTTATAAACGGTTTAATTATACAAAATATAAAGACCCAACAGAAACCTAGTTAATAAACCCACTGAGGTTGAAATAAGCTGGTCACATTGTCCGCATGCAGGAGAAGGAAAGAGAATGAAAAACCACAGTGGGCGAACGAAGGAAAAGAAGCAGATACAAAATAAGGTGGACAAAATGGAAATGAAGATGATCTGAGGAAGCTGTGTGTTTGAAATCGGATGAAGTTGCCTCTAAACCGTGGTAAATGGTAATATGTTGTACTGCAGAAGACGTGGAGTCTCGCGTATGGTTATAATGCAAGACGATAGAAGTAAATACTTTACAGAAACGTATAAAAGTTTCTGCCAGTGACAACAAGCAAGAAATTATTTCCAAACCGCTGCAAAGCAACGCCCTTCCTTCAATCCATTGCAACCTCTATCAACAGAACTACCCGGAACTCACGCAGATCTTTCTTCCTCATAAACCGTCTCCTTACTATTGTCGATGGACCTCCTGCGGGCTATCCTCGACGACAGAGAAATTGAAATAAATTACTTAAACCCGCTCTTCAAACACATTACACCTGGCATCCTTCTTGATCTAATAACTTCTTAAATTTTTCTATCTGCCCACCCTATCTTTAGCCCTATCCTTTGTGTCCCCCCGCCTATACCTTGACGCCGCACTGACGCTTCCCTCCACCTTAGGCGTCCTCGCTACACGACCCCGTCTTGGCTGCCCTTTTAACAAATTTTTATTACGGCACTTTCATCAGCCTCTTCCGTGACCCATTTGGCTCTGCATACTACATTACCGCACAAATAGACATCCACGCACTACTCTTTCTCCTGAGTGCCTTCGCTTTCTCCGCCTCCGGCCTGCTTTGGAGTGCGACTCCTCACAACATTCCATACAGCTGAAGCGGGCTTGCCCCAGATCAGCTTGAGACTTGTCCTTCGGGAGTCTAAAAAAAAGGAAGGGCATAAATAAAATAAAGACGTTTTCTGTTTTGCATAAATAAAGGTCAATTTGTGGAAACATAAGTGAAGCAAAAAATGTATCTAGGTAAAAACTGAAATAGCAGATTATTAGAAAAGTCGTTTGGTTGGAGGGTAGAGAGCATAACGAATCCACGACTAGACCCGGCGTGCGATCCCGTGAATGATCTCGGTTAAGTAGGATAGTAGAGTGAATTAGATAAAATTTACTCTGAGCAGAGAAAAAATTAGAATATATCTGGTTATGAATACCGTTCAGCAGTGAATAAACTGTGCTAATTATGATGACGATTAATATGAAAAAACGTGAGTTATTATAGTTGTTGGTAAAATGCGAGTAAAAGTTTCGTTTAAGTTCATGGGTCAGTGACCGTACACAAGTCAACCCAGTTTTACAAACAGTTCAATATACTAATTTATTTAGATGAAAACGATGTTTCTTGCCATTTAGAAAATTACAGTGCAGTTGTAACAATGAAACAATGAATGATTTATTGTCAGGTTACTGTCAATCCACTGAAAACGTTTCTGCTCGTTAACAATCCGCAGACAAAGCCAGTAAACGGCTGACAATAATACAGACGTTTGCATTAAAATTATGACGTCATAAAATAACATATTTAAATTACAATCTGAGAAATTTCTTTACCTTTCTTTCGTCAATAGGATAGCTTCACCGCTTATCATATAGCATTATGAGCTATAGGTTCTTTAAAAACGTAATTTCTATTATTAGCCAAAATTGATGTACCAGTGTATAATGACAAACATCCTGCCAGATTTGAGATATATAAATAATTACATAAGCTTATACGTTATTATTTCCCTTTTCTTAGTGACATTTTTATCTACGAGTATGTCCACTGCGTTACCAAACTCCTCTAATTTTCTTATGAATCTAATTCTGATGTGAATGAATGTCTTGTTTGAGAATTATGTTTAACCAGAATGCTACTATTCATGTCTTTTGTTTCCATGCACAACACAAAATGATCAGTATTCGGAAATACCTTTATTGCTTCCTGTATAACGCTTGTCTTTCCATAAAAATGTATATTCAATTACAAAAAGTACTTATTTTTATCACGTTCAGAATAGATTGTGTTCGTTCACAAAACCTTAGAAAGTTAAATTGTATCTATTATAGATTTATATGACAATAACAAGATTTAATTGCAGAAATGATTACAGATATTTCGAATCTATTAACAGTAGATCAGCTTAAAGCTTAAAAAAATAATCAAAATTATTTATGTATTTTTGCGAACCGTAATGTTTAGACGCTAATTTTATTTGTGTCAAAAACAAAACTATTGTGGGAAATTAAATGTACAATGAAATAAACTAACAAAACTAATTGATTAATCGATCAAAGTGAAGGCGTAAAAGAATAACAAGAACGAATGCCAATGTAGCCTATATTGTTTACAAGACACCAAATGTCCATGTAGAAGCTAATATTCCTTTTCATGACTTCTTCCCATAGTAATCGTCGTAAGATTAGGTGTAATATGATTATGTAATATT
The DNA here is from genome assembly GCA_034769895.1 of Magicicada septendecula. Taxonomy (NCBI): domain Eukaryota; kingdom Metazoa; phylum Arthropoda; class Insecta; order Hemiptera; family Cicadidae; genus Magicicada; species Magicicada septendecula. Next base: position 101,656,508 of record CM068368.1, read on the forward strand.
TAATTTCTCAAAATTCACTATTATTACAAATATATCGTTACAAAGGTAACACAATGATAATTAATGAGTGATCCCTCATATCATAAGTGACCACTGACAGTGTAGATACTTCTCCTGGTTTATATAGAGAAATCTAACACCATTCTCTAATTCTAAACCAAATGAAAGGAGCATAATGAACCATCAAAATTAAGCGTCTAAAAGAAATCTATAAATGATCGTAAACAATATTATAACCAATGAAGCTGCGTTATGAATAATTAATGAAATGAATCCTTGCAGAAACAAGCAATGGAAGTTAACCCCGACCGACTGACAAGACTACAAAGATTCACAAATGTAGAGATTAGTAAGTGCGTCACAGTCGACATTAATTCTGTTTGCTTGGAATCATCAGTTGCAAACGTGAGAGGCATTTGAAAATGTTTGCCTAAACAGCTACTGGAGTGAAGCCCTCCAAAGACACCATTACGTCAAAAAGAGCGGAAAAGCAAAAGAAGTATGAATGAACGCATAGTCCGAAAACTGTGGAAATTGAGCTGTAGGAGGCAAGTAATAACTATATAAAACTACTCAGCTGTTGATGAAATTATATATTGTTAACATTAGTTCTCGGAAAATTTGCAAAATAAAATAAAATAAAAATTAAATTTTTTTGCCTAAACAGCTACTGGAGTGAAGCCCTCCAAAGACACCATTACGTCAAAAAGAGCGGAAAAGCAAAAGAAGTATGAATGAACGTATAGTCCGAAAACTGTGGAAATTGAGCTGTAGGAGGCAAATAATAACTATATAAAACTACTCAGCTGTTGATGAAATTATATATTGTTAACATTAGTTCTCGGAAAATTTGCAAAATAAAATAAAATAAAAATTAAATTTTTTTGCCTAAACAGCTACTGGAGTGAAGCCCTCCAAAGACACAATTACGTCAAAAAGAGCGGAAAAGCAAAAGAAGTATGAATGAACGTATAGTCCGAAAACTGTGGAAATTGAGCTGTAGGAGGCAAGTAATAACTATATAAAACTACTCAGCTGTTGATGAAATTATATAATGTTAACATAAGTTCTCGGAAAATTTGCAAAATAAAATAAAATAAAAATTAAATTTTAAATAATTTTAAAAATTAAAATTAAAAGTATTTTTTAATTTTTATACTTTTAATTTTAAAATCTGTAAAATGACATCGTTCTTTAATGGTAATGATTGTTTAATTTACACAAACAATAATAGGTTATAAAATGTTTGGAGGCAAATTAAGCGTCCAGAAACAAGAATTCATTAAAATATATTTTTAAATTCGAATTTGTTTGTATTATATGTGTACAGAACATTCGTTTCTTAAAGATGCGTGTCGTATAAACTTAAATGATAGGAATAGAAAACTATACATTTTCTTAAACTATAAAATCATTTAATACGTCATAAAAACAGTATAGGAATGAGGGGAAAGAGTCCGCACTTAAAATACAATAACAAATTCTCAGCTACTGAACCAAAATAAAGTTTATTGAAAATTACTGGCTTATTTGTTACACTATATTATACTAACAAATGTAATGAGTACACAACAATTTTGACTACAGTATTTGGTAAAAAAATTAAAAAACCAAAGCATGTAAAATAGGAAAGTTGCCCCAACCTTGGGGCAAGAGTCCAGTCTGTGTAGGGTAAGAGTCCTACTGCCACTTATCACACAAGAAATGGCCCAATCCACTGTAATTCGTGCACGGCTCTTCCCACCACGTACTACACTGTCGACACATGATCCAGTCTGTAGGGGGGGGGCCCACAACCTCCCCAATAATAATCAACTTTCCCGGAACACGATATTCCTCTTTTTTCTTTGAAATCAGCGGGACTCCCCAGCACACACTTCTGGAACGCTTAACAACAATTGTAGGCCTAATGCAAGTTTTATTTAATTGTAATGTGAAGTTTGTTTATGTGGGGTAAGCTTCAGCACAGGAGACCAAGAGGACTCTTGCCCCCGGAAACTTGCCATACTGTGTTCTATACTTTTTGCTGACTTATTATGATTCAATTAAATAAGATTGACCACTAATTTTAAGTTGATATGTAACCTCAGACTTACTTTTTAATAATGTACTGTCGAAAACAAATAATAAGAAAGTACATATTTGTAAAAATACTCTTAAATTACACTGTAAAATAACTTCAACTTCCACAAAATTAAACAACGTTACTGTGTGCTGTGTCCAGCCAGCAGAATGCATTTCTTCAACAGCCCAGACACCAACTCACGACAGCTATTAAGGAAACTAGTAACTACGACGTATTAGGAATCTTGCCCCGTGCGGACTCTTGCCCCTCATTACTATAGTTGTTTCTGTTGGTCTGCACAGTGTTGATATTATCAATTAATTTATTTTCGATTTATACTTTTATCACGTTTGTCACAATTACGTGGACACATTTTAATAAAATAAGAATATTTTGAAAATATTCTTCAGTGGTCGTTTATAGACTTTGTAAAATGAATTTCAAAAATTACTAGCCTCAAGGATGCAAAAATTGTATCATGTTTTGTCACGAGTCGTATTTGTTGGATTTGTATGTATGTGTTGTTAATGTATGCATTAGTGTGCAAAATTATCGAACAAATTGTTGTACTTAGGTAAAAGAAAGAAAAGAAATAATCTAGCATGGGTAGTAAATAAATTTAAACAATCACTACGGTTTGAGCTTTACATTTTTAACGCAATTGGTTCCAAATAATAAACAGAAACATTTTCCGTAAGTGACTGTAGTCTCACAACACAGATGTTAATTACAGTCTCTTCTTCACAAGAGCACAGATCCCTAACGATCGACCCGTAACATCGAATTAGCCGTATAGACGCGTGCATTAAGTAAAACGCGAGTTATTGTGTTTACAAGCCCTGTAACTGTGTTTTTACGAAACAGATTACCGTCTGGAGTGATATAAATTTGGTTTTATCACCAACACCAGAACACGACACAAAACATTTATTAAGACAATGAGCTACTCGCTTCCATAGGCCGCACGTAGAGAATAGTTTTAGATAAATCGTTGTGCACAGTTTGAGAATACGGAAAAGTTTAAATCTCTGACTAATTACACAATATGTATTAATTATTCGGAAAACATATGAGATTGTAAACACGACCCTGTATCGTGCACAGCTGCGAGTGCCTTAAGGGCTAAGGTTTCTATTTGTGCTATGCAATGTAGGCAACGTAGGCTGAAACTGTAAGTCAGTGGCAGAAAACATTGTATGAAAATGCAGCAAACCTGAGTAAAACGTACCATGAAAAATCAACGACAAACACGGTGTACGGTAGTAAATAAAGTGCTAAGAGAACTAATCTAGATTTAAACGAGGAAACATAGAGCAAGTCTTTACCATTGGCTACCGTTAGTTATCGTTAATTATCAGATTATAAATATATCACTAGACTCGAAACACTAATTGTTTATTGGCAAAAATGTAAAACTTTTACCTTTTAGCCTAAATAGTTTTCGCTTACTACAATCTTCGTCAGAGACTGCCGCTAGGAGCGCTGTCTGTCTTGTTCTTGGTGACGGCGCCGTCGTTCGAAAGATCGATTTTGTGTATGTGTGTGCTGTGTAATATGTTCGAATAGTATGTGTGATTTGAATTGTGTCAGTTCGTTTAGGATGTTGTTTTTATGTGTTTTTGTGTGTATATTTCTAGCTGTTCAAGAGTGCCTAGTTATCGGCCTTTTGTGTGTATGTGTAGTATTTCCATGTTGGTGTTTATGTTTGTGTATGTGCTTCAGTGAGGTGGTTTGCAAAGGTGGATTCGGTGGTGGAATGTAGTGCCTTTGTGTGTTCAATGTATCTCTGTTTGAAGCTACGTCCTGTCTGGCCTATGGAGAATTTGATACATCCTGAGCAGTTTAGTCTGCATAGACCAGTTAAACCAAATTTTTTTTGTTCTTTGTTAAGGCTACAAGGTAAAAGTTTTACATATTTACCAACAAGAAATTAGTGTTCCGAGTCAGTAGTTGAATATTTATAATCAGTTAATCAACGGACACGTCATGGACAACAAAATCCAGGAAGTTAATTATCATTAGTTACGACACATATATTAAGATACGGTATAATTAATGTTCAATTACAGCATTAACTACAAAAACTGCCAGAGTTTCAGGCGCCTTGAATAAGTTTGTAGACATAAATAAATGTTAAACTAGACTGTACATAGAGAAGTAAGTGTTAGACTAAGCTGTACAAAGACTTTGTACGTCTTAACATTTCCAGAGATATTTCTCGTGTTATAAGAAATATTTAAACTTCCAGAACTCATTATTTAATAAGGCTAACATTAATAATATCTATTATTTAATATGGAATATATCCAATATTCCTTATGCAAATACAACACAGTATCTACACGGCAAAACATAATAAAAGAAAGGGATTAGGCGTGAGATATACTAAAATGTATGCTGTGCGAAGAAAACTTCGGTTTTCAAATAAAGTAAAGAAATAATACAAAAAGAGACATTAAACCTGCCTGAACTTACGGTATCCGGTTTTGGGAATTTGCCAAACAGTGTCGTGTAAAAAGAATACAAATTTTTCAGAACAACGTTTTACGTGCTATTTTTGCAAATTATAATGTGTAGATGCAAATTTAATTCGTGTCAAAAACAAAACGTATTATCGGAAATCAAAAGTACTATGAGAAACAAACAAAAGTTACTGATTAATATGTTAGAATGGAAGGCGTAAAATAATAATGGGAACGAATGTCAAAATGTATCGGTCACAAGGTATTGAATATTGTCTCACTCAGAAGCCTATATTGTTTTGTCTGAGTAGTCGTGTCTGTTGTCGGTAAAGTTGAAAAATAATTTATTGTTTCCGTAAGAAGCATTATTGTTTGATTGTAATATTTGTGTACCTTACATTAACAGTGATAGTTTATAAACTGTTGGAGACAAATTAAGCTTCTGAAAACAAGAATTTCTTGAAATTCGTTTTAAACACAAATTTATTTACTATTATATGTACAAAAGAGCTTTTTATCACATTACAATAGTAATAGATCCAGTTGATAATCACAGCTGGCCCGTAATCGTGATGCACAACTTAGTATTGCACCTACATACTGCACCTGCAGACGATATACTTACACGTGACAAGTGACATACTTAGATGTGACAGGTGCAGTTACATACTAATATTTTAAACATACAGAAAATTTATGCAATTTTATTCACGTTTTACAGCTTTACCCTAAAAAGTACAACTATTAAATTGTTTAGTAAAATTAAATCACTCGTTGGGGCTGCATGTGTGACTAAAAAAATAGCACTGATCTTTTAAAAACCAGTATTCAATATGTATGTAAGTACAATTTGGTAATTGGATTACTGTATTTTTACTATTTGCAGATTAGTTTTCATAATCTTACATACTTTGAAATGTAATGTAATGTCATTGCATGTCAATGTATGTCATAGTCATTACTGAGTCCGATGACAGTATTCTACTGGTAGACGTGATAAACTGGTGCCGATACTGAGAAAAATTGCCACGTTTCTGACTTTGTTATTCCTCTCCCGTGAAATCCACGTTTACAGCAGAAACTGTGTCCCCTTCTTAATGAACACACTTATTGTTATTTTTACTCATTTGACCAAATGATTCCATTTACTGGATGCTGCAAATTGAAACAATACGTTAAAAATAAACCAACACCTGCAGGTTTAAACAATTTTGTCGTAACATGGTCAACAGGAATAGTGTTTCATTTTGAAATAATATATCAGGGGAGCAGCACATACCCCTGCACTCTTCCACATTTCACTTCCCCTTGGCTTCTATGTGCATCCCCAAACCAACAACGTGCCTCAACATACAGGTGTACTACTACTTTAAAATCTTTTCAGTTTCTTGCCATCTCTGTTTAAACGGCACATCGTCTCTGCAACATACGTAACTACTTGTCTTTCGTCACTGCTACTCCTCTAGTATATATTTAACTTCGTTCTGTGACAGATCTATTATTACTAATAATGCTTTACATCTAAAATAGGTTTCGTGTCTAGCTAGTATTTGTTGGTCAATCGCCCTTCTCTTTTCGTCCTTTCCATCAACTACTATCACCAAGTATCTAAAGTTGTCCACATTTTAAAACTCGATTTACCCCACCTTCATTTTTTCTGTCTTGTATTATTTTACCTAATGTTCCTCATATTTTATTTTTCTTTTCATCAATTTTGTACTACATTAATGTTACACTTACTTTGTCACTGCAATTGTCATAATAGCAATAGCATAAGATACTGTTCCGACGGTCCCAAGGGTCGTCGTGTTGAACAATAGAAACAAAATTACTGACACCGGATAAGGTCGCTAATTACAAACTTTAATTAGAGTTGAAAATAAACAAAAGACACTCTAATGCAGTTCTTCAAGCTAAAGATTGTCCAACACACAGTAATGTAACAAACAATAAGTATCACTTATTAACAGTGTTGCACTAAGTAATACATGATAACCACTTTACACAATAATATCCCCGATCACGCAGTTTAATATCGTAGATTCAAAACTGAACTGGCCGGCCGCTGACTGGTTACACTTATAGTCCTCCGAGGTTGGAGAAAACTATACAGTTTTCCAGGCGACGGGCCGAGAATACTTGCGTAATTACTGAAAGCCGAACTTTTACACAACGCGGACACACGCGTCACACTAATTGCTTATAGGCATAAGATTATTATCACAACTGAAATGAATATTATTGTCTCTTTGGTAATACTCTGAATTTGTTATATTTTTGCTTTGTCCTACGTTACTTCGCCTATTGCTATATTAAGTAACTTAGACAAAGCATCACCCTGCCTGACCTCCTCATTCACCACAAACGCATTTGTAATACCTTCAGGTGCAATAACAGTTGCATGTGAATTGTTCATTGTAATCTGTATCAGCCTCTTATAGATTTATGTAGTATTTTCAATTGCATTTGCACTTATTTAGTTAGCCTTCTAATTATTAAATACTTGCTTAACGTCTCTAAATAAATGTAATGTACAGCTTGATATTACATTCGTACAATTTTTCAAATGTGTCAGCTCTATGGATCGCGTCTATAATTGACCTGTCATCTCTAAATCAATACTCCCACTATTCCACTTAAAATAAAAATAAAAAGAAAAACAACACGTTGAAGATAAGACGAACGAATTGATAATGATTATAATGATAAAGATGATTAAGTATATTTGAAAATATAAACTTTTTAATATCTACTCTTCTATTTTTTATTTAACGTAACGTTTTTTTACTTCCATGTTCCATAAGGAAATGGAAGTATGGTGATGGCAAAAAAAATCGTGGTCAAGATTATTGCAGATTCTGATTGTACTACCCTCAAAACATGAAAAAAGTCATTTTTCGAAGAGTGTCTGTGTGTGTGTCTGTCTGTCTATGTGTCTGTCTGTCTGTCTATCTGTAGATTTTTTTCTATGGCAAACGATAACAGCCGCAAATTCAAACAGAATCAAATAATTTTTGCATGCATCCCTTAATTGCAGAGGACTGAAGGTTTATTGATTTTGGTAAAGATCGGTTAAGGCCAAGGGGTAGTTTACTTGCAAAATTTTATGTTTTAACGGGGTAATTTTTTCTATGACGAACGATAACTGCCGTAAATTCAAACAGAATCTACTAATTTTTTGCACACCTTTTTGAATTATAGAGTACTCAAGATTTGTTGATTTTGTTGAAGATCGGTTAAGGGAAAGGGGTAGTTTACCAGCAACGTTTTATGTTTTAAAAGGGTAATTTTATTTTTATGACGAATGATAACTGCCGCATATTCAAAGAGAATCAAATAATTTTTGCATACCTTCCTGAAGTTGTAAGTACTCAAGGTATCTTGATTTTGGTGAAGATCGGTTAAGGCAAACGGGTAGTTTACCTGCAACGTTTTATGTTTTAACAAGGGTAATTTTTTCTATGACGAACGATAACTGCCGTAAATTCAAACAGAATCAACTAATTTTTTGCAGATTTTCGTGAATTGTAAAGAACTGAAGGTCTATTGATTTTTGTGAAGATCAGTTAAGGGAGAGGGGTAGTTTACCTGCCACCTTTAATGTTTTAACAAGAGTAATTGTTTCTATGACGAACGATAACTGCTGCACATTCAAACAGAATCTAATAATGTTTTGCATGCATCCCTCAATTGTAGAAGAGGACTCAAGACCTATTGATTTTGGTGAAGATCAGTTAAGAGAAAGGGGTAGTTTACCTGCAACGTTTTATGTGATAACAAGGTTAATTTTTTCTATGACGAACGATAACTGCCGTAAATTCAAACATAATCTAATAAGTTTTTGCATACGTCTCTAAATTGTAGAGAACTCATGGCCTGTTGATTTTGGTAAAGATCGGTTAAGGGAAAGGGGTAGTTTACCGGCAACATTTTATGTTGTAACAAGAGAAATATTTTCATGACGAACGATAATTGCCGTAAATTCAAACAGAATCAAATAATTTTTACATATGTGCCTGAGTTGTAGAAGACTCAAGACCTATTGATTTTGGTGAAGATCGGTTACGGGTAAAGGGCAGTTTACCTGAAACATTTTTTGTTGTAACAAGAGTAAAGTACTTAATTTTGATAAATAAAGTATCCTGATAAGAAGAAGGTCATAATAATCCACTGTAGAAAGGTAGATGAAATATTTATAAATTAAAAGGGTAGTTGAAGGGGGAGGGGATAATTTTATATGTGTTTGGCCGTGGTCCAATGTTTTCTGCAAAACCAGACGTTTCGGCAGTGCCGTCGACTGCCATCATCAATGAAAATCGAGTGCGATAACGTGTGGTGGTATATCTTAGTGACCACAATACTGTGGTTAAGGCTGAAGCAATAAGTGGAAAGAAGTAGTTTCTATGGAAACATTTCATTTCGTAAATGATTTTATATATAAATCTTAGAACATGGAAGTCATTTATGGTTCTCCATACCGATATTTAAATTTATAAACGTGTATGTCAATAAATTTGTTTAAATTTAAGTGTACAAAGTGTCGCGAACAGATGTCGTTCAGTTTACAATGAGATCACTACAAATGTCATGTTGTTGAAACCATGTTTTGTCATACATACTTAGTTACTGATTTGTCGCTAGAAAGTATCCATACAAATTGAAATTCAATCGCTTGTATGTTTCCAATATGTCATTTCGGGTTTCCATTTTGTACAAGCACAAACCTCACAAGCGAGCGCTTATAGGCTACTTAACGGAAACCAATATCCACTGAAAAATGTTCCATACTAAATACGTTATAATTTCAACTATGTATGTGTCTCAACTATGTGCTATGGTTGTTAACTAGTTTTTTCAAACCAGTTATTATTTAATAAAATTCTAAAATTTGTTAAAATATGTGATACCACATTTTGTTCACTAACATCATTTCTTGCCAAGACAAATTCTGAAGTTAAAACTCATTTCATCTGCTTGGAGGAAGAGAACTGTAGGAATAGACCTAAAATCCTGGTAATAGATAACAAATCCTGGAGTATCTTTAAAAAGATAAACTGAATGTTATGCATGAAGATCTTATTCTCCCCTAAAGAATACAGCTTTTATATTGTTAACTACTTAAAACTTAGTGGAATGGCATGAAAGCTTTGACCCTGAAAACGGTAATGTAGAGAAATTAAAAGCTTTTTGAGAATATAGTTATCCTGAGATGTTAGGAAATATGGAACTCGCAACAGTTTGCAGACGTTTGTAGCTGTAGGCCACGTAGAGTAAACTGAACCAGTAAAAAGTGTCGTTAGTTCTGGTTATGACTTGCGTTCGGTACCCTATGTTGACACCGCCTGTGATTAGTGATTTGTACTATTTAATACTGTGCTGAGTCAAAAGATTCAGCGCGAGTTCAGTAATTTTTTCGGCAGTTTTGACGTTATTGGCAGTACGAAATTTAATGTAATAAGGAGTGCTGCTCTCTACCCGCGGATAGGAGAGGCTACCGTTTTCGATTTTCACTGTTTGATCCGTGTTGCCATCTGCTGAGTTTTTGCAGCAGTTTTAAACAGTGCTGCGTCCTGGTGAGAGTTTCCTTACAAACGGACAACGAACGGAAATTTTCTGTTAAGGCTTTGTCTCAACATGGAAGCCTAACTCAGGACCTCGTGGAAAATCTCTTCGGTGGAGAGAAGTGTGAAAATCTAGCATCTACTTCTTATAACTATGAGATAAGTTTCTTAACGACTGCGGTGAGTTTTGATTTCATTATATTAATTATATACTAAATTTTTAAAGGAGAAAACGTTTTTTTTAGTAAGCTTGAGTAAGCGTGCCCACTTGTTGAATCATGCATGGTGAGAGACGTAATTGTTCGTAAAGTTTTTATAAACCAATAAAACTTGATTATTGGAGTGTCAGAATCTCGGCTTTAATACCTAAAGTACAATAACCACAATATAATTAATATTGAACTTTCATTAAAACTGATGTAACGAGATTGTGTTGTTCACTTAACCTATTACACAATGTGTCGTCATTAAGTGGTATAAAGTTTTGCTACAATGACAGTAAAACTTTATACATATATAATTGGGAACTTACTCAGGCACGTTTTAAACGTAAATCATGTCTCATTCAAAGTAGTAGTATTCTCAGATTCTATGGAGTAAAAAACTATGTGTTTTAAATAAATTCTGCGCCACGTGGTAACCTCAATTTCACTCAAAGTAATAAGTTCATAAGATGTTACAGAGCCAAGATAAATTATTATATTGCAAAAGCAACTCACATTCAGTGAGGTTCAAGTTATAAAGCGTTATAAAGAATCATTGTTAGAGAACTTTTTAAGTAAGGCATGTTGGCCAAAATAATGTTACCAAGTTTTATTATGTACAACACAACTAGGTGTTGTTTTTATTTATGTATTTTGGAGGGTGTCCAAACAGTGGGGGCATTTGTGTGTGGTCTCTCACTAAAAATGTAATGTGTGAACAGGGTTCACCGAATAGAGACAAGTCCTGCTACCACTGAACGAAATGACATCTTAAAAGCTCCACACTCGACACCGAAGAGAATAAGACCACAACAACATGCCAATCATGAGATCGCCACGCTATAAATAAGAGATCATCCTTCTGGGCACATATAAGCAGGTGAAAAATATCCATTTATATTCACACGTAGAATCAACATGGCACCAGTTATACATAATCATCAGTTTTACCGTTCAAGTATACATTCATTTGGATCCCCAACTGATGGGACAGTTTAGTGTGAACACTAAGAATTAATTGTAAAATTTCAATACATGTATAGTAAATTGTCAGTTCAGAGACTGACATGTCTACAACACAGCATCCAACTTAGATTTCCACTCATTTCTTTATAGAGCTTTCGCTACAGATTTAAAGTCAGTTTTGTTATTAGTAATTTTCTCAAGTTTAATTTACCAGGCATAAAACATATATTTTCTCTTATTTTTAAAATCAGGTTATGTCATTTGTATAAAAAGATTACTGGGGAGGTAGGTGTTATTTTAATTTAGTTTCAACCAAGCTGTGCCTGTCGAAACACTTTTCAACTTGTTTGTCGAAACAAGGTTGTTGAGACTGGTTATAAGTTGAAGAAACATGTCCGTCTCTGACACACAAATGTATTTTTTTTATATAAGGTGCTAATATGGTGCAATTTTTCTCTTTTCATTAATTGGCCCTATTTTAGTCTATATAAATTCTTTATATTAATCATGGTAACTGGGGGGCGTTAATTATTTTAAACAATTTTATTTCTCACCTTAATTAAGTATTTTAGCACTTAGCCACTTAGGCACTTCTTTTAAATTTTTAATGTCCTGGGGACATTTGTATGCAATACTTTATGATACACATGACGTGCAATTAACCCACACCATGGGGGTACATTTATAGAAATAAATCTTTAATCCTAATTGGGATTCCTATAAAGAAGAAGTTTAGAATTTATATACACCAGAAGGGTAATATTAAAAAAAAAGGGCGTGGCAAGAGACCTTTATGTATTTGTATACTATTGTATATGTAATTTGTCTTGTGGAACATGTTATGTCTGTATATTTCTGTGTACATTTTGGGGGATATATATATATATATATAAATATTATGCATTACTGTACTTTTGGTGGGATATAGGGATTTATTATTAGAATTTATATACACCAGTAGACGAGTATTCTATCTCAATAATCGTGGCTGATCATTTCTTTATGAAAATTAATTATTTTATTTAACAAGTATAGTAAGTGTCACCTTTAAAGTTCATTTAAATTGGATGAGTAATTATTCTAATTATTAATAGTAACTGTGAATGAAATCATTTACCTTCATCAATTTATATACTGCATTTTAAAAGAAACATATGATATAAATTTTATATTTTAATAAATAGTTTAATGGGAGTTTTATTTTGAGGTTAATGATTATTTTAAATTTTCAATTCATTGATGGTGACATAGCAATTATTTTCTTGGATTCAGTTTATATTATTCAGGTGGCCTTGTTGAGAGGGTATACTTCTTTAGTTAACCATTTAAAAGGGGAATTATAAACCACTGTTGTTTTTTTTGTTATTAATATTATGAGATAGAATAATAAAATGGGATTGTTAATTATTTAATTCTTGAGTTTTTATTGCAAGTCCCGTCTTACTGGATCCAGCGCAATTTTTAGCTTCTCTAGGCCTTAGCCTAGTTTTAATTAACTTGTAACCCCTCTTTACAAAAAGAAATATTCTTTTTGTTTTAACTACTCAAAATGAAGTAGGGGTTTCATTTGGTAGCAGAGCGCGCTTACAATGAGGGTCCTGTGGGTGTGACGGGGCTTGCAAACTTAGGAAATATTTTGGAATTTTCACAATGTTTAGTTCTTAAATAGAACTTAGAAAAATTTTAAAGGCCCTATATCGCAAGGTTGAAAATATTTTGTTAGTTTTAAGGTTTGAAACATATGTATATGTACTTGCCCGCCTTGCATAGTGAATAGTGCCACGTGGTAGGAAATTTTAGAAGGGGAAATCCCTGGGCAAGACTTATCGCAGTCGGTGCTTGGTTAGTTTGAGTTTACCTTACCCATGTTTGGGGAGGTGTTGCGGTTGTTTTTGTGATTGGGCGGTATGGCCCGATCGGCAGTCGGTTTCTGCCGATAAATGGTAGCCGGAGGTAACCTAAGAAAAGGTTAAAATAAATTTTCGTTGGTCGGTATTTTGTTTTCGTGTGTGTGTGTTGTGTGTGTGTCGCGTTCCTTTTGTCTGGTGTAATCGAGTGTGAGCTGTTCAGGTAGTGGGCTAGTTCTCGCATCGTTAGGTGGACCCGCAGTCTACTCTTTGGAAGAACAGTACTTGGGTTTTTCAGATTCTGGTTAGTTAGAATAAGTTTTAAAGTTTTTGTTAAGTGTGCCGACCGCGAAGTGAGGCTGACTTCGATAAATCCTGAGTTGTTTTTAAGGGAGGAAATTGAGTTCGAGCTCCGGGCCCGGGGTAAAGAAACCCAAGGCAATGTCCAAACCTTACGGCGGCTGCTCCGTGAAGCGCTGACCGCGGGAGATGCGCTCTCCAGGGTCACTGTTACTGACCCCGAGAGTGAGTGGGAACGGTGTACGGAAAAGTGGGGTGAGCTGCAGGAGTTGGCTCAATCCGTCGAAAGTTTGGAGGAGGGACCGGGATGCTCTCTCGTTGTCCGGCGGATCCGGCAACGTATGCAGCACTTGATTCATCGGCTGCAGAATTTACTGGCACAAGTCAGTGAACCGCCACCATATAATATAAAAGAGATTATACAGGAGATTACCTCGACCCTCCAAGGGTCACCACCGGTAAGAGCATCCACCCCAATTCCGGTTGTTGAGGAGTCCGTGATCTCAGCGCTGAACACTTCTTCATACAGAGAAGTAGAGCCTGTACGGACTGGTTCGGGGGCGGCAACGTACAACCACCTGCCCAACCCCCTTGCCGATATTATTAAACAACTGCCAGTCGTGGACGGACTGGAAGCAGATAAACTACTCCCTTTTTTCAAGATGGTCTTTGAATTGAAGGACTATCCGGGTATGCTGGAGCGAACGGTGCTCGAACTCATCTTCCCCTACTGTCGCGGTACCATGGCTGACAGGGTGGCGGAGGTAATGCGACGCAAGGAAGGTGTGGATGAGTTCCACCGGGTGGTGCTGAGGGCGTTCGTACCCAGTAGAATGATGGAGCAATTGCGCCATCGGCATTTTTATAAAGTACAGGCACGGGGCGAAACATTGGCCCAGTATGTGCTGCGAATGCGCCAGGTAGCTCGTATTCTGGGAATGGGCATGTCGGAGGAAGAGGTAGTCCAACACATCCTCGACGGCGTCTCTGCCGACGACCGTCTGCGACTAGTTTTTGCACAGCGGCCGCAGTGGTTTACCGACCTGGAGCGACTCTGCGTTATGACGGAGACCATGCAGATGACCGACCAGGCGAGCGGAAACAGTAGACGAGCCGAACCAAGACCTCAGACATCGGAAGGGGCCAGAGAGCCTACCTTCCCCCGACAGGCCCAGCCAGCTAGAAATCGTCAGCAAACAAATTCAAATACTGTGATTTGTTATAATTGTAACCGCCCGGGACACGTGGCGAGAAATTGTATGCGAGGGCGCGCGCGACCAGCACCACCTAGGTCTAGACCAGCGCCAAAAAACTAAGTAGACAGGGGAAGATATTTCGGAGGATGTCTTCCCCCCGCTTCAATTCTGTTCAACTTCCGTCGACCTCCAGGCAGTCGTTAAAAGCCCAATCTTCAAATATCAAGGTCCAGTCCGCTACCTCGCAACAACTTTCTGTATGCCCCTTTCTGTCGCTCGAGGTAAAGGGGGGTCAGCTCAGAGCCTTAGTTGACTCCGGTTCAGCCCGATCCATCATTTCATCTCGGGTACATGCGGACCTTGAACGACAGGGTTTAATTAAAAGGTCAGAAAAGTCATCTGCTATATGCTGGACGGCATCCCGTGAAATCTTGCCTATCTCCCGGGTTACTTCCTTTAAGATCAAAATTGATGGGTTTTCTTGGGTGTGGTCTTTTCTGGTTTCTCCTGCTCTGGGAGTGGATTGTATCATTGGTGCCGATTTTATCGCAAAAAGTGGTCTCGTGCTGGACATCCAAGCGCACCAATGTTTTTTTAAATTTAATCGGGAGGTTTTAATTCCGTTCCTTGGGTACCAGGGCGCTAAGCCGGGTATCCAAGAAGTAGCTTGTCCCGATTCTGCACGAGACCATCTCACTCCATCCCAGCAGACGGCCTTAGATCATTTGTGTGAGGAATTTCCCGAGGTGTTAACTCCTACTTTGGGACTCACACACCTGCTGGAATATAAAATCAGTCTAACAGATACGAAAATAGTGAGGTCACACCCTTACAAGTTTGCCCCTCCTAAGATGACCATTCTGCGAGAGAAGGTTCAAGAATTATTGGACCAAGGGGTGATTGAACCTTCTCATTCCAGCTATGCCAGTCCAGCATTTTTAGTGCCAAAGCCTGGTGGCAAACAAAGAATGGTTATAGATTACAGGAAGTTGAACGCCAATATCGAGGTGGATTCTGTTCCCCTCCCGGATTTACATTCGGCCTTTGATTGGTTCAGTGGGGCCAGATTTTATACCATTATCGATCTGAACGCGGCCTATCATCAGATACCTCTTGCCAAAGAAAGTAAACCATACACAGCTTTTTGTGTACCCTGGAATTTGTACCAGTACACAAGGGTTCCCATGGGTTTGGCTGTGGGGGCCCAGACACTTACTCGCCTTCTTGACACTGTCTTTCACGACGTCAAATTCCGTTTCGTCTATAATTATCTTGACGATCTGTTGGTGTATAGTGAGACTTTCGAGGATCATCTGCGGCATTTAAGAGAGGTGTTGGGTCGTTTAAGAGAGGCTGGCCTCACTGTCAATCCCGAAAAGGTTCGTTTCGCCCAAGAGAGTATTTCTTTCTTGGGCCATTTAATTTCATACAAGGGCGTGACGGTAGACCCAGAGAGGACACAAGGCATCCGTGACTTTCCTCCGCCAAGGGATGCGAAAGGCATAGCGAGATTCGTCGGTATGATAAATTTTTATCGGCGTTTCATACCGAATATCGCTGAAATTGCCGCTCCCTTGAATGAACTGAGGAAGAAGGGGGCAAAGTTTGCATGGGGGGAAAACCAACAGAAGGCTTTTGATACCTTGAAGGAAGCCATCATTTCCCCACCGGTGTTGCGGATGCCCGACTTTTCAAAGCCGTTCATTTTGCAGACGGACGCGAGTTCGGTTGCGCTCGGAGCGGTCCTTTCCCAGGTTATTGACGACGCTAGGCAGCCTGTGGCTTTTATCTCACGCACGTTGACCCAGCAAGAACGTAAATCATCCGTTTATGAGCTAGAGTGTTTAGCTGTTGTATACGCTCTAGATAAGTTCAGGCGTTTCCTGGAACATGCTGAGTTCCTGCTCGAGACCGACAATCAGGCTCTCTCATGGCTTCTAGCTCATCCCCGGCAACTGGGTAAAATTGGTAGATGGGTGGTGAAAATCTCATCCTTTAAGTTCACCGTGCAACACATCAGGGGATCCCAGAATGTGGTTGCAGATGCCTTATCCCGTATGTTTTCCCAACCCAGTGATGCCCAAGCTGAGCAACCCTGTTCCGTTCTTCTCGATTTTCCATTAGCCTTCACTGATGTGTTACCCCATCAGTTAAACGACGAAGTGCTGGGTCAAGTCATCCAAAATATTAAGCAGGGTAACGTACAGGCCCCTTATTTCTTGTCCAAGGGAGTCCTTTGTTGTCGAGAAAAAAAAGGACGAGCACCTAAAATCGTGCTGCCTAGCAAATTAGTGCCCATGGTCTTCAGTTATTACCATGATTCCCCAATCGGAGGCCACAAGGGAATTTCGAAGACCATTTCCAGTATTAGGAAACATTTTATCTGGAAGGGCATGGATAGAGACATCGCGACGAGAGTAAAAAACTGTCATCTGTGTGGCTTGAGCAAGCCTGCCCAGAACACCAAACTAGGGTTGTTAGCTTCTGAGGTGGCGAGCAGACCAATGGAAAAGTTATTTATTGACTACGTGGGGCCGTTCCCCCGTAGCAAGTCAGGTAATGCTTACCTGCTTGTTTGTGTAGATGCTTTTTCAAAGTTTGCCTGGCTACTGCCCTTACGGCAGGCAACCGCTCGTTTGACCATCAACGCTTTACAGAACCACGTTTTTCAGCATTTCGGTCTTCCGACCATCATTGTCTCGGACAATGGCCCGCAATTTATTTCAAACGAATTTAGGCGTATGTGTTTCGCCAGTGGCATCAAACACGTAACCACTTCCCCTTATTACCCACAACCGTCCCATGCGGAGAGATTCAATCGGAATCTCCGGTCCGCCTTGATTGCTTATCACGCTGAGCAACAAACCACCTGGGATCAGAATCTGAAGTGGTTACAATTAGCCTTCAACACGGCCAGACACGACAGTCATCAGGCCGTGCCCTTTGAAATTTTGTTTGGATTCTCGCCCGCACTCCCGTTGACCAACGTATGGGATATTGAAGATCTTCTGCCGCGGGAGCCCAATAATAAAACTGCGGAGAGATGGAAAATGGCTCGGAAGAATTTGCTGCGAGCGCACGAGCGGGTCCGTCGGCGTTATAATCAGGGGCGTATTCCAAACCCCTTCCGGATTGGCGACTGGGTCTATTGCCAAAGCCACCCACTCAGCTCTGCCGCCGACAAACGTGCTGCGAAGCTATGCTACCGTTGGTCGGGGCCATACCGAATAATAGGATTTACGTCACCGGTGACGGCCCGGCTAGGCGTACCGGGAGACAAACAAAAGTTGATGACAAGCCACATTTCCAAACTTAAACGTTGTCGGGGGCTATCCAAAACGTTCGAAGGGGGATAGTCCCCGTAAAGATAGGACGGAGGTCCATGTTAAATGTGGAGGTCGTGTTCAGGCGAATGGGGCGAGCCTCAGGAGATCGGAAGATCTACCATGGTAGGAATCTTTCTTTTGTCTTTTGCTGTCTCTCTCTCTTGTGCTGTATGCGGACTCTGATCAGGTCAGCATGCAACACCCGCACACTTACATAATACATATCTTCTTTCGTCTCTTTCATTTTCCCTTTTTGATTTCTGTTCTCCTGAGAGCAAGCTCAGCTGAGCCATCCCAACCACGACGTCCACTGGTATCTTTTGGGGAGAGGTACAGTGCAGGGTACCCTCCTGGCCTTTAACGTTGGGGCAACTATGTTGCCCTTTTGGGGTGAGGGTGTGCTGAGTCAAAAGATTCAGCGCGAGTTCAGTAATTTTTTCGGCAGTTTTGACGTTATTGGCAGTACGAAATTTAATGTAATAAGGAGTGCTGCTCTCTACCCGCGGATAGGAGAGGCTACCGTTTTCGATTTTCACTGTTTGATCCGTGTTGCCATCTGCTGAGTTTTTGCAGCAGTTTTAAACAGTGCTGCGTCCTGGTGAGAGTTTCCTTACAAACGGACAACGAACGGAAATTTTCTGTTAAGGCTTTGTCTCAACATGGAAGCCTAACTCAGGACCTCGTGGAAAATCTCTTCGGTGGAGAGAAGTGTGAAAATCTAGCATCTACTTCTTATAACTATGAGATAAGTTTCTTAACGACTGCGGTGAGTTTTGATTTCATTATATTAATTATATACTAAATTTTTAAAGGAGAAAACGTTTTTTTTTAGTAAGCTTGAGTAAGCGTGCCCACTTGTTGAATCATGCATGGTGAGAGACGTAATTGTTCGTAAAGTTTTTATAAACCAATAAAACTTGATTATTGGAGTGTCAGAATCTCGGCTTTAATACCTAAAGTACAATAACCACAATATAATTAATATTGAACTTTCATTAAAACTGATGTAACGAGATTGTGTTGTTCACTTAACCTATTACACAATGTGTCGTCATTAAGTGGTATAAAGTTTTGCTACAATGACAGTAAAACTTTATACATATATAATTGGGAACTTACTCAGGCACGTTTTAAACGTAAATCATGTCTCATTCAAAGTAGTAGTATTCTCAGATTCTATGGAGTAAAAAACTATGTGTTTTAAATAAATTCTGCGCCACGTGGTAACCTCAATTTCACTCAAAGTAATAAGTTCATAAGATGTTACAGAGCCAAGATAAATTATTATATTGCAAAAGCAACTCACATTCAGTGAGGTTCAAGTTATAAAGCGTTATAAAGAATCATTGTTAGAGAACTTTTTAAGTAAGGCATGTTGGCCAAAATAATGTTACCAAGTTTTATTATGTACAACACAACTAGGTGTTGTTTTTATTTATGTATTTTGGAGGGTGTCCAAACAGTGGGGGCATTTGTGTGTGGTCTCTCACTAAAAATGTAATGTGTGAACAGGGTTCACCGAATAGAGACAAGTCCTGCTACCACTGAACGAAATGACATCTTAAAAGCTCCACACTCGACACCGAAGAGAATAAGACCACAACAACATGCCAATCATGAGATCGCCACGCTATAAATAAGAGATCATCCTTCTGGGCACATATAAGCAGGTGAAAAATATCCATTTATATTCACACGTAGAATCAACATGGCACCAGTTATACATAATCATCAGTTTTACCGTTCAAGTATACATTCATTTGGATCCCCAACTGATGGGACAGTTTAGTGTGAACACTAAGAATTAATTGTAAAATTTCAATACATGTATAGTAAATTGTCAGTTCAGAGACTGACATGTCTACAACACAGCATCCAACTTAGATTTCCACTCATTTCTTTATAGAGCTTTCGCTACAGATTTAAAGTCAGTTTTGTTATTAGTAATTTTCTCAAGTTTAATTTACCAGGCATAAAACATATATTTTCTCTTATTTTTAAAATCAGGTTATGTCATTTGTATAAAAAGATTACTGGGGAGGTAGGTGTTATTTTAATTTAGTTTCAACCAAGCTGTGCCTGTCGAAACACTTTTCAACTTGTTTGTCGAAACAAGGTTGTTGAGACTGGTTATAAGTTGAAGAAACATGTCCGTCTCTGACACACAAATGTATTTTTTTTATATAAGGTGCTAATATGGTGCAATTTTTCTCTTTTCATTAATTGGCCCTATTTTAGTCTATATAAATTCTTTATATTAATCATGGTAACTGGGGGGCGTTAATTATTTTAAACAATTTTATTTCTCACCTTAATTAAGTATTTTAGCACTTAGCCACTTAGGCACTTCTTTTAAATTTTTAATGTCCTGGGGACATTTGTATGCAATACTTTATGATACACATGACGTGCAATTAACCCACACCATGGGGGTACATTTATAGAAATAAATCTTTAATCCTAATTGGGATTCCTATAAAGAAGAAGTTTAGAATTTATATACACCAGAAGGGTAATATTAAAAAAAAAGGGCGTGGCAAGAGACCTTTATGTATTTGTATACTATTGTATATGTAATTTGTCTTGTGGAACATGTTATGTCTGTATATTTCTGTGTACATTTTGGGGGATATATATATATATATAAATATTATGCATTACTGTACTTTTGGTGGGACATAGGGATTTATTATTAGAATTTATATACACCAGTAGACGAGTATTCTATCTCAATAATCGTGGCTGATCATTTCTTTATGAAAATTAATTATTTTATTTAACAAGTATAGTAAGTGTCACCTTTAAAGTTCATTTAAATTGGATGAGTAATTATTCTAATTATTAATAGTAACTGTGAATGAAATCATTTACCTTCATCAATTTATATACTGCATTTTAAAAGAAACATATGATATAAATTTTATATTTTAATAAATAGTTTAATGGGAGTTTTATTTTGAGGTTAATGATTATTTTAAATTTTCAATTCATTGATGGTGTGACATAGCAATTATTTTCTTGGATTCAGTTTATATTATTCAGGTGGCCTTGTTGAGAGGGTATACTTCTTTAGTTAACCATTTAAAAGGGGAATTATAAACCACTGTTGTTTTTTTTGTTATTAATATTATGAGATAGAATAATAAAATGGGATTGTTAATTATTTAATTCTTGAGTTTTTATTGCAAGTCCCGTCTTACTGGATCCAGCGCAATTTTTAGCTTCTCTAGGCCTTAGCCTAGTTTTAATTAACTTGTAACCCCTCTTTACAAAAAGAAATATTCTTTTTGTTTTAACTACTCAAAATGAAGTAGGGGTTTCAATACGGCAGCCATTGGATGATATTCATCGTTACAGTAATGTGTTTTGGACAAACGTGAATTTGAAGAATTCTATGCGGCATCTTTGCTTATTAAAACTGGGATTAAAATTTTGAGTAACAAATTTTCTGGTGTTCAGTTATTCTGTTGTATTCCATTGCCCTAAAAACGAAGATCGTGCAACCATTATGGCAACAGTGTTATACAAAATTTTTTAAAGTTCCATGGGTGTACACAATTCGTAATGTCGAAATATATGCTAAATAAACGCAGTATGTCTTAATCATATAAATAAAAATAAATGGATAGTTGTTGGGATACCCGATGAGATATAATAAATGCCGACTAACACAAAACGTCAATCAAGGTAAAAGAGAAGTCAATCGTGTCGCAGGTCAAATAAAAACGTCGGAACTGTGGTGACGTCGACACGAACGACTTCCAAGGAAAGCAGACAATATACACGTATTGTTTAAAGGAGCCAACGTTCTACGAGAACAGACAATGAGTCTTATTTAGGTTGACTCAACTTCATATGTTGGCAACTCCATACTGGAAGTACTGTTAGAAACAAAAAGGTTTTAATTAATTGTTGAAAAGTTATGAACTAACAATCTAAGCTTTCCTGATATTTGTCTATATTATCGTTGTACACTGCACATTATCAGGCAAAATATCCGTAACACTTTGATATGCGTAAAAACCTAAAGCAAAGTCTGTTGAATGTCTTCCAATATCGGCATCAAAAACTTTGAACGATATATTCGGACGATTGTAGTAAAACTTTGTTTAGAGTTTTAGTAAAGAAGTTCAACTTATTACAACTATACTTAACTCAAATACTGTGGTAACGTTATTTCTTAATATTATGTAGTTTACCAAAATCTATTTTAAATTGTAATCCGGTATATTTTATACCGCTTTTTGACATGAAAATTTCATAAAGCTGAACATTCATCGCGTATTCGGTAGACTTACGTAGGTCTCCACTTTTATACCAAATACCAAATTTTTATTGTAAACTTGTGACGATTTAAAAAAATATTTAAATCGCACAAATAAAAAAATTGCTTTCAATATAAGTAAGAGTATTATCCACCCCTTACCTATGCCTAGATTCATGCAACAACGTGCAAATTGTCCCGTACCAACACGTTAAGAACTGTGTTATTTAGCTAATAATAATAATTACTTTAATTAAATAAATTATGTACAAAATAAATAAAGAAATTCATAATTCGTAACCAAAAGGTAAAATAATGTATTACGACTTAATTAGTAAATAATTAATATAACTTAAAAGAACGAACTATTTTCTCAGTGCGTAAAACCGCGCAAGCTACTGACCCCGTGCCGCTAAACATTGCATTCACTCGCCCGATAGACACCGAGATGTAAGGATGTAGCTACTGTGTTGTGAACATACACATAGGTGTATACCGTTAAACAAGATTTAATCAAGTTTATAATGAGTTCGATTTGACCTATTGTGACGATTTAATTGAAACTGTAATCTTAAATAAATAAAAATTAAATTTGCGAGCGATTAAGTTTTTTTAAATCGCACTATTAAACCTAAAGCCCCTGTACTAAATGAGAATGAGAATGAGAAGTGAATGAAAATCAACAGAAGCACTAATAAAAAGTCGAATTGTAAAAACTTATTAATATCACAATTAACCCTTTGCTAGTCATCATGCGGTGACCTGTTAGTTCCGGACTCAACGTGTTTATCGAGTCGTCTGTAATTTAGGAAGATATAAAAATCATAATGTTTGTAATTAGAAATTTGAAGGCACGAGTAGTAGTTAAAATAATTCACTTAAATTATATATGTATAATTAATGTATTGTTTTTGGTAATAAGAATGTCAATTTAAATAAAAATAGGAACTATATTGTCGCGGAGTACTTGCCCCTCTCCATTGTTATGTGCCAGTCGAATCTAGTAGAGAGAGTCACTATGCTGCCGTCAGACCGTACAGACGTATGAGCGAGAGTTCCACGAAAATGCATTTGTTTTTTAATTTGATTTTAAAATGTTAGCTACCACTGCTAAACGTGGCGAGCGTTGTGTAATGTGTGAATGATATAAAGATGTGTTAAGAAGAAAAATGTAATAAGTAAAACAAAAACTTAACTAGTAGTAAACAAGATGACGTCTCCCCTCAAGAGGTAAATACAAGTACAACCTTATACATGAAGATGTGATCTGCATAAACTCCATAAATACACGTATACGATGCATAAGACGCTGACGAGGACCTCCGTGGATCTACACCTACTTTCACAAAAGAAACTTCGATCTCCGCAGTGAACATCCTATCTAGTACTTGCCGAAGATACGACCCAGATGATGATGCCGACTTCAAGAATTCCAAAGAGAGACACCCCAGGACGAGGTTACTACGACCAATTGTAAAGGTGACTCGATAGCTTGCCTATCGAGAGTTAATCATATTTGATACACAACTCACATTAAAAAGAGACTTTTCAAAGACTATAAATTTTGTTTAAAATTAAAATGAGACAAGCTAAGACTTTACTGTAAGATTCAATATCATACGTTATAACGCCTTAAATGTAAATGTAATTTATAATCACTTTAAGTAATAATGCCATTCTTCAAACGGTAAAAGAAGTCTTGCAAGCGTCTAGATGAACTCAAAATACTTAGAAGTCTTTGCTATAAATATACTTAAAGTAAGCTCGGATCCGAGGTAAAAGAATACATAATCAGTTTGATCCCTAAGTTTTTATGAAAAGCATTTGAATATTTTAATCTAATTAATGATGTCATGGGATCTTTGAGTAACAGTTGTTAATAAAGAGAAGTCATCTTGTTACACATGAAAATGAGTGCATAAATCAGTGAAATACCTTCCCTTGTTTCCTTATAATTATCTTATGTAATTTGTTCAGTTAATTTGAGTTTAATAACAGTTCGTTACAACGTAGGCAGCCCATGTAATTGGCAAGTGTCAGTTAAGATGGGTTCCCTGGATTTGTAACGTGGCAATACGTTACACTATGTAGTATAATAATAATAATAATAAAAACAAAATTATAATGTAGTGCGTGAAGAAATATGTAAAGAATAAAAAAAAAGAGAAAAAGGAAACTTAGCCGACACATCTCTTAGCAAACTGTAAATGGTGAGAAATGTTACTTACCAGAATTTAGTGCTGATAAAATATGAACTGTAACCAAAAGTAAAATGTAAACTACCGACTCCGAAAGAAGATAACACAAACTGCAACCGGATGAACTTCTAGAACCAAAATCTAATCGTCTAGGAAGAGACTACCAGAAACAATCAACCTCATGGAACTTCAAGAGCAACCGTGGATCACACCCTAGAAGAGGACTGAAGATGACCATCATGTACCCCACAGCATACGCATTGTTATATTCAGGTGATATCAAAACATAATATTTGTAACACTAATTCATTGTAAAACAACAAGACCAGTAACAAAAGAACAGTAAAGAACTTTTGATAATTTAAAGTTTAATATATATATTTTTGTAATTACTGTAATGAAGTAGTAATGACATTACGATGTTTAGATTTAAATTAATTTTAAAATTTACAACCAAAATTATTCTTCTAATAATTTGGTTGAAGTTGTAATAAAAACATAACTAAGTTGAGTCCCGGATCCGAGGTACTAAAAACAATATATAGCTGAATGATTTTGATATAGAAAGAATAAAGAGTAAAATATACAAAATATTTAATGCAGAAATTTTTAGAATCTGAGTTTTAAAAGTAAAGTAAAGTATGAGAGGTAAATATGTTAATAAAGAGATGTTTCTGCTAACACCCAACGAGTGAATAAATTTATACAATCCTTGCTTAATTCCTTAATAATAAAGTGTTATAATTTGTTAGTGATTAAGGTTTACTAACAACGGCAGCTAGTTCAATTAACAGGTAACAAATTGAACTGGTTCCCGACTTTGTGATATCTTAACAAGGGAGACGTCACAAACTCTTGTTTTTATTTTTGTTAACAGTTTTGTTTATCTAACTTGTTTAACATCTTAGGGTATCTAACTGGATATTCCGTTCCAAGACACTATAGCAATGTACCTTTGTCTGTTGTTGTAGCCCATGCTGTTCTTTTACTTTACGGTTGCGAGTGCTTAGTTTTTAACACAGCAATTTTCTCCGGGATTTACGGAATGTGTTGCAAATTTCAAACTGGCACGGTTTCAAGCTGTTTGTGCCAAGTACGGTACTCTTCTTTATTATGTCCTAAATTTGTGTGTACAGCCGACACACAGTTTCTTGCAAACTTACACTACTGATTTGAGAGGTCTGCGTTACCACCGACTTTTCATGAATTGTCCAATGGCAGTCGTCGTCGTCATCCTTAACGGTTTAGGGTAGTAGCCTGTTCCAGTCTCAGTGGAAGTCATCCAACCATTGCTTACGGGGTCTACCCACAATTCTCTTCCCCCTTTGATGAGAGTCAAGGGAGCTTCTTGAAAATCTAGTTGGATCCATTCCCTCTACATGTAACCGCCACTCCGTTTTGTACCGGGAGATTTTCTCTTTTAAGCTTTCACCTATGCCTAGCTCCATTCCAATATGATAATTTCTGATATGATCTGTCCTGGTACAATCCTTTACAGCCCTCAAGAACCTCATTTCCGCTCCTTGTATTCTAGATGTAACTTTGGCCTTTCTAATCCAAGTCTTGTTTACCATACAGTACTTGAGGTACTTGAAGTCAGCTACCAATACAGTAGTTGAGGTGTGGCCATTACATTATAATATTTCTATTGCGTCTCTTTCTTTGTTTTCTCTTTAAATATTTAATGATACAGCCACAAAGCGACTGGATGTTAAAAGCAGTTAAAAGTTATTTGCTTAAGTTTTATCAGTGATTCAATAAAAATAACAAACGACAACGGTCGACTGTCTTAACATTTTTTTTTGTTGATTTATTATAGATAGACGTCACTATGACGCCATTGTCGTCGTTAGGTAGGAAAGTAAGGTGTTATAGGTAGGACTTGTAATATCACCCGACATACTAAACTGTTACACCAGTTGCTGATCAAACAACAATCTGTTCTCGAACATCAAATTTATTACTTGGCATTACTGTCATTAAGAAAATGATGAATATATTTATTGTACTAAACTATCTCGTACGTTGTCCTAAAGAAGTAGATTCTTCCCATTAGTGTACTTAAATTATATTATGCTTTAGAGCACGACTAAGTAAGCTAGGTACAAGAAACATATTCCAACACCACATTTGGATCCTAACCATGAGTACCATAAATACGTGTATATAGTAATATGAGCCACTGCGTAATATTCTTTCCTTTCCCACAAACGTCAAGTCAGTTTTAATATTCAATTTATTATTTAATTTGGTAATGTGCAGACACTACTTTCTGGATACTTGAATGAGAGAGAGAGAGAGAGAGAGAGAGAGAGAGTGTGTGTGTGTGCGTGTGTGTGTGCGTGCGTGCGTGCGTGCGTGCGTGCGTGTGTGTGTGTGTGTGTGTGTGTGTGTGTGTGTGTGTGTGTGTGTGTGTGTGCGCGTGCGTGTGTGTGTGTGTGTGCGCGCGTGCGTGTCCAAAGCAAATAATGTTTGGAATTCATTTGATTTTCTCCTCTTCATTACTAAAGATATTAATGAATAGTAGTACTATTCCATAACCAATAAAAGAGTATGTTATTTTAGGGGAAGCAGATAAATATAGTAATGCCAGGTTTCTTCCTAGACTGTCATCTGTTGACAAACTAATTGTCTATGTTTCTATATAACGAACAAGGTATATGTATGTGTGTGTGCCCGCGTGGGCACTCCCGTTTTTTTTATTTTTTTTTTTACAAATTATCAGTGAAATACAAAACGATGCACGCTTATAAAGTCAATATATAAGAAATATCTCCTGTAAATATGCCATTCAAATTACCGTTAGTAATGAACTGTTATAAATAACTGTATGGCTGTAATCGCAGTTTTGGCAAATTAAAGTTTATGAACTTTGACAGCTGACAAATTAATAACATTTCGTTTTACATATCATCTTGTAATTATAATATAGATAATATTAATATTAGTAATAGTAATAATAAAATAGTACTTATAATAGATAATATTATAATCGAGATAATTAAAATTATATGTATTAAAATGTATATTATGCGCTCAATTGTCAAGCAAGTATTTTCTTCTTCGCTCCCATCGCTCTCTCTCTCTCTCTCTCTCTCTCTCTCTCTCTCTCTCTCTCTCTCTCTCTCTCTCTCTCTCTCTCTCTCTCTTTCTCTGTATCGCTCTAATTTATCTTCCTTAAATGCATACATTATTGACATGTGGTTACGTAATTTGTATAATTAATTCATAAAATGAGTGACTTGCACACTGTCGTGAAAAGCCGTAGTCTGGAGTGTAAGAGAGATAAAAAAGTCACGACAACGGCTCTCTGCGAGATAGAAAAATGACTGCAATGAAGAACTGTGCTAAAGTGAAGCGGAAATAATTCACTCTGGGAAGATAAAGCATTGTATAATTCTGAAGTTATTTCTTTCAGCATTAAGTAAAAGAAAAGTTCAGTTAAGGAAAATTCTCGTTCATATGGTTCTGAATACCTAGAAACTACTTCAGTCATCATCTTTAAAACGTCTCTATATAAAAGTTAAAATTGTATAAAATATAAACTTGGGAAAAAGGAAAAGATCCTCCGAAAAGATCTAAGTAGTAGAAATGGATTTTGTGCAGAAGGTTTTGTGGGGTGTCCAGGCCTCAGTGCTTTAGAAATGACGGTATAAGGGCGAATTGGATGGTGGTAAGTCAGTTTTATACACCATAAATACACAGCGCCATACATGGTATGGCCACGTGGAACGGATGCTTGACTGTGTATTGGGCCAAAAGGTGATAGACTGTGTTCCTTGTAGACGACGGAAACGGGGTAGACGCAGGCGATTATGGAAAAAAAGAGATACTTGGCGAGACGAGACAAGAGGCTTGCAACGTGATGATAGGTGAACAGAAGCCTCTTGTGTGTAAGGTGAGAGAGACTGTAGTAGCTGTTGAAGAGCTGAAGACTGCCTATTGGTGGATGGTAACAACAGTATACACCGACATATCCGAACCTGCCTGTGTTACCTTAAGACATTATGTATTAGAACTGTGGTTTACTATCAAAGTTACAATATAAAAAGAGGTTGAAAATTTTTATTTGTAGTGTTGGAGAATATTCTGAACAGAGACACTACAGATTGAAAGAGAATCGGATGAACTTGTTATGACAAGACTTGACGAAACTGCTGAAAATAACTGTGGAAAGATGTAATATTTATTGCGACATTCTAGCTGCTTGGGGGAATGATGAAGTGTTATAGCATTTGGGAAAGACCTAGGTTACAGTATACGCAGGAAGTCGAGTAAGGAAGATAATATAAGGAAGTGATTAAATTAGGTCTGGAACGGGAGAAGTTTCAGGCCTACCAACCTACAAATAAGAAGAAAACCATTGGGATAATTGTGATTTAATTAACCCCAGTTAATGTGAATTAATTTAATGACAATTAATTACTATTGTGAACTTCAAACAAATGTAGATTTAAATTATCGTATGTGTGAAGATATGGTTGAATTATTGTTGAATTACGCGCTTTATAGGTATGAAGATAAAAAAATTGTTCTCATTGTAAGTGACTGGCGGTAAAAATTTAGACTTTAGGAAACGCATCAAAATTCGTCTCTTTCTTTATGTTTATTAACAAAAGTAGCCTATATGGGCTACATGAATGAATAAAAACAAGCCTCTTTTCCATCCGGGTTAATAATCTCTGTACTCTTACCAAAATATCATCCGGGTTAATATTTGTATGTCTTAGCCAAAAATCGGTATGGAGAACCATACACGACTTCGATGTTCTAGGATTTGTATTTAAAAATTTACTTCAATTCGGTTCGATAATTTCTAAAAAGAAAATATCTCCCACCTTGTAAATCGAGTTTTATGTTTGACAAATTGAAATGAAATATTTCCATAGAAACTACTTCTTTGTTGCCGATAACTCAGTACACATATAAATATCGCTATGGAGCGATACATGACTCATGACGCTCGCTATGGCGTGATTCATGACTTTCATGTTCTAAGATTATATTTAAAATCATTTTCGAAATAAAATCTTTCCATAGAAACTACTTCTTTCTTCATCCTTAACCACAGTACTGTGGTTACTGACGTATACCACCTCACGTTAGCGCACTCGATTTTCACTGATGATGGCAGTCAATGGCACTGCCAAAACGTCTGGTTTTGCAGAAAATATTGGACCACGGCCAAACACATATAAAAATTATCCCCTCCCCCTTCAACTACCCTTATAATTTATAAATATTTCATCTACCTTTCTACGGTGGATTATTATGACCTTTTTTTCAGGGTACTTTATGTATCAAAATTAAGTACTATACTCTGGTTAATACATAAAACTTTGCAGTTAAACTACCCTTTCCCTTAATCGATCTTCACCAGAATCAAAAGGCCTTGAGTACTCTACAACTGAGGCACTTATGAAAAAAATTATTTGATTCTGTTTGAATTTGTGGCAGTTATCGTTCGCTATAGAAAAAAAATCATACGTAGACACTTTTCGGAAAATGGCTTTCCTTCATGTTTTTACGGTAGTAGAATCAGAATCAACCCTTATCTCGAACAACGATTATTTTTGCCATCACCATACTTCCATTTCCTTATGGAACATGGAAGTAAAAAACTATGAATTGTTATAAAGAAAATACAACGTATTTATGCTTTGATTTTTAAGCAAAGCATAAATGTAACTGAATAGAAAAATAATTTGTATAATTTTCATTACAAAATTTCTTACAATATTCTGGCTTGTATATTTACTCGCTGTCTGCAAAGAAATAATGGAGCTCTTTGTTTAGTTATTTTCTTTTCCTTTTTTAGTACTTACCCATCCTCTGTCTCCAACTTTCCTTTCTGCATCAGACGTTGTTAACCATTTTATAAACGTCACATGTCGAAAATATCCCAATTAGTTTCCATCGTCCTTAGAAAATCGTTCCAGTTATAATCGCTAGCTGTAGAAGAACGTTGTACTAAAAGCTTTTACAAAACCTTACCTACAAATCTCAATTATTGTGAAAAAGACAATACTTTGTTTTTAAGAATATAGTTCTCTAAGTAACATAAACTCCTCCTTTACAAAAGTATCACTAGGTAGCTTATACCAACCAATCACACGGTACACTTTCTATTTACATTGTTACAAAAATAGCGTTTTTAGTACAGTATAATTGAATAGACACCAAAGAAAAAAACAATAACAAGTTTTATACGTCACTTAAAACAATATTATACTATAGTTAAATTCAATTATCTGTTGCGAACTGTTCAGAGTAATCAACAGCAATTATAAAAGTAACTAGGCTTAGTAAATTGCAGTCGAAAACTCTTAATTCACGAGCCCTTAACTCTCCCTGATGTACAAAATCGATACCGCCCAGCTTCTCTCGATATACGTAGAAGTATCGGAAATAATCTGGAACGATATAGATATAGCAATCAATATTTTCTCAGCTCAAGTTTTACAAGGTAATGGCTGTCCCTATGCTTCTTTGTGGAAGTGACTCATGGATAACGAGACAGAGAGATAAAAGCAGCATACAAGCAGCGGAGATTAAATTTCTAAGATCCGTCGAAAATTGTTCTAAACAAGACCGATTTAGGAATGAAGAGATTAGAAAAGTGTTGGAAATATACAACAAAAATGAGAAAATAGATTTGCATAGAAGAAATTGGAAGGACGACCTGGACCGTATGGATGAGCTGACTACCAAAAGCAGGAAGTAGATACAAGCCAGCTGGAAGAAGTAGCGTAGGGAGATCAAAGAAAAGATGGGAATAAATCCTATGAAACCGGAACAAGTCACCAAGGCCTAATAATTGTTGGGGAAGAAGAAGAAAAAAGAAAAAGCAATCAATGTTAAATGAAATTTGCGACATTCAGCATTTTATTATTATTTCATGGTTACGTTCTGTAGTCGATTATTTCATGATCGATGTCAATAGTCCTTTTATTCGTTTATGCATTGCCGTAATAATATTTTCGGAAAACTTCAACATACATTCAGTATTTAAAAATCTGTAACTAGTAATACATTAGCTTTCACACCTAGAGGACACACACTTGGAAAAAACAAACAACTACGTGTATACTATGAGGTAATCTTCAAAACGATATAAATGTAATTCGGTAACGAAAAACCAAATTCAGTAATGGAAAAGTGCGTCATTGACTAACATAGTAATAATTAAAGGTTCCAGTCTAAAACGCTCCCGATCGTCGCCAGTGTACTATATTATACAACCAATTCAAAAATATATAGTGTATAATGAAGTGTATAGCTTGAACTGTGTCCATTGAAAGAACAAATAGTGAAACATTGTGAAAGATACGTCTGTAAGTTACAGTTTCATCTTAAGGTTATAGCTACGAAGAAATAAAAAAAAGGCGGAAAAGCGTTAAGAGCGGAGTACTGCTGCCAACCAATCTTCGGATTGACCACTAAAGAAGAAGAAGAAGAAATTAAATAAAAATTAATAGCCCAACACACAGTGCTGTTATATTATTATACCTTTAATAATAATTTATAGACCATTTATACTATGAGGTAATCTTCAAAACGATATAAATGTAATTCGGTAATGAAAAACCAAATTCAGTAATGGAAAAGTGCGTCATTGACTAACATAGTAATAATTAAAGGTTCCAGCTAAAACGCTCCCGATCGTCGCCAGTGTACTATATTATACAACCAATTCAAAAATATATAGTGTATAATGAAGTGTATAGCTTGAACTGTGTCCAGTGAAAGAACAAATAGTGAAACATTGTGAAAGATACGTCTGTACGTTACAGTTTCATCTTAAGGTTATAGCTACGAAGAAATAAATAAAAAAAATAATTTAAAAAATTAAAAAACACGACTGCCAAAAAAATAAATGAATAAATAAAAAATAAATTGATAAAAAAACTAAATAAAAAACTAAATAAAAATAATATTTAGTAAAAATCACAAAATCTAAATAAAGTCGATTTAAAAAGCCAAAAACAAGGTATTGAAATTCAGCTCTGATCAGATTTAACGAAAATGTTATGAATGATTAAACGCATAGTAATTTTATTAGATTTAAATTACTTTTCGATGTTGAATATATATCAATGCATCATATGAAGACTACAATTATACAAAATATTGCTGATAAAATTTTGCTCTTCAATTTTAATTTTCAATGCAGTCGGGGGGCTGTTTAATGAAAAGAACAAATCTATTTAGAAACAGCCTCCGACTGCATTGAAAATTAAAATTGAAGAGCAAAATTTTATCAGCAATATTTTGTATAATTGTAGTCTTCATATGATGCATTGATATATATTCAACATCGAAAAGTAATTTAAATCTAATAAAATTACTATGCGTTTAATCATTCATAACATTTTCGTTAAATCTGATCAGAGCTGAATTTCAATACCTTGTTTTTGGCTTTTTAAATCGACTTTATTTAGATTTTGTGATTTTTACTAAATATTATTTTTATTTAGTTTTTTATTTAGTTTTTTTATCAATTTATTTTTTATTTATTCATTTATTTTTTTGGCAGTCGTGTTTTTTAATTTTTCAAATTATTTTTTTTATTTTATTCCTTTTTGTGTTTAAAAAGAGTATAATGGGAATGTGCAGTGTGTGCGTGCGTGTGTTCGTGCGTATGTGTGAAGTGCAAAAAAATTTCAATGTTTACATAGTTTTATTTAGAAACTTTATTATGTACATAGTATAATTAGCGTATGAACTTATAAACTTATAAATATAGTATAACTTTATTTTATATACTATTATATAACTAGTATAATAAAAACATTACGATAAATTGCTTTATAAATTATATAATTAACTAAATAATTTCATTTATTAAAAATGATAAAGAAAAAGCTTTGGTCTACAGATTTCTGAGTCGATTTAATTCCTCAAGTGAGTTTTTATCGTGCGGTTCATGCAACAATTTTCGTGGATCCAAACAACTTATTGCTAATCCCTCTAATATTTTCACACGACTTAGTGCGACGTAGGCCTGACCCTTGGCAAAAATATTATTACTCAAATCAATGACTGCTTTGTCTAAAGTAGTGCCTTGGAGTTTATGTACTGTTACAGCCCAACACAATATTAATGGCAGCATACGTCGTTCTACTTTGCCCTGGCCTCGCAAAGCATCATATTTAACAGTGGTGGGTTCTATCTTTACTCCAATACCAGCAGTATTTCCCCTAATTGATCTGTCATCAAATTCTACAAATACGGCTTGTGGAAGCTCACCAGGTTGAAGCTGATCTCGACGTAGCGCAGGCCACTCAATTTTTCTAATGATGCCGATTGCTCCGTTGACCAGACCATGATTAACATTAATGTTTTTTCGCAACATTACCCTAGATCCGACTCCGATTACTAAAGAGTTTGGAATACCTCCAGTTTTGTTTGGATCCGTTGGTATGAAGTCTTTCTTTAACTTTTGTCCGTAATTCTTAGCTTCGACAGATACATCCACCGCTGCAATATCGTAAACTTTAGATGATGTTTTCAACTTTTCAGTCATCATAGTAGTATATTCTTCTACCTGTTTAGTGGTTAGGAAAATACGCAGACACTCGCCATCAGCAAATTCATCTGTCAAAGGAACTCTTCGACGATCTAAAATTTCTAGCTGATGCATGGTGAGTTGGCCGACTCGTAAATTATTTAGAATGTCTATAAAAGTAGTGTCGTTAGCTTGCCGCATATTTTGAGGTAATTCACAGAAACTAAACAGTGTCCACAAATTAATTTCAGCTGATAAGTAATGAGCCTGCTTGAAGCAGTAGGTACCACCAACTGCTTTTGATACAGGTGGCAACTGCATTAGATCGCCAAACAAAATAATATTGATACCCCCGAAGAGAGCATCATTCATTTTAAGCTGTTGCAACCTTAAGTGAATATTTCTTAGGGTACCATTGAGATTTCGTCAATGATTAACCAATTAATATGCTTCCACCTTAGCCGTTCCCTTTGAAGACGTTCACCAGTAAGAGGGCGAAGAGCTGTCACCTTGCCTTTTTCGATAGGAAGGGCAAAAGTAGAGTGCAAAGTGCTACCTACTGGACCAATAAACGAACAAAAAAAAATCCTTAGAACCGATCACATGTATTCACTTCCGGTCAAAACCGGAAGTCAACTCACGGTGATATATAGCCTATGACACTTCTGGTGAAGTAAGGAATCCATCGAGCCATCGAACATCAAAATCGGTAAAGCCGTTAAAAAGTTATAGTGGAACAAACATACATACATACATACATACCCTACCACTGAAAACATAACACTCCTTTTTGGCAGTCGTGTAAAAAAAGGCGGAAAAGCGTTAAGAGTGGAGTACTGCTGCCAACCAATCTTCGGATTGACCACTAAAGAAGAAGAAGAAGAAGAAATTAAATAAAAATTAATAGCCCAACACACAGTGCTGTTATACTATTATACCTTTAATAATAATTTATAGACCATTTTATTCGTTGGCATATACAACATAGTAAGATGTAATAATGTTTATAAAAATGCAAGAGTGGATGAGAGCAATCTTGTCGTGATTGAACTTATTTACTTGGTTAACACAATGACTTTATGACAAGAAACTAAAAAAAATATTTATGTGTTGACTGAATAATTAATTAGACTATTTGTTTAGTGTAAACAAATTTTTACACTTTAGTGATCATTTGATTATTTAGTGTAAACTGAATTGGGCCGCTTTGAGTCCAGTATTTATACCTCTACCCCCTTGCATTGTAGTCTAGACTAAAACATTGTATTAGCTACACTAAAGTCCTACAGGATCACAGAACGGCGAGCTTTACGCTTAATACACCGCCGACCTCTCCGCACCAAAACCTCCAATACGGCTTTATATGTCTGAAATACAACATTCCCAGACTTAGACATCTTTCTACACAAAATACACTCGAAATAGGCCAAAACACCCAAAACCCACACAGCAAAACTCCTACAATCCATCACCACTACCATCAATAGACCAGTCTGAAATACCCGGCCCCTCCACTTCCTCATCAACCGCCTCCTGGCTCGGATAAGCCTCCACCCAGACATCGAAGAAGAAGAATCCGCATCAGAAGGGTGGACTTCCTAATGAGCGAAAGCGGCTTCGCTACACTGAATAAAATGAATTATATTAAACTGTACTCAACTCCTCCGCCCCGTTCACAAACATCATCTACTCCAACTACGAAATAATAAAATAAAACCACTAATTCCATAAATACTCACTTTAAAACCTACAAAAACCTGTCCCACGCCGATTCCTTGACGCCATTTCGACGCTTCCCATCATCTTTAGCGTCACACACTGCTCGTGTCTGGCCGCCTATGTCTTTAAGTTTGGCACTAAAACACCCCCTCACTCTCTCCTAGAGGCTGCTATACCTTAATCAACTGGGACACACTCTCTTTAATTTCAGGTACCACCACGTTCTCATCGGGCTGGCGTGCGAACCCAACCAACCAGCAATCCTAACCACACGGGTGAAGGGGGTTTGCCCCAGAACAGGCTGAGACTGGCCCTAACAAGGACCAGTCTCGAACAACTCGAAAAAAAAAGCATTGTAGTCTAGTAGCGAACCTGGATCCCTGTATGGTAGGGGCAGAACGACTAGGACATAGCAGAACGTTACGCAGCTCTGCCGTCCAGAGTCTCGCGCGCCAATGTCCATAATCACGTACGCACTCAGTGATGTGGCTCTAGGCCTATTTATTTCATCAGCGTAACAATATTAAGTCGCGCGCGCGCGCATACACCCACATACACACACACATAACAGAGGGGAGAAGACTTGTTACCGTAAACATAAATGTCAAATATAAAAACTGTGTTACATCTTTCCCCAAAACGACCCCAAATTATGAAGAGTCATTATACTCGGGAAGCTTTATATTCGCGCGTAACAACAAATACGGGGTAATTTCTTACGGTAAACGTTTCTAATACGTTGTGGGCAAATCGCCGAGAAATGGTCAGCAAGCATTTGTGTTCGTACAGAACACCGTTGTTAATCACCAACTGTTTTCAAAGCACCGCCGTTCGAGTAGTAAAGTCAGTTTACACCCGTATTCAGTCGACGACGACACAGTCTGTCGCAGCATACGATAAACATGCGTTACTCTGTTTACGAGTCTTCTCGTAATTGAGTTTTACGAAATAGATTACCGTCTGGAATGGTATAAATTTGGCTTTACCGGCGACATCACAACGTGGCGCTAAAGCTTTATTAAAGGTTTATTACTTGCTTCCATAATTTGCATGAGGAAACAGTTTAAGATAAAATGTTCTTATGCATACTCCACAGAGTTTAGCTGCATTAAAATTCTGAGATTTAATACGCATTCTATGGTACCACGCATGGGATGTTTAACAGTTACAACACAATGAGCTATAGTGCGCAACCCCAAGCACATTTCAAGATTTACTTGCAAGCACAGCCATAAAGATTTCTGGTTCATGTAGTAATCAAACAAACAAGGAAGAAGACAATTTCTGCGAGATCTGGGACTAACCTATAGTAACCCGAAGAAGCGGACGGAAGGAGCCATATGAACAGGACCCCGCGTCGGTGGCCAGGGTCCCCATACTAATTCGCAGCGGCTTCAAATTGCTGAAGACGTGTCTCCTTGCGAGTGTTTAATAACATGTTGGACAGGATTTCACGGAAATTTAAAGGAATGGAACAGAAAGATAGTCTCCTAGCGTGGCCAACAGGCCGGACGTAATGCCGGGCTGTTTTGACCAGAGACTACAGTTTATGTGAGCTCAATCTATATTGTACAGAAAGGTAACAGATATAGGGTGAGGCAATGAAAGCGCAAAAATTACTACTTTTTTTAAAATGTATTTGAAGTTAAGTGAGAACGAGATAAAAGTGAAGGACATCTAATGACCTTTTATGTATATATGACTTAATACTTACGTTTTAAAAATTACGTCCCTAAATAAAATTTATGCACAAGCTGGCAGTCTCTCAGTCACTTCAAGAAGCTGCATACGACACGCTGCAATGGTAGTACCCTCAAGCCTTTCAAGCCTTCGGTTCTCTGCGTGAACTTATTTATGTCATGCGGACATACATGGAAGATTCTGAATTTTAAGTAGACCCATAGAAAAAAATCATGAGTATATAGTCTGATAACTAAGTGAACAAGTGTGTTACCAAACAAACCATCCGCTGAGACGTTCTCCAAGGATAACCCTTACGGTGTGCATGGGATTTCGGTTGTGTAGACTGTGGCCCCGTCTTTTTGAATCAGCAATCCCTTATCAATTAAATACGACCAGCATTTACAGTTTCTGGATTCTCGTTTATACCTTTACAGAAATATGGATTACAAAATTGAATAAATATATGATATTGTTACGACGGTCTTCTTGATCGCCGTATGGTATAATAATGTCAGCTAATAGAGTCTCGCACAGTTATAACACAATACCTCACTTGAATAAATCGCCACTTAAACTCACTGAGTAATCGCCGACGTAAACTGAACTGACCGTCGCTGGATGCTTATATTTATAGCCCGCCGAGATGCCAGAATAAGATGTCACTTTTGGATGATGCGTTACACAACTGCCTCTTACGGGCGCTTTTGAATCCACTAGAAACAGTGTCATGTCTGGCCCTGAACACAGAGTGCGCGGACTGGTGAGGTCTGGAACAGCCTCGATTGTTGATGCGATATAAGTGTCATCTCAAAGTAGCAGCAATATGTACGCACACACACATTACAGCTGGTGTTAATGAGAAGAATGATCCAGCAAGTGTGGACAAGAAAATGTTAATAGTAGAGGGAAAGTGGTGATTCTGCCAACGATGAGGGGGGTAGAGGACATGATTTATGGCTCTGACGTCACCGCCTCTACCCCCCTCATCGTTGGCAGAATCACCACCGTGGTAGAATTGGCTCTGACGTCACAGATTCATGACATCACAGATCCCTCTACCCCCTCATCGTTGGCAGAATCACCACCGTGGTAGAGGGAATGCGACGAGGCGTTGACGGGTTCCGAAATTTCGAGACGGCATTGGTGATGGGTACCGTTACACGAAAAGTTTGGGTTAATTGACGGTTCCCGAAATTTGGTGATGAATGACGACACCGTGACAGGTCCTATTGGATATTAATTCATCGTTGGCAGAATCATCACTGTGGTAGAGGGAATGCGACGAGGCGTTGACGGGTTCCGAAATTTCGAGACGGCATTGAGCAAGGTGATGGGTACCGTTACACGAAAAGTTTGGGTTACTTGACGGTTCCCGAAATTTGGTCTCACCGGGATGTGAACCCGGTTCGCAAAACCGACATGCTAACCGTTACACCAAGAGACCGTTGTTGTTTTATCGTACTTTATTTTATTTAAAAATAATGTTATTATATCAATCATATATAGAAAAACATAGATACAAACCTAATTATAGAAAATAATGATTGATTATATCTCTCATATGTAGTATACCACTGATAAGTAACTATTTGCAAGTATTTATATTGTGCATATCCTTGAACTTGAACGTGCGATCCTTTGTGAGGTATTACATTGACCGTAGGGTAAAAATAACTTGAACAGGATGTGCTTAACAGTGTGTGTAGTTTAACATCTGTTGTAGAGTATAAAAGACGCGTTCATGCTATGCAACTATATCAGTTACTTGTCGCACTGAAGGGAAGGTATGTTATATTTATGTTACCTTTGTGAATTTAAATAATATTTGTTTTAATACATATTTCAGGTTGAATAATTTTAAATCAATGTTATTATAAAACAGATGAATATGTAATCGTTATTCTAACAGTAGACGTATGTGTCTTATAGAGAAAATTCGCTTTACAATGTGATATGAAATGTAAATGTATAATCATATAATATTGCATATGTTTGTCTGAGGATGTTATTATATTACAGAATTTGATTGTGTGTAGACACTTCTCACTGAAATATTTTAAGTGTATGAATATATTTGTTCCAATCTCATCGGTATGCACACACTCTGAAAACTGGTTTTTTGAAGCCAGCTGAGCTCTATACGACTTGCGGTGGGTGTGTGTGTCTGTGTGTCGTACGGCGCTAAAAACAGGTTTTTTGTAACGAAACGCATGAGGTCTGTGACGGGTCACTGTTACGTCGCGTGTGTGATGGCGCGCATAATAATTATTCTACAAAGTGTATTTGTTTTTGTGTATACTTATAATCGTTGTATATGTTTGTAGTGAAGGGTGCCGTTTATAAAAAAAAAGGGTTTGGTTGAAATTATAGTAGAGTAAATTATTGTGTAACAATGTATGTACTGAAAGCGCACGATTATTATGGTCTTGGTTCATAGAATTGTTTTATGTGTAACAATGTATGTGTTGAAAGCGTACGGTAGGAATTACATTTTTATATTTGTTTAAAGGGTATAATAACAAATGCGATATATATTTCATACATTTTTTTAATAACATCGAAAGATTTTTACACATAAGACAATTGGTAATTACTATACATTACCACAAAAATATATTTTACAATTGTGTACAGTATATATTGTTATAGTACGGGACATAGCATTGTAAGCTTCGAGGTGATGCAATAGTAACTGCAGTATTGCCATGTCGCTTCACTCACACTCACGGTCGCGTTACACTACGAAGCCAAACAAACAACGTCAGCGCATTCTCGTACAATAGAGATAACACACACACACACACACACACACACCTCACGTTTCTACATCGGTGAACTACTACGATCAAAGAGAATACGTCGCCCATTATCGTACAATAGAGATAAAACACACACACACACACACACACACACACACACACACATACCATAAGTCCTCTTCTTTCCTCTGTTTTTTCTTTCTTTATATAATTTTTGTGTTGTTTTCAATTTTGTAAGTAATTATTTTCTTTATTCTTTATTAATATGACAATTCTCTTTACATTTTATTTGTTTTTAAAACAGTCGTTTACATTATATGTTATTTAATGAAACACTTCATTTTTTTTTTAATTTGGTAAAGAAAAATTATACACATTATAATAAAAATATACACAAAAATTTAAGCATTATAATTATTTTTAAATTCTTTCAATCAGAACTGGATTCGCTATCTTCTGAACTTTCTTCCGTCACTGCAATCACCATACGTTCTATAGCAAAATCTCTAGGGCATTCTTTTTGGTAATCGTCCTTTTGAAGCTCTTCGGAATGTCGGACGCATTTTCTCCAGTCTTCAACCGTTACTTTAGCTATCGCTTCGTCCATCAGTCTTTCAAGGTCGACCATTTTAAAAGTATTATTTCGATCGGCCACATATCCTTTCACCTGTGCCCACACCAACTCAATTGGGTTGTAATGTGCATGATAAGGTGGAAGGCGTACAACCTCATGACCCATTTCGTAGGCTATTTGTTCAATTTCATATATTTTCAGCGCATTTTTTATTTCGTTTTTGTTTAGCAATTGAACCCTCGTTCTTGCACAGAAAATTCAATTTTATGATTTCTCAACCATTCTTGAATTCCCAATTTTCTCCAGTTTGATTTAGGAGCTTTCTCAGCAAGTGCGGAATGATAACTCGCGTTATCCATTACTATGACAGAACTGTCTTCCAGTAAATAGAGGAAGTTGACGAACCACTCTTTAAAAAGGTTTTGAATTCATTTCGTTGTGGTAATCTGTATTTAATGAAGATTTTTGTGCGTGGAAAATTAATTTGCATTCCTTCACGAACCCTGTCTCAGCTGATCCCGCATGAAGTACAATTAATCTCCCACCTTTTCCGACTGGCACTTTTAAACCACCCCTTTCCTCTGGGTCCTGCCAAATCATTGATTTGCTGTGATTTTGGTTCACCCATGTCTCGTCCAAATAAAATGTGGGCCTTTTTAAAATGCCATTTCGAATTTCATGCATTTTCTCAGAAAAGTAGCGCGAGCACAAGCAATATCTACTCTTTCCATTAAAAATTTTCGGCCGTCATTACACTTTTTATATTTAAATCCAATCTGTTTCAAAATTCGCTGCACTGATTTCTTGGAGCCCCTAAAATTTATTTGTTCAGCCAAATGCTGTTGGATTTTTCCCGATGTTCGGTATTCTCCACGTTCATAAAAACTAAAACACATCTTCGCACAACATCTTTGTCGAAGTTGTCCAAATTTGTTATTGTCGGCTTCTTTTTAAAATGCTTCCGCGGCGTACCAAACTTAGGTTCATTTCCTTCACACTTATCTGCGCCTCGCTTTACGCCTTGAACTGTCGATCGACTTACTCCACAAGCTTCGGCAGTCAACTCTTGAACCCTTTTAAAATTCAACTTTTCAACCTTTTTTGGATCGTCCGCGAGACTCTGTAAAAAGTTGTAAACATTGGCAATGATGTGTTTTCCTTGTTTTCCTAAGTCCTTTTACCAGAACTTCCTCTGTTTGATGACACTGTAGGAGTTTGAGGAGCCTCAACAATTTGTAAATTATTATTATCATTCATCGTGAATAAGCCTTATATAACAATATAAGGCAACAATAATTAAATAACGACAATAATACAATATAACAAAAATGATTTATAAAAAGTTTAAACGCGTAATCTTAGAGCTACTGAATGTAATATGTACGTGGGTAATGTTGAGAAGACGGATATGTTTATCCTGTAGCAAGTGGAATGACATGTCAATGGAATGTGAAGTGTTTGCAACAGACCTCCCCTCGCCGCCGTTGCCTACGCATACCATGTGTAACGCGCGACAACGCTGTTGGGCGAGGGGCGGGGAAGAGCTGTTACTATTGCGTCACCTCGAAGCTTACAATGATGTGTCCCGTACTATAGTAAATCTGTTTTAGCCTGTGTATGTTACGTACATGATACAATGTTATGCATTTTTTAAAAAGGATTTATTAAAAAAATCACGTTCTCTTTCTGTCACGCCTTCTGTAGATATCTGTTTAGAATATTATGTATTACATAATTGTACAAAATTAAGCTCAATCTTTATAGACTACACACGCACATCTACATGCATAATACAAT
Source organism: Magicicada septendecula (assembly GCA_034769895.1). Lineage (NCBI taxonomy): Eukaryota > Metazoa > Arthropoda > Insecta > Hemiptera > Cicadidae > Magicicada > Magicicada septendecula. The sequence goes on from CM068368.1 coordinate 101,698,936, forward strand.
TGGTAATTACTGAACATTACCACACAAATATTTTTTACAATTGTGTACAGTATATATTGCCAGTAAATCTGTTCAGCCCTATGTATGTTACATACATGATACAATGTTATACATTTTTTGAAAACGATTTATTAAAAATCACGTTTTCTTTATGTCACGCCTTCTATAGATATCTGTTTAGAATATTAAGTGTTACATAATTATACAAAATAATCTCTCACTGTACATTCATAAGAGAATTGTAAATTACAACAAGACAATTCTGTTCAGGTCTATGTATGTTACACACATGATACAATGTTATACATTTTTTTGAAAAGAAGTTATTAAAAATAATTTTCTGTCACGTCTTCTGTAGATATCTGTTTAGAATATTAAGTGTTACATAATTATACAAAATAATCTTTCTCTCTCTCTCTCTCTTTACATCCATAAGAGAATTATAAATTACAACAAGACAATTACTACTACTACAGACCACAAATATGTATACAAAATAATCTTTCTCTCTCTCTCTCTCTCTTTACATCCATAAGAGAATTGTAAATTACAACAAGATAATTACTATGCATTACCACTACTACAGACCACAAATATGATCAGTATATAGTGTTAGTATATCTGTTCAAACCATTTTGTACTTCATCGTTGTGGTTGTATTCTATGTTATATACGTGATACAATGTTATGTAAAACTGTATTAAGGATTTTTTAAAATCACTTTTCTTTTCTGACATGTCTTATGTTGATATTCGTTTAGGATATCAAGTGTTACATATTTATGCAAAATAATAGCAGTTAACAACTAGCTCTAATCTCGCTCTTTACACACACACACATCCATATGCATAAGGCAACTGCTAATTACAACAAAATAATTACTATGCATTACCTGGCAATACACGTTCTACTACAGACCACAAATATTTTCTCAGTTGTGTACAGTATATATTGTCAGAAAATCTATACTTCATATGATATATCTGTTCAAGCCATTTTGTTTTTGCATGTACTTCATCGTCTTTGTGGGTGTACTGTATGTTATGATACTTGCAATAGGATGTTTGTGGGAAAAACGTGTAAAATTGTTTTTTAAAGAATTTATTCAAATCGCTTTTCTGTTCTGTTAGGTTTTTTGTAGATATCTGTTCACGATATCGTGTGTTTTCATGTAGCGGTTTAACAAAATGTTCTGTTTTTATATATCTGTGTAATTTAATGAAATCACACTTACAATATAATCTGTTGTTTTTATGTTCTATTTCTTTTTAATAATTTTTAAAGTAACATTGTGTCCTACATACTGCGTGATCTTTTTAGTCTGAAAAAAATAAAAACATAAACAATATACGAATCATTCCAGGTTACAATAATACAATAATTAATCACAACATAAGCTCTCTACACATACATATACATAAAAATATGCGAAACATCATTCATGCATTTATTATAATCTATGCGTGTGCGTGTGCGTGTGCGTGTGCGTGTGTGCGTGTGCGTGTGCGTGTGTGTGTGTGTGTGTGTGTGTGTGTGTGTGTGTGTGTGTGTGTGTGTGTGTGTGTGTGTGTGTGTGTGTGTGTGTGTGTGTGTGTGTGTGTGTGTGTGTGTGTGTGTGTGTGTGTGTGTGTGTGTGTGTGTGTGTGTGTGTGTGTGTGTGTGTGTGTGTGTGTGTGTGTGTGTGTGTGTGTGTGTGTGTGTGTGTGTGTGTGTGTGTGTGTGTGTGTGTGTGTGTGTGTGTGTGTGGATTACACTCTAGTTTTTTTACTTTTTCCAGAGTTTTCTTGAGCGAACTCATTGGTCTGAAAAAAATAAAAAGGAAACAATTATATTATTAACTTATATAAACTTATGTACGTATATATATAATTGAGTAAAACTTTTACATACATCCCTTCTAAACGGGTATTAACTTCTCTTAGAAAACGATTCAATATAACCCAGTTTTGGTATTCACTCATAGGGTTGGTAACCCCAAACTCTGTCAGTATAAGACGTAGGTAATATTAAAAAAAACCGCATCAGCCATACTATGAACCTGTCTCTCTCTCTTCCATCTCTTTTTATGTTAATTTGTTGGAAAATAACTATAGTTATGTAATTACTTAAGATAAAAGACGAATCATTATGTACTTACATAGTCGATATCAAGTTGTACGCTAACCTTCTCGTTAGCAAGTGTTGTGTGCGAAGTTACAACCAACGAGAGAACGCAAGGTTTGACTGTCTTCATCTGGTCCACAGTGAAGGCCTCGCTCCAACGCTTGGGCAGGAAAACGTGGAACTTGTTGTCTTGCGTTTGCGGGCAAGCTCCACTTTCCTCCAGATCTACCACAACAGCATTCCCAAATTTAGTATTTACCAATTTCATCGCAAGTACATGATATTTACAGTTGATCTGTAGTTTCTGCAGATCGCGGCGTGGCAGAAAAGTAGGCACGGTCTTCGCGTTACATACGATTGACTCCATTTTCAACGTCGACTGATGGTTGTATTAGAAAATATTGCTGTATTTATTCTGTTTCCCCCAGACGACTAGGACTAGGTTCCTTTCTTCTAAAGCGTCATCTCCTTCGGTCACGGTCGGACATAGATTCAAGGCCGTCGTGAACACCTGCGTTACCATCCCCCCCTCTAACCCACACATGTGTTCTGTTTCAGCAAGCCCGCACCACCGCGAGCTCGCAAAGACCCCGCACCGTCTACCTCACCTTGAACCAGCGATGTAACGTTCGGTTTACCCCACCATCGCCTACCTATCGCACCGCACCCCGCAACGCTTACGAATGCAACGACAGGCTTGAGCCCGTCGGTCACGGTCGCCGGCTATGAAGGCAACAACCTAGCCCTCCCCTTCTCCGCACCCATCACCAGCGACAACGTTGCTGACACACCCCACCCCGCACCACCAAAACCTGCACCCCGCAACGCCTACGAATGCAACGACAGGTTTGAGCCCGTCGGTCAAGGTTATGAACGCAACAACCTAGCCCCCTTCCCCGCACCCATCACCAGCGACAACGTTGCTGAGATACCCCACCCCGCACCACCTAAACCTGTCGCTCTGCACCCCGCCGCACCTACCTCTCGCTCCGCACCGACCTTGAGCCCACCCATCACCCACAACCGCCGACAACATGGAGACACCTCTACGTTGTTGAGAAACCCCACCCCGCATCGCCTACCTCTCGTCCAACACCATCTACTTCACCTTCAACCCGCCAATGCAACGACTAGTTTACCTTTCGTCTCGCCTACCTCTCGCTCACGAATACAACAACCAGTTTACCCCGCACCTTCTACTTCACCTTGAGCCAGCGAATGCACAAGTAGCGACGGATCGTGCACTGCATCCTTTGTCAGCCGTGCGGTGTCAGACCCAGGAGGTTGGATATATATATTGGTCCGGCGAGCAGTTCCATCTCGCAGTCTACGATTGAAACCTACATCTACTACAATGGATCTCTCAGCTAGCAGTGAACAGCGCGCAATTCGTGGTAATGTAATCACCATTAAATTTACTTTTTCAGAAAATACAATAAACATACACACGATATTATCAGATTATAAAGATGTAATTATTAACAGAATATGTACTGAAGCTTCTCTTATGAATAATTATGTAAAATGGTACTTGGCAGCACGCGTTTCATTTAAAAAGCTTATCGACTCTGAAAGTATTACATGCACGGCTATCTTTCGATCCCGTACACAATTGAAATCATTTTATGATGATATCGATGAACAGTATTCGACAAGTTGTGAAAAAATAATTGAGATTGCGGAAACATTCATACGTGACGGAAGCGGATGGGTTGAAAACGGTATCGAAACTCTTGAGATCAATATAACCAAATACAATCCGCTAGTGGGGTCAAGTTATCTTCCGACTCCTCCACGGTTACGCAAGACTAAGGGAATTGTAAACGTACAAAATAAGAAAGACGAAAAGTGTTTTTTATGGTCTGTGCTGGCTGCTATACACCCAATCGTGCTGCGTAACCCGCATTTACTTAATTACTATAGACCTTACGAAAACGATTTAAACATGGACGGGATTTCGTACCCTGTTGAAATAAATAAGATAAAGCGGTTCGAAAAATTGAATGAAGATATATCCGTCAACGTATTCGGGTATGAAAATGAGGTATATCCGTTACGTATTACAGAATATCGTGGGAGGAAATACCATATCAACCTTCTGTTTTTGTTTGGTCTAACCACTACACACTATTGCTTAATACGAAACCTATCTCGAGTACTTGCGTCTTTGACGAGACATGCGGGCTCTTCGGTTTACTGTGACTATTGCTTGCATAGATTTGCAGACAATAAGAATACCAACGCGGCGCGAAAGCGGGTTGAAGAACATCGCGTTTACTGTTCGCCTCATGGTGTACAAAAGGTAAAACTTCCTGCCGAAAACGATAAATTTATGTATTTTCAAAATTTTACTTTATGTCATCGCGTACCTTATACGGTGTACGCGGATTTTGAATCGTTCGTTGTACCGATCGCTCAAACCACAGGAAATAAATCGCTAAACGTGACACACCATGTACCGGCTAGTTTTTGCTACCTGATTGTCGACTGGGAGGGAAAAGCCGTCAAGGAGCCAGTACTGTATCGCGGTAAAAACGTAGTGGATACGTTCTTGAGTACGCTGTTAACCGACGTTCAGCAACTGGATAGAAAATTCGCTGAACCCAATACCATGTCGGAGGACGATGAGCGTGGTTTTCAGAACGCCACACATTGTCATCTTTGTAATGAACCGTTAACGGATGAGAAAGTACGCAACCACTGTCATGTAACGGGACAATATTTAGGAGCTGCACACAATGCTTGCAATATCAATTTTAAAGTACCCACACACGTACCGGTATTTTTTCATAATTTAAGCGGTTACGATTGTCATCATCTGATGCAAGCATTTGGGAAATATAAAGAAGAAGAAATGTCGTGTATAGCGACTAGCAGCGAGCGATACATCTCCGTTTCACTAGGACCCCTCAGGTTCCTAGATTCCATTCGATTTATGAACGAGTCTCTGGAAAAACTTGTCGGTAACCTTTCAAAAGATAAATTTAAAATTCTGCATCAGTTTTACACGAACAATGTTGACTTGCTGCTACGTAAAGGCGTGTACCCTTATGATTACTTTACTGACGAATCAAAATTTGACGAGACGCAGTTACCGTCGCGCGATAGTTTTTACAATGCATTGACAGAATTGTCCGTAGAGGAGAAAGATTACGCGCACGCTCAAACGGTTTGGTCAGCATTCAACATGCGTACGTTTGGAGACTATCATGATCTTTATTTAAAAACAGACGTACTTCTGTTAGCAGATGTATTTGGAAACTTTAGAAACATGAGTCTCCAATATTATGAAATTGATCCGTGCAACATTTACACTGCTGCCGGACTAGCATGGAACGCAATGTTGAAAATGAATGGTGTGCGGTTAGAGTTACTGACTGACCTTGATCAACACCTGTACATAGAGAGCGGGATCCGGGGCGGTTTAGCGGCAATTTCTAATCGGTACGCCAAGGCCAACAACCCTCACATTCCCGATTATGGCGCAAGCAAGCCGCACAACTATTTACTGTACCTCGATTGCACCAACCTGTACGGAACGGCTATGACACAGCCTTTACCACTGTGCAATTTTCGTTGGTTGGAACGTACAGAGATCGATTCGTTGAACGTGCACGCGTTACGCGACGATGATGACACCGGTTACATCCTTGAAGTCGATCTGCGGTATCCACATCACCTACACGACTTACACAGCGACTACCCTTTAGCACCTGAAAAGCGTACTATTGCAGACAGTATCCTTTCACCGTACTGCTATCGCATGAAGTTGTTAAAAGACTTTGTGTGCAGTAGCGGTAAGGTAGAGAAACTGATAACGTCCCTTGAGGACAAGACAAAATACATTGTTCATTACAGAACACTGAAACTCTATCTCGAACTGGGAATGGAGTTGAAATCGATTCACCGTGTGTTGGCATTCAATCAGTCCGTGTGGTTGAAACCTTTCATAGAGTTTAATACGGAGCGACGAAAGGAAGCCAGAAACACATTTGAAAAAGACTTTTTTAAGTTAATGAATAACGCACCGTACGGAAAATCGCTGGAAAACGTACGGAAGCGAATCGATTTCAAGTTAGTTGCAAACGAGAAGAAACTTCTCAAACTAACGTCTAACCCCAGGTTACAACATTTTTTCATTTATAACAATGACCTTGTAGGTCTCACGATGAAAAAAACATCCATTACACTGAACCGACCTTTGTACGTTGGGTTCAGTGTATTGGATATTAGTAAGCTGATCATGTATCGGTTCCATTACGGATTCACGATGAATACGTACGGGTCACGTGCACGTCTATGTATGACGGACACTGACTCTCTGTTGTACGACATTCGCACCGACGATGTGTACAAAGACATGGAGGAGCATCTCGAACTCTTTGACACGTCGGAGTACCCTAAGGCACATCCGTGCTATAGTGAAACAAACAAGAAAAAGTTGGGTACTTTTAAAGACGAAACAAATGGAATACCGATACTTGAATTTGTCGGGTTGCGCGCAAAATGTTATTCATTCGTTACGGCAAACGATAAAGAGAAAAAGGTAGCGAAAGGTGTGCCACGTTCCGCGATAGCTACACAGTTGAAACATCAACTTTATAAACAATGTGTGAAGACCACTTCTCAAACTTACACTACGGCGCAGACTATCCAAAGCGAAAAACATAACATATACACAAGAAAGCTTACAAAATTATCGCTGTCACCGTACGATGACAAACGATATGTCTTGGATGACGGTGAAACAACACTGGCGTACGGTCATTATAAACTCTGTCAACCCAGACGCGAGATAATTCAGCAAGCGAGAAAATCCGTTATAAATTATGCGTTTGATATACGTTGATATAAGACTTGTTTGCTGGACCAACACACTGTCAGTAACGACGATGAAGTCGGTGAGGTTCAGTGAAAACGTAACGGTATATCTCGTACCAAAATTTTGCGATTCGCGTTTCGGGTGGCGATATGGAAAACGTACGCAAAACTATTGCAAAAGAATTGCACAGACCGGTGAGAAGGAACTTTCCCAGACGTGCGGTGGAGGTGAAGGGGTTACACGATCTCTACCAAGCGGATTTGGTGGAAATGATACCGCATGCCAAGTTGAACAAGGGGTACAAATATCTAATGACGGTAATAAACGCATTTAGCAAGTATGCATATGCGATTCCTTTAAAAACTAAATCGGGTGTTGAAGTAGCGCACGCTCTCGAACCAATAATTGTAAAAAATAAAATGAAATACCTGCAAACGGATAAGGGGAAAGAGTACTTTAACAGTGCAGTACAAGCTTTACTAAAGAGATTCAACGTCAACAACGTATAGCGAGAAGAAAGCGTCCACCGTAGAGCGATTTAATCGTACGTTGAAAACGAACATGTACCGCGCGTTCAGCGAGCAAGGTCATTATCGGTGGTTGTCGCTTTTGCCTAAACTGGTGATGGAATACAACGACAGAGTGCATAGAACTATAGAGATGAAGCCGCGACAAGTCGACAAGAGCAACGAGCAAATTGTGTTGGAACGAATAAGAAAAAATACCGTACCGCGAAAAGTGAGCAAGAAACATAAGTTTAAAATAGGCGATCGAGTGCGTATCAGTAAATACAAAATCACATTCGCTAAAGGTTATACACCAAACTGGACGAACGAGATATATACAGTGCACAGAGTTCAGCCAACCGTACCGGTTACGTACTTGTTGAAAGATCACACGGGTGACGTTGTGGAAGGTGGGTTTTATGAACAAGAATTGAGTAAAACCAGCGTTGGTGATGTGTATCTCGTTGAAAAAATATTACAACGTAAAGGTGATCGCGTGCGAGTGCGCTGGCTCGGCTTTGACGGTAAACACGATTCGTGGATACATAAAAAAGATCTGATATAATAACATTACCACAGTATTTAACCGAACGTAAACGAGTTAAGATGAAGATTGAACAACAATCGTTAAAGTTAAATGTTAAGAACGTAGACTCTGCTAAGTACAACGGTGAAGTTGCATATAATAAACACAGTCCACTGTTTCCAAACACAGTTCGATGTATCGTGTGCGGCGGGTCATGTAGCGGGAAGTCAAACGTTGCCTTTAACATGTTATTCGATTCAAACGGACTGCGATTTCAGAACCTGTACGTGTTCTCCAAATCGTTATTTCAACCAAAATATCGTATGTTGGAAGACGTTTTTAATGCTCTCGCTGACGAAGGAATGATGTACTTCACATACAGTGAAAACGATGAAGTACCACCTCCGTACGAAATCACACCTAATTCAATCATGTTGTTCGATGATGTGGTATGTGAACGGCAGAATAACATACGAAAATATTTCGCTATGGGACGGCATAGCGGTGTGGACACTTTGTACTTTTGTCAGACGTACAGTCTGGTGCCAAAGCAACTGGTGCGTGATAATGCCAATTTCTTGGTTTTGTTCAGACAAGATGATCTCAATTTACGTCACGTTTACAACGATCACGTTAACACAGATATGAAATACGAAGAGTTCAAAGCGATGTGCGCCGAAGCGTGGAAGGATCGTTATGGATTCATAGTCATCAACAAGGACTCACCGATAAACGCGGGTAGATACAGAGTGGGTTTCGATCGTTTTATACATAAATAGAATAGTCTGTGCGAGAAAGTCATCAGTGTCAAGATGGATGACAAGCAATTGACACATGAAATCGATGCAATTAGCGATAACATAAGACAAAAGTATCGGATGTTGAAACATGACATCAGAGAGAGCGATGAAGCGTTAACGAGAAAGTACAAACCTCTTTTGGAACCGTTAACCCAGATTTCGGAAAAGTTGAATGTCTCCGGTGATAAAATTACAGTTGAAGATGAAGATACGAAGACAGCTGTCGAGATGACACCACCACCATCACAACCTCGATTCCTTAGAACGGAAGTGTTGGCACAAACCCCTGATGTCGAAACATCGAACATGACTCTTGAAGAGTTTTTAGCAACACCCGAAGGTCGACACGAAGCACAAGAATACGTTGAACAGTCTGTCGAAGGTCCGCTCGCGAGGAAATACTTACTACTCGCTTTATCTGATGATCGAGAAAAAAAGATGGATCATACGTACGGTATCCGTAACGTTGCAGACAAATGAATGGTGGGAAATTCGGTGTTGGAGATCAATCAAGACGACAGCTTCTACATAGCTGGAAAACGATACAGGGGTACACCGGGTCTCTACGAACTTATGTTTATGAAAGAACCCAACAAGAGCGTCTACGATGAAAACGATTTAGCAGCGTACAAATCTATACTGTCGGACACTAACGCACATAAACATTATCATTTACCCGGTGCTAAAATAAATACAAACAAAGGTGTAAAGTACAGAGAGATAATCGCCCGATTGTTCCCACCGCGCAGCGGACGTGGTATCGATTACGTACACTGGAACGATCCCAACGAACTGGTTGAACGGTTGAGACTGCTGGTAAGTTCAAAACGCGCCGGTCACACCGGACACGACAACGAAATCATCTCCGTTGTGGAGGAATTACGTGAAGCCAACATTATCGTATAAATTTTATGAACGTCGGTGTAACAACTCATTGACGTCAACACTGTCAACATGTGCGGGTTAGATTTGACACCTGACTTTGAAGTCGAAAACGAGAGACTGAAAACCTTTACATCATGGCCTGTGCATTTCATCAGTCCAACCGCTATGGTTGCCGCAGGCTTTCATTACACAAATGAAATTGACAGGGTTCGATGTTCATTTTGCGGTATAGAAATCTTTCGTTGGAAAGAGGGTGACGATCCGATTGTGTTACACACGCGATGGTCACCACAGTGTCGTTACTTAAAACGGTTAGCACATTATTTGTACCGTGCAGTCGTACAATGGTTGTGGACAAGTTCGGGAGACATCAAAGCGCCGTGAGCGTGCGACGAGAAACAAAAAGACAATTACGCGATACTGTAGGATTTAAGATTACGAATGATGGGCATATAGATGTTGAAAACAAAAAGATCCGCAATCTGAACGAACCGGATGCAGCAAAGGATGCTGTATCTCTGACTTATATGCAAACACATTGTCTGCTACTCGATGATGAACGTAAAAGCGTGGACGTTAAAGGGTGTAGATTGAAAAATGTTGATACTCCTGTAGACGTTAAAGACGTAGTCAACAAATATTACGTTGATGACAACTGTATACAACACTCGAGTCAAGAGAGAGGTGAGGTCATCGATGCACGAGATCGATGGGTAATCAACGTTCGAAGTCCGGAACAAGCTACCGATGCGGTCAACAAAAACTACGTTGACTCGAACGTCATTAAAAAAGAATCGAACAGCTATTTGTTTGGACAGAGCTGGTTGTCGGGAGTGAGTTCACCGATTTTTGCAGATGACGCGGTTAACGTAAAATACATGTTGCAGAACACCGTTAGCTTGGGCGAAGATGGTGTTTTCAAAGCAGCGGAAAAGAGAATAACAGACGTAGCGGATGGTTTTGCGGAGAGCGATGCTGTTAACTTACAACAATTAAATGACGTGAGACGATACGTAAGAAGCGAGATGTATAAAGTCGTTAAAACATTTCAGTATCAACTGGATTACTACTTATTGAAATTGTCTAAGCCACGTAGTTCAGAAGGCAAGTGGACACTCGACACGAAGGAAATAAAAAGGTTAATAGATGAATACGATAAAAACACAGAAGAGAAAGACTGGAGATCGGTTTACGATGTACAACAACGTTAAGAGGAAAAAGGGGAGGGGCGTCGGAAACGTGCTTAAAAACGTTGTACCGTCCGTTGTTTCGTCAGTTATCAATCGAACGGTGGACGCACTACCTGTCGAATTACATCTGCCGGGTTACAGATTCTGTGGACCGGGCACGAAACTCGAAGAAAGATTAGCGCGTGGTGATCGTGGAATCAATCAACTAGACGAAGCCTGTCGCGAACACGACATCGCTTACGCTCAATACAAAGACAACGAAAGTAGACGTATTGCAGATCGTAAACTCGCGGAAAAAGCGTGGGGACGGGTAAAGGCTTTGGATTCGGGTATCAGCGAACGAGCTTATGCGACAGCAGTTGCAGCGGCCATGAAAGCAAAATCAGCAATAGGAAGCGGCCGACGTCGTAAAATAAAAAGAATGTGAGTAGTCGTGGTCGTGGTGGTGGGATGAAGAAGAGGAGGAAGAGAACTGTCCGAACCGCTAGGAAAAAGAAGAGAACTGCGTCCGGATTGTATCTACGTCCGTACCGAAAAAACTAATTCACATACCGCTCCGCCCGTTGTCCGAAGATGAATTACGTGTATACGCAAAAAAGCTAAACATACCGTATTTTAGAGGTGTTTACATGCGTAACGCATTACCGGATACAGCGCCGTGGAAGAACGAAAGCGTCATCGTAAATTTGGACGACGAGAGCGGACCGGGAACCCACTGGGTATGTTACAAGAAGCGTGGAAATCAAGTACACTATTTTGACGGGTTCGGTAATTTACGTCCACCTCTCGAGCTGATGCAATATTTTGGTGATACAGCCAACGTTCGTTACAACTATGAACGGAAGCAACCTCCTAACACGGTCATCTGCGGTCATTTATGTTTAGACTTTTTATCGTCTTCTGATCAGTAAACTTCAGCATGTCGTCGCTAACGGTCACCGTGACGGGTACCGACGCTGCGAATCTCGTGTGTAACTTTTTCCCACCTCTCGAGTTATACGGTGAATGGTACGTTGGTCTATTGGATTTTACATCGTATAATTCAATACCAAACGTTACTGAAGGAAAAAATAATGCATTTCCAGTAAAAATTTCCAAGGATCAGTGGTCCGTCATCAAGTTGCCTACCGGCACCTACGAAATCAGTGATATCGAAACGTATCTGCAGAAACAGTTAGGCGAGAGAACAATCAGTTTACGTCCAAACAACAACACATTAAAGTGTGAAATTTACTGTAAGCATGTCATCGACTTTTCGCATACACCGAATACCATTGCAAGTATGTTAGGATTCAAGGAGAATCAGCAGCTGGAAGCGTATATAACACACGAGTCGAACGTACCCGTCGACATAATCAAAGTTAACACCGTTCACGTAAGGAGTAATATCGTACAGGGTGCGTACAAGGACGGCCAGGACCAGCACACGTTGCATTCGTTTTATCCGACCGTGGCACCAGGTTTCAAAATAGTTGAAACGCCGACAAACGTAATATACTTACCGGTAAACGTACAACGCGTTGACAACATAATTTTGTCTCTCGTTGATCAGGACGGGGATTTAGTCGATTTTCGCGGTGAAGTTATCACGATACGACTGCATCTGAAAATATGGGATTGTATTTCGGACAAACGTCACCTGTAAAAAGGGAGTGTGTACGAAAGAAACGTGGTAGTCGGTGTTCAACGTTGAAGCGATTGACATCAAGGAACAAGCGTTTCTTACTTTCACTTGGATTCAAATTATACGATTAAAATAATGTCGGGTGAAATTCTAGCTATCGAACGAGGAGCGGCTTTCGATAACAGAATCGTTGAGTTCGAATATCGTACGCACGCACCGTATGCTTCCACCAGATACGGTAACAACGATGAAATACGTATACCCATCCAACAACAGGATGTTTTCACTTTACCGGCGGAGAGTTTTCTGTACATCGAAGGAACATTGACCAAGGTTAACGCTACCGACACAGCGTTGAACGTGAAATTAATCAACAATGCAATGGCTTTCTTGTTTGAGGAGATCCGTTACGAAGTGTGCGGTGTGGAAGTAGATCGTACAAAAACGTTGGAATTACGAGCACTGTGAAAATGTTACTATCGAGCAACGAGCATGAAAGAAAGCATCTAATCAATGCAGGATGGGTGACGACAACCGACGAGTCGTTGACAGTACACGAGAGTACCGGTGATTTTACGTTTTGTCTTCCGTTGAAAATGCTACTCGGTTTCAACGAAGACTATACACGCATCATGCTGAACGTTAAGCAAGAATTGATTCTGTTGCGTACCTCTACCGATCAGAACGCAATGGTGCTAAAAGAATCAGGTGCAACTGCAAACGGTAATCTCGTAATAAACAAAGTACACTGGAAGATGCCCTATGTGCGCGTGTCAAACAAGTACCGAATACCGCTATTGGAGCATATCCAGGAGGATCATGAACTGGTGATGCCGTTCCGCAGTTGGGAATTGCACGAGTATCCCGTTCTACCGACGACAAATCGACATTCGTGGACCTTGAAGACATCGTCACAGTTGGAAAAACCACGGTATGTGATACTGATATTTCAGACGGACAGAAAGAACAATATAGCGAAAAACGCGTCGGAATTTGATCACTGCAATTTAACGAATGTCAAGCTATTTCTGAACGATAAATACTATCCGTACGATAACCTGAACCAGGACATCGATAAAAAACGTTACGCACTGTTCTACGACATGTATACACGTTTTCAAACATCATACTACGACCGTCGCAACAGAACGCCTCTTTTGACACCTAATGAATTTATAACGAAAGCAACGTTGTTTGTCATCGATTGTTCCAGACAAGAAGAACCAATCAAGTCGTCTGCCGTTGATGTGCGTTTAGAATTTGAATCCAGTAACAATTTTCCAGATAAAACCACCGCTTACGCTTTGATTATTCACGATAGGATAGTACAGTACACAGCGTTGTCGAATACTGTTCATCGTTTGTCATAAAAAACTTGTTCTCCCCTCTACCAGTTTATAAAGATAGGTATTAGCGATCTCTAGCTTGTAACAAGATCAGTCCGTCTCAACGATGGAAGGTGACTGTGGTAGCGGCGGCAGCAGCAGCAGCAGGCATTGTGAGTATAACGTTTACTTATCTCTTGCATATCCTATTAACTCTTACACTAAGTTCGTTACCGTCGGACTGTTTAACGAACTCAACTATGAACCGGGTGTTTTGTTTACAACCGGAAAAAAGAAACGTATATTACTTGACTTTTCTGAGTGGAATTACTTGTTGATCTTTCGTGAACAGTTACTATCCAGTATGTTATTGTACGAAGAAGGTGAAAACCGTGAAAAGAAGAAGAGTGTGATGATCAGTCGTAACTTTGGGAAAACGTTTGTTCGGATTAAAGGTAGTAAGACCGAAAAATTTGTTTTCACAGAACCCGAGTGGATCCGTTTTGGTTGTTTATTAACAGTACTAAAGAAATATCTTGTTCGCTTGTTTTATGATCAAGATCACTTCAAGTCGTACATTAATCAGGTAGTAGCCAAGGGGTGTTATGTACCACCATCCTTCTTTTTCCCCTCGTTTTTTCGATTGGAAAGCAGTCGTCATGACCAACAGCTAACATTTGATCGTCTTTACGATGAACTGGTATTGGAAGGAAAAGTAGAGGGGGAATTTGAAAAAATTAACGTATTCAATGCGAACAAGTGTCACTCAGAAAAATGAACTTGAATAGGACGGTTATTGCCGAGTTTGAAGCGTTTCGTGGTGACAAAAATGAATATGTAATCAAAGAGTTCGTTGCAGTTGATATAACAACCGGACGTTTTGTTATCGTGTTGTTCGCTCCACCATACGAACGTGCACGACTGCACCTGAAATTCCGAAAAATCAATGACTGGTTGGAAACACATTATCACGGAATTCGGTGGAACGATGGTAATGTGCCGTACAAGAATATGGTACGCATCGTTGCAGACTTTTTTTCAGACAGTTCTGTTGTCTATACAAAAGGGTTTGAGAAGGCAAATTTCTTACGACAGTTGTATCACCATGGTGAGGTGATTGACTTAAACGATATTCAAGCACCTGTAGTTCCTAGATCCTTTGTACCCATCATACAATGTCCTGTTCCTCATCGTCAACCCGTTACCACTCCCCCCTTACACTGTGCATTGCGCAAAGCTTTGTTTTATGCAGAATGGTTGCGGCAACGAAATAAAATATAGTCGGTTGTGAACATGTTTTCATCATGGTGTTAGTGTGAATGCTACGTGACAGAAATGTCCATAAACGTAGAATTAGGTACCGTACTGTGTGCGTGAGTGTTAACCTTGACTACGTCACTGTCGCGGTAGAAATACTCATAAACGTAGTCCTGGTAGTTCGAGACGGGTCACTGGCACGGTAGATATACCTGTAAACTCGTCAAGAACAAGTATGGGTGTGAAAATTACTCATTACGGTACAGCAAATGTGAATACGCATCATGTATGAACAACATATACACCCGATAAAAAAATTAAAAAAATAAAAATAAAGTAAATAAATAAAAAATATATGTACTGCTTTTATACATTGACTTAGCATTGCATAGTGTATCTTATCATTATCTACCACTGTATTAGTTAATAGTACAGCGATAGATAACGTGGAGTAGGCCTGCTTTACGAATCTGTAAAGTTGGGGAAACCACGTTAAAAAAAGCGTAGCGGTCTCTCATTCGCCTCTGGCCGCTAGGAAGAGGATGAGAGGTAAAAAATAAAAGTATAAAAAATGTTTATTTATTTTTAATAATAAATAAACTTATATTGTGCTTTTATGGTTTTACACATAGGACAACAGTAGATATCACTCGTCCACCTCATAGTTGCAAGTAAGAGACGAGAAGTATAAGTACAAAAATAATTACAGTTAAACGACAACGGCCCCTTGGTGTAGTGGATGCATGCCGGTTTGGAGTACCGGAGGTCCCGGGTTCAAATCCCGGAGGGGTCGTAATTTATTTATTGTGTACAAATTAATATCCAATAGGACCTGTCACGGTGTCGTCATTGATCACCAAATTTCGGGAACCGTCAAGTAACCCAAACTTTTCGTGTAACGGTACCCATCACCAATGCCGTCTCGAAATTTCGGAACCCGTCAACGCCTCGTCGCATTCCCTCTACCACGGTGGTGATTCTGCCAACGATGAGGGGGGTAGAGGGATCTGTGATGTCATGAAACTGTGACGTCAGAGCCAATTCTACCACGGTGGTGATTCTGCCAACGATGAGGGGGGTAGAGGCGGTGACGTCAGAGCCATAAATCATGTCCTCTACCCCCCCTCATCGTTGGCAGAATCACCACTTTCCCTCTACTGTTAATGTATTGGGCCCAAGTGGGCTAAAAATATGTTTCTTAAGTTGAAGAATTCTGTCGGCTGGTCTTCCATGTTAGTTAAAAATATTATGTAATAAATGCATTGGGAAGAAAATGATAAGATGTGGACTGTATTTGAATAGATTTTAATACGTTTCTTAGTTACATTACAAATGTATTATTTGTTGAAATGAGGTCGGCTAATAATGCGTGTTGCCAAGTATTATTAATTTAGATTGAAATGATAGTTATGGCGCTAGTTGGCCATAAGTACGAATGTACGGCCTAAGGCCTACATTAAAAGTCGTAAGAATACGATGTGCGCGAATACGGCACTAGAATACTTGAATGCAAGTATTTTAAATGACAGCGAGGCTGCGAGCGAGACGAACGCTGCTGACGAGCGTCTGATACACACTGTGCAAAGTACAAACACGCGAAAATTGAAACAAGGCAGTAAGCAGATTAGCCAACCTAGAGAACGAAATTATCGCGCTACCGTACATAAGCTGCCCGTCAAAATCAAATGATTTTTTAACTTTTTTTTTTTAATAAATTATGATACATTTACAATTTAATTTAAAAGAGTTATTAATTCTTATAATGATAGTTAGCCTCAAGGTTGAGTTGTACCTTGAGTTATGAGATTAGATAACGGCAGTCCGTCACTAGTTTAGAGATAAGCATGCATAAGATAAGCCTAGAGATAGGCGGTTGTAGGCCAAGGTTGGCGAACAGCTGTTTCATATATGAATAAGTCTGGTTTGACCAATATTACTGACACAAGTGTGTGCAGTATATAACATTATAAAACATGAAAGAAAAATACATAATTATACAATGTTTAATGCAAGATCGGAAGCTCATCACATGATGGACCGATAGCTGGTAACCCTATGCATGCCATAGATGGTTACCATAAAATTAATTGAGGCCCGTGGGCCTGTACAGAGAGTTCATTACATGAACAAAATTGTTGTTGAACATGTTGCAGTTGCATGTTCAATCGTATATTTAGCAGGGCGGCATGTATTGACCTAGTCATGCTGTTCCTGAAGTTTCAGGAACTTACAATATGTAATAATGTATGAACAAGCTAGATGCTGAATGCAAGCCCAGATATGACATGTATGTCATAATTTTAAGTAAAAAGAATTGTGCATGCTTACTTGCAAAATGAATACAATATAAAATAAACCTAGACGTGGCAGTTACATACGGCTGACGCTAACAATAGTTTTTACATAGACATAATTTATGTGAATACAATAACAATAATTTAAATAATTACAAGATAAATAATTGCAATGTCAAATAACAATACAATACTGAAATTACAGAAACAATTGAAAATAAGTTTAGAAATAACCAAAGTTGTACACAATAGTGAGGAAGACATGAGGCATGAATCAAATGTTCCACATACGAAAATACAAATAATAATAAAGCCTTGCATATTAACTAAACTAATACTTGCTTGAGCAAACAGACAGTTGCTGACTCAAAAATAATTAGGCTTATGCTGAAACGAGTGTTTATAACTTAACAAGTTGGAACATTTGACTTATGTGTCCTCAAAATAAAACAAGGTAATAACTCCCTTACGTTATTGTTCGTCTCCTTTACAATTTTAAAATGAGACCACCAAAACATGAAAATTAAAAAGCATGCGATGGCGCAAAATTGATAAGAAAAAAGATTGTGATAATTCATCACAATTATGTTGACCAACTGGTCGTAATAAGTAATAAGCCAATGGCTGAATAAAAGTAGCATTTTGCTAAGTAATCATAATGTCAAATCTCGTCTTGCGCCGGCAGCAGACATAATTTATGTATTGGTCTCCGCAAAACACCCGTAGCCGTGCGAATGTCCACGACACGAACCAAGTTATCTGGGCCGGGAAATGTGGCGATAATTACGCCAAATTTCCAGGCTAATGGAGGTAAATTATCCTCAATAAGCAAAACTAAATCACCAATGGAAACATTATCTTTGGCAAACTTCCACTTGTGACGCTGCTGCAGCTGGTGTAAATAATCGCGAGACCACGACTTCCAAATGCCCTGGACAAACCTCTGAAGGAGTTGCCAACGCCCAAGACGAGAAACAGGAACGTGAGAAAGGTCTGGGTCCGGAATCGCCGTTAAGGGTGCGCAAATCAAAAAATGTCCAGGTGTAAGTGGCACCGGGTCGTTAACATCCGAAGAGATAGCAAATAAAGGTCGAGAGTTCAGACATGCCTCTATCTGAGACAAAACGGTCGTGAACTCTTCGAAGTTTAGTATAGATTTACCTACCACGCGGCGGAGATGAAATTTCAAACTCTTTATGCCGCTCTCCCAAAGGCCACCGAAATGAGGTGAGGAGGGCGGAATAAATGACCATGATATCACCTGAGAGGATGTGAATGACTTAATCGAAGAGATGGCATCCTTGTTGTGCCAAAAGTTGTAAATATCATGTAAGATGGTGCGGGCCTTCCTGAAGTTTGTGCCATTGTCGGAGTACAGTTGACTGGGTATACCCCGACGTGCCATGAAACGACGTAAAGCGGCTATAAATGCGCTGGCCGTAAGGTCGGACACCAATTCCAAGTGAATAGCCCTAGTCGCTAAGCAAACAAACAAAGATACGTATGCCTTATAAAGAGTTCTCGACCCCTGCCCGCCATGCCGAATCATGAAGGGACCACCATAATCAACCGCGCAAAATAAGAACGGCCTAGAAGGAGTGACTCTAGGGGATGGTAAAATACCAAGTCTCTGAACCTGCTGTGTGGCACTAAACCTGATACACTTGAGACACTTGCGAATAATGGAACGGATGACTAGCCGGGCATTAACAATCCACCAACGTTGACGCAGTGAATGATGCACGAGTTGAGCACCAGCGTGAAGTAAACGAATGTGTTCACGTTCGATGATAAGGCGTGTAATATGCGCCGATGGGGGTAATACAATAGGATGTTTCGAATCGTAGGGTAATTGGGAATGCTGCAATCGTCCGCCCACGCGTATCACTCCAGAATCGTCAAGAAACGGGTCGAGAGAAGCCAACTTGCTCCTAATGGAAACAGAAGATCCGTTCCGAAGACAATTAATTTCGGTTGGGAAGTGGATCGACTGAGATTGCTTTATGAAGAAGTTGAGAGACTGATGAATTTCTACAGGGGTCAGATCGCCCGAAAGTTTGTCCGCACATGAGTGCCTAATATTTCTGATGAAACGAAAACAATAAGCGTATACACGCGTCAGCCGGTGCAACGAGGAAAAGTCCAACGATAAGTCAACAGCCAGGGTAGACATTAGCGACAGGTTATGTGTGTTTTTCTCTTCCGCGGTGACTTCAGAAGACGACGGAGTGGCCGGTACGAAAGATGGGAAGGGATCAGATTCTGACGATTGAGACAGACAGCTAGGACCGTGCCACCAAAGCGAGCAATCGCGCAAAACGTCAGGGAACACCCCCCAGATATAATATCAGCAGGATTGCGTCGCGAATCAATGTGATGCCAGGTATAAGTTTGCGTACGATGCTCAATTTCAGCAACCCGATTAGCGGCGTATGTTTTCCAACGCGTAGACTGCGCATGAATCCAGTAAAGAGCCACCATAGAATCAGAATACAAATATACATTATCAATAAACGAATAAAGAGCAGGAATAACCTTAGATACGAGTCGCGATAATAACAAGCAAGCGCAGAGCTCGATGCGAGGTAATGACACCTGGCGTAGGGGAGCCACGCGAGATTTGGAACACAAGAGGCGACAGGAGGCAGTAGAATCTTGATAAATGACTCTGATATATATACAACAGCCAAACCCTCTCTCCGAAGCATCCGAAAAACCATGCAACTGAACTGTAGCCGCCTCACGCTTGCAACGAATAGATCGTGGGACTACTATTTTACCAATCATAATCAATTTGTTACACAAAGAATGCCAATCCGAAAGTGACTGACCGGAAATCGGTTCATCCCAAACAAGCTTGCAAAGACAGAGTAAGTATATGAGTATGTATAAGTATACACATAAGTATATGTAGTAAGTGTTTGACGCTACTAAATTGATAGCGCCATGATCGATGAGTGTCATGTGCCCAAGATCCATGTATTCCTTGATAAAGTCCGCGTAGTCGCGAGCGAGCTTGGCATCTCGCCTAAATCGACGCTCTAAGCTTAAGAATCTTGATTCGGCACTTGTGTAAGATTCCCCCAAGTGGGGATTATCAGACTTGAATGGGAGTGACACTATAAATCTACCCTCGTGGTTGCGCTGAGTAGAGCGCACAAAATGCTCTTCACAAGCCGACTCGCTATCAGGGGTATCGTCAGGGATAGTTTCTGCTTCCCAAAATCTCTCGAGAGATTTCAGAATCTGACTGTCATTGCTCCTTGCTAGGAACGAAACAGCAGGACCCTCGGTGTGGCAGTGCTTGGGCAGATTGCCAGCTAAAATGTAACCCAGTTTTGTTTCCTGAATGATAGGAAAATTGGGTCCGCGTGTGTATTTATTGGCTAATATCAAATCCAGATAAAATTGTGCCCCTAATAGTATGTCGATCTGTGAAGATATATTAAAATCTGGATCGGCCAGAAAAAGTTTGTTTGGAATGTGGAACTGGTTGATATCAAACGAGGTTGAAGGCAGATTGTGAGTTAAGGTAGATAAAGACGGCACATTTCGCCTCGAAACTATGTCTCTGATAGCGAGAAATAATACGTATAGAAGCAATATCAGTTGCGCAACACGCTGTGTTGTTTATTCCTGTGATTGGAATATTAGATTTGGTTAATTTAAGGTGTAACCTTTTTGCAAATGATTTTGTACAAAAATTGATCTGTGAACCGGCGTCCAGGAGCACTCTAGCTCTATGCCTGTCGCCAGCCTGATCAACGACAGATACAACCGCTGTGGATAAAAGAACATTGTTTTTACACTGTAATTTAAGTGAGCAATAATTGCTGCTGGCAGCTGTTGATTTCGGCACGTAATTTGCGTGCAGCAATGTGTGGTGTCTTTTTGAACAAATTTTACAGACCTGTTTACTCTTACAGTTAGCTATCAAATGACCTGCTCTAAGGCAGTTGATACAACATTTATGATTTGCAACAACTTGCCTCCGCTCAGCGGTGCTTAACATATGAAAATTATTACATATGTGAAGCGGGTGGTTAGATTTACAACACACGCATGAATAATGATTTGCCGCTGTGTGATAGCTCTTAAATGTGTTGCTGCCAGCAGTATTTCTTAAGCTACACTTCTCAGACTTATTGTTAGGTTTTACATTAAGTTTGTTGAATTGCTGTCCGGGTTCAATAGGCATTGTATTTTCTAACAGCTGTCTGCGTAAGTTTAAAAAATGCGTAAAGTCTTGAAAGCTAGGCAAGTTGTCAGGGTCTATTGACTCCTTCCAAAGTTTTAAAGTAATAGGGTCAAGTTTGGTGGAGAGCAACTGTATGGTGATAAATTCAAATGAATTCATTGACAGCTTCATTGCTGCCAGTGAATTAACGGAAGACGTTATTGTATTCGTAAACTCCGCCAAACTTTGGACCGAGTCCTTTATTGTGGACTTAACCTGAAGTAGGTTTTGTACATAGTATTTAGCTAATATGAATGGGTTGTTATACCTTTCGGACAGCAAATTCAACGCTATTGCATAATTTTCTTTACAAAATGGTAATGATTTAATTAAATCTAACGGTTCACACTTCACAGAGGAATGCAAATAATGCAGTTTTTGCACTGGTGTTAAATCAGATCTTGAATGCACTAAATCGGTGAAAATTGAATAAAAATGTTGCCACTCCAGTATGTTGCCTGAGAAGCAGGGCAAACTTATCGGCTTTAATTGTATGGGCGTCGATAATACGGGAGGCACAGTCTGAGTATTAAAAGTGTCAAGTAGTTGTAAAATGTTTGCCTCAGTTGAGTATATAATTTCTTCGACCTCAACTCGGTCTGCCTGAGCAACGCTCGTGTCTTTACTGATGAGCTCTATCTCCATAGGTCGCTGGTTCAAATCCGGCCCGGAGGACCAAAAAATGTTAATGAGAAGAATGATCCAGCAAGTGTGGACAAGAAAATGTTAATGTATTGGGCCCAAGTGGGCTAAAAATATGTTTCTTAAGTTGAAGAATTCTGTCGGCTGGTCTTCCATGTTAGTTAAAAATATTATGTAATAAATGCATTGGGAAGAAAATGATAAGATGTGGACTGTATTTGAATAGATTTTAATACGTTTCTTAGTTACATTACAAATGTATTATTTGTTGAAATGAGGTCGGCTAATAATGCGTGTTGCCAAGTATTATTAATTTAGATTGAAATGATAGTTATGGCGCTAGTTGGCCATAAGTACGAATGTACGGCCTAAGGCCTACATTAAAAGTCGTAAGAATACGATGTGCGCGAATACGGCACTAGAATACTTGAATGCAAGTATTTTAAATGACAGCGAGGCTGCGAGCGAGACGAACGCTGCTGACGAGCGTCTGATACACACTGTGCAAAGTACAAACACGCGAAAATTGAAACAAGGCAGTAAGCAGATTAGCCAACCTAGAGAACGAAATTATCGCGCTACCGTACATAAGCTGCCCGTCAAAATCAAATAATTTTTTAACATTTTTTTTTTAATAAATTATGATACATTTACAATTTAATTTAAAAGAGTACAGTTCTTATAATGATAGTTAGCTTCAAGGTTGAGTTGTACCTTGAGTTATGAGATTAGATAACGGCAGTCCGTCACTAGTTTAGAGATAAGCATGCATAAGATAAGCCTAGAGATAGGCGGTTGTAGGCCACGGTTGGCGAACAGCTGGGGTCTGCTGGGATAGCCGAGATGCTTGTAGAACGTTCTCTATTACGTAACAGTATGTAATATGTAAATATACGTATAATATAAACGTATAAATATGGTAACTACTGTAACTGGAAGTGGAAGTCGTCCCATATATCTAGGTGTGCGCACTGTTCTTAGGCTACCGTCATTATATTTTCACGTACGCCGGTGTCTATTGTTCCGTTATGGACCGCATCATTTTCGACACAGTCCATACCGGAAGAAGACTTCAAATACAGAATACCATCACATTATATTAGTATTGAAACTGTTTAACTAAATGTAATGTTATGTACTCAGACTAAAATTGTAATACGATCTAAAACATACCCATGATTTACAATACTAAATCTGTTTCTAAATTGCCTCTGAGTAGTAAAAAAGATTCACTACTTCAAGGGAAAAAAAAAGCTCCCACTGTGCAATATTTAAAATGGGAGTACGCCATATTTATTAAACTGTCATAGTTCAAATTGAGGTTAGCACACCAGTTGTTAATATATTGTTGCCATAGCAACGGAATGTCACATGGCTCAAACTGTCGTGTTTGCATTGCTCTTCAAAACACGATAGTACCTGTTCGACCTGTAAAAACAAAATTATTTTGATTTGGAATGCGTTAGGTTTAGGTTAGTCTAAAACATTTAGTTAAGGTCGTTGAACTACTTTACTGTGGCATTTTAAACGTAACAACCTGTTCATATGTTTTGATATATGTCGTACGTTACAAGATATTGTTACTTTGACACTACATGCAGGCCTATGTGTTTGTGACATCTTAGAAAATAGTGCAATACATAATTACGTGCTCCAAGTCTCTACCGGATCGTGAAAAATCTCCCTGAGTCGGTTTTTCTGAAGGTTCCTCATTGATCGAAAAAGTTCGAGAAAACACGTTAAAATCCAAAGGTTTTTAAAAATATATAAACACTTGGTACGTTTCGCAGTTTCTATTTAACTCTGACAGCTGTTTCAACTTCTTAAGCCATTGCCTAAGAGATCAGTCTGAATATTAATAGATTGTATTAATATGTTTCACCAAGTCATCAATTATTATCGTGAAAAGTTTAAATCCTTCTCAACGATACAAATTTGTTATGTTAGTGATGTCCGCTATTAAAAACTTCCAAAAAGCAAAGTCACAAAGAGTCCACTCCCAATCACTTCTGCTTTTGTTAGTTTTAATGTGAAATTTTATTGTTCTCTCTGCAGTATTTTTACCATATCGGTCTATCTATTAGATCATAACACAAAGAAATCAAATTTTATGTTTTTTTTGCACAAAATGTACAGATGAAAATTCTTCTGAATGAGTACATAACCTAAAATTTTAAAACCACCAAATACGAGAAATTTTACAAAAACTGTAATAACTCAAATTGTAAAGCATGCATTTTTATGAAATTCAATGGAAATATACTTCTAACAACGGCAAATTAATGTGTCAAATTTCAGGTATAAATATTAAACATGACATTTAGTCTTAGACAAGAGTATAATTACTCGTATAAGTACAAAACTGACGCGTAAGACCGAACTAAGTTGCATTTATTGAACCAAAAAGGAGACCATGATCCGAAGAAAAAACGATTAGAGAAGAACAAGAAGACGAAGAAGAAGAAGAAGAACTACAACAACAACAAGATGCAGACCTTAGTAGAGTGAACAGAATACAGCAAGCTGAGCACTGTAATCTTGGTTTGTTGGAATAGTAATCTTTGGTTAACAACTGAGTATGAATTTTTTCAGCAATAGAAACCAAAAATCTCTTGCTGTTCTATCTCTCCTTCCAATTATAACGATGGCAACGGTTAACTCAATTCACAAACATCTTTATTTAAAGTGTTCCGATTTGCTTTGTATCTAAGATAAAGTTAATAGTAATTCGTATTTTTAGTCCAAGTCTTCTTCTTCTTCTTTTTCTTCTCCTTCTCTTCAAGGATTAGGTTATGTAAACCTGTTCCGGCACCCATCTCATCCTCGGACGACCCACGTCTCTTCTACCAATGGCTTTATAGTTCAGTGCCGCTTTCGGTAATCGATCTCTGTCATCCTTTGTAGATGATCCCACTATTGTCTTCTTAACTTTCAATAATTTCATTTTGTCCTCTACTTCGAGTTCTGCTCTGATTCCTTATTCTATCTTGGAATGTAGGCCTATAATTTAAAGTATTTTGAAGGAACTGCATTTCAGCACTCTGAATCTTCCCGCATTCCTTTTTTCTCATGACCTCATTCGCATATGTCAATGTGAGTAGTCCAAGTTTATATTTTTTATTTTGGTGAGAAATGTGTCACGAACACAACGTGGTTCAATTCACAATGAGACCAATAGTGTTGTCACATTGCCGTAGAGATGTTTTCTCATGCATGTTTATTTATTGATTTTCAGTCAAAATGTTTTCAATGCGTCATTACGGTATTCTTGTACAAGTTTTACACGCGAGCGCTTATGAATCACTTAACACAAATACAGATACGCCCCACTTCCACGCATCTGTCATCTGAACAACGTCTTTGACTGTTGAAACTTTCTGATTTCGACTTTTTTAATATCGTAGCTGTGTGTGTGTGTCTCAAACGGGAGAAATATACTATTTTCGCTTCTCAAGTAGATCAGTCTGAGCTGTCGATGCATAACAAGCTGTTGGTATACAAACAAGTCTTGAAACCAGTTTGGATGTATAGTGTGCAGCCTTGGGGTTGTAGTAAGAAATCTAATATTAAAATAATTCAGACTTTTCAAAATAAGGTTCTTCGCAGTGCTGTTAACGCACCATGGTACGTAAGAAATGATGACATCTATGGGGACCTGAAACTGCCTGCGGTTGCTGACAAGCTTAAAGGGGTTGCTGATAAATATGAAAGAAGACTTCATGAACACAAAACATTGAAGTGCTGCAACTGCTTGATAATGCTGGAATCGTTCGGCGATTGCAGAGACAGAACCTTTGATTTAGTGAACTAAATATGTATAGTAATTCCCAGCACATGAACAAAGTGTAACTGTACTGAGGACAGTTATGCTACACACTGTTATGTAGTAGAATAAAATTGCTAGATAGATTGTAACTAGTTGCAATGAAGTTAAAAAAAAAAAAAAGTGTACCAACTGCGGTCGAAATTGAGTACTGAGGGAGAAGCTGAAATTTGGGGAGACAAGTCATGGTTATAAGTTATGAAATAAGGAGACAAGATTTATGGAAGAAATAAATAAAAACCTGACGATAGAAATTGATCAATGGCTTAGATATGCGCTGTGTACAGACACCTCGTTGAGACGGCTAACAAAATTTTAATTTATTTCGCCCATGTGCACAACAGTCTTCTACACTTCTACAGTGTTTCATAGTGTGAACATCGACTGGAACAAGACTGGCGAAACAATGGAAGCGTGTGTGTGACAGAGAAGGAGATAATATGGAAGTGAGACAATGAACTGTTATCGTGTCGTCTCCCCTCTCTTCTGTCTAGATAACGTAGCTATACTTGCCACTGGGGGTAATTCATGCATTGGGTCGGCGCAGATTACTGTTCAGGAACGACAGTTCGGGCCCATATCACAGAAGCCATGGAAGTAAAAGAATTGATTTGGTTTTTGCCATCTAAACAGAATGCACGCGGTAAGGTGATCCACGAAAATTGGAAATAAATGCCTACCACAAGAAAAAACAGGAATAGATCTGAATTTTCCTGACGCAGTAGCGTAGAAACTGCTATGAACAGCGAGGGCAGGTTATTTCTTGCACGAAATAAGGATGAGGTTATTTCTTGATCATTTGTAAAGCTAGGAGACTTCACAGACAATTCCAATGAGTGTCAGTTCACAATGCATGAGTTAACGCGTAAACATGAAGAGAATTTATCAGTCCCTACCTCCCTAAATACGAAAACGTTACAGACAACCCTAATAGAGGAATACGGAGATGGCGTGGTGTTTGCGACACTGTGTTGAAGACCAACGGTTGTGTGCTTCTGAGATTCTGAATTGAAACGCATTAACAGGTGGTACACAGAAAGAGTGGAAACGAACGTAGGAGATTTGTGTAAGCAGCAGCAACTATAATTAGAGAAGACATTTGAAACTTTAAATAAGGAATCATCTTTAAGTGAAAATTCTAAGTCCGTTCCAGAACGACCATTCGATTCACTGACTGTGAGTTTGTTGTTAATGGAGGCAACCTGATTCACCGTGCAAGAGGGTACAAATAAGAGGTCTATACAGCACACATACATTTTATTCGGAAACATTATAGAAAAGTGACTGTTCTGTTCGATGGCCATACTAAAAGCATCGCGAGCACAAAAATCATCGGAAAGACAACAAATACTGTTAAACCCATTTTTGCATAAATCGTTTTCAGCGAGAATACACCACTAAATGCTACACAATACTAAACAAGCTCGTTAATAAAGAACAATTAGTTTCAAAACTGATACAAATATTTAAGTACGAGGGATCTGATACAATTACTGCTGACGACTATGATGATCGGGTGAGTATTCAAACTGTTACTAACAAATTGCACTATCACAAAAATGTTATCATCGTACTCTAATAGCTAACGTTCATTGCCCTTACGTCTGAAAATAACTATACCTAATTTTGGAGAAAGGCTCAAGGAAATATAAAGGGAAGAAGTTACAGTTTTCCCAATATATTGTCTTCAGATGTTCTAAAGAATTGCATAGAAAGCGCTCTGTATATTCCCATGCCTTTAGCAGCTGCAACATGACATCTGCTTTCTTTGGCAAAGGGAAGGGTCAAACGATCAATTCATTTAATACTAGAAAAGATTTTTAAAACGTCACAATATTCAACAATCTATCATCAACGAAGAAAAAATTGCTATTGCAAACGAAAAATTATACTTCCATTATACAAATATCTACGAACAGAAGTATCTTTGAATCAAAAGACTTACAGTATTCCTTTTAATAAGTTGGTAAACTAATCAGAAAACAATGCTGTTATTTTATCAAAACTGCCGACAACATTTGGAGCTCCTTCAGAACATTGCTATCAAGTTTATCATCAAGTTTAAGATTCGAAGGGACGAAACATAGATGCAACGTACTGGGGTTGGAAGAATACGAAAAAGGTAGACGCCCATTTATACCAGTAAATCATCACCTCCATCTACTGTTTTAAAACTCATTTCCTGCAATTGTAGAATGGATTGTGAAATTTTTAAGTATCACTAAGAGGTATTCTCTCCTGGATGGGAAGTAGAATCAAGATATAAGGCAATAACTAAAAATCGAATTTTTGCACACGATTATTAAATACAATAACAGGCGATGGTGACAGCACTTGGACAGCGTGGCAAATAACCAATTACCAGTGGCAGCCTTTAAATATGAAGTCAATGGTGAAAAGGATGTTGGTAGATCGAGGAGAAGGTGGGTTCCGGAACAGGTCAACTAAGGCATGACCCGTACAGTAAAGGAAAAGAAGAAAAAATGAGAAGAAGAAGAAGAAGAAGAAGAAGAAGAAGAAGAAGAAGAAGAAGAAGATGATGATGATGATGATGGTGGTGATGATGATGATGATGATGATGATGATGATGATGATGATGATGATGAAGTGGGAAACGATGAAGCTGTGTGAAAATCGGGTTGCGTTGCTTATGCGTGTGCTAAAACTGTAGTGGGCAAAGTTGTTTAAAATCAGTGACTAAAGAAGAGTGAGGCAAAGAAGACAACCAAGAAAATTCAAGTAAAAGAAAAACTATTGTGGAATAGGCCTAAAGAGGAAACCACATATAAAATGCGCCGAGAGCTCTACCTTACGATAGGTGTGGAAACGAGCTTCAGTTATGGAATGTACGTTTACAGAGAAGATGATGTAAGATGAGAATGACCGTAAAACGTCGTTCATAATTTAAATAAAATATAAGTAAATCAAAATATATATTGTTCTTCGACTGAAATTATTTTTTGAATAACTAAGTAATAGCAGAAAGGCAGTAGAAAACGATAGGAACAATTTTAGAGACAGGACGTTTTTAGCATTCGGTGACGCGCTACTAAAAATGTTCTATGAAAAAACTACAAAGTGAATTGAGTGAATACGAAACGAACTGTGAATATTGTAAGAAGACCCTGTATGCCGGTCTTTACAAAAAATAAAATAGTAGATGAAAAATTTTATAAAAAATAAAATTTTCAATAAAAAAAATTTTGTTATGTTAATCAATGTTTGTAATTAAGAAATAATGCTGCTTTAAATGTTTTGTAAAAATTTTAAGAATTAGGAAGGTATTTATTAACTATCGAGCACTTCTGGAAGATTCGAACCAAGTCTGGAGTTAATCAGATTAACTCCGGTCGGCAATCGATTGATGGTTTTTCTTGCTGGTCTAATATCTCACTCTAATAAAATGTTTTCTTCTTCTTGAAGTCTCTTTGCCTTAATAAATCACCTTAAATTAGCCTGTGAAATAATAAAAAATAAATACAATTGAAATAAATGGATTTATTAAACAATTTAATAAATAATCGATTTTTTATCGATTGAGAACAATTATCGACTCCGTCTCAGGGAATTATCGATTGTGCATACAGTAGAAAAATTATTATAAGTATTATAAAAAGGACAGGTTCTTTGAGCAATTAAATTAATAGTCAGAGAAGGGTAACGAGAAAGTATAACATTAACAATTAAAATAAATTCAATAATTATTATTTAACAGTATTTAAATAATTCTGATATATAATGTTTAAGTAAGTTGAAGTCAAACCATATGTAGACTGACGTCACCACTGGATGAGGTAGGCAGGGCTTCGTAAAATTCAAAGATGGCCGCAATTAGATCTGGCGAGATTACTGCGATGTCGTCGTATCAAAAACTCACAGTAAAATTACCTTCATGAATGTTTGAAATGTCCCCGCACTGGTGTAATTGGTCTATTAGGTTGTTTGGTGTGTTCTGAAGACGTGTTCCGTGTATACTTGTGTTAATTATGTTATTTAGTATGTGTTCACTTCTGTGGGTTAAGTTACTCAAAATGTGGTTATGATTTGTAGCGTGAATTAGGTCAAATATATTGTTTTACTGTTTTAGATCACTTGTATAATGAATTTAGGCGTTAGTTTTCACTATTGTCGTTAACGTTTTGGTAAATTTAGTTACAAAAGTGTTTATTTCATCTAACTCTCGATTCACTTATATGAACGGCTAACTGTAGTACCATTTTCGACTCGGTTATAAGGAACGTTTTTTCACACAACTATTCAGCTTGATATTCAACAAAAGACTATTTTAACTTGGTCAAAATCTGGCCCAGTTAAACTTTGAAAAAGTATTGTTAACATATTTCGATTACCCATACACATGATACAAAATTACATTATATATGGAATTTATTTATTTTATTCATCACTTTCATGAATTATGAACCTTATCATTGGTTTAATCATCTCATTCCCTTTAAATTGATATATTATAGTCCATATCTGTGGACATTTTGTGGAAATTACCAAAATTCTTTCCTTTTTTGAAATATAGGCTCAAAATTTGATTTCTGCCTTCATACAATTTTTCTTCCATTTTAATTGTTATTAATACTATTATAATAAATTTTAATTAGTCATATTTCTCTTCCTTTCCTTAAGTACATATAAATTGAACCTTTGAACTGGTTTTTTGTGTTAGTCTCTGAATTTGACATTGCTCTTAAAATTAATTAATTTATATATTTTGAAAATTTACAATATTTTAAGGTATATTTCCTTATTATCATTTTAACTCATAGGATCATTTCCAGTAGTGGTTAACTGATTTACCTTATCTAAATCTTGCTAGTTTACAGGATTTATAAGTGAATTATACTGGTTTATATGGTTTCTGTGAATTCACCAAATGGCCTAGATTTTAGAATTTTACATTTCTGTCTTTCTCAAATAAATTTAATCCTACCACTCCTCTGACTTTATATAGTTATTATTACATGAAAATAAAATGGTTTATAACTTATTGTGAGGTGTAGTATTTAATTAACACTACTGTTATAAAAAAAAATAATTATGAACATGATTTAGCCATCTGTACAATTGAACATATTGCTGACATGGTTTGAACATATACATTTAACTCCTTTTGAATTAACACAGCATACCTACTGAAACATTATTAATGGTATGTATGCTGTTATTTAGCAAACATAATTCATTTTAAACACATAATATAAATCTTATTTTCTAATAACTCTTACAAACACATTGATTTTATGGCTGTGAACAAACAGTCTATTTAAACATTTTAAACCTATGAATACTAAGTTAATGCCAGTCTTTTCTGGTCTAAACCATTATTATTTATGATCCCCTTCATCAGTAAACATGACCACCCATACTCTAGTTATTAGAATTTTTTTACAAATGTCTTGTAAATAAAGAGTTACATTAAAATAATAAAATACTGGAAACCTTTCATTTTATTATTTTATTATGTTGTTTATTATTGGATATTAAAGTTGTTATATAGCATATTGATAAGTCATAGTATCACTAACTTTAAGTTTATTGCATTTCCAAAAAACACTTACACAAATTCACTTTCACTGGTGGTTCTGATATTTTGAGTCTCACTATCTCAGACCAGACCTTTAGTAATCATGGACTGTTAAGACTTGTTTATTTTCTTTTCACACAATAGCTTTAGTCGGTTCACTTCTTATAATACTATACAACACTTTAGTTTTCTAAATAATTACATTTTTATAGGATTTTGGTATGTTATACTTTCTTTTTAATCGTTTTTGTGGGTTTGGGGTTGATGGTAGTTAATAATAACAATAGGTTTTACAACGGTGTTTCTTTCATACTATTTCTTCCTCTCCTCCTGTCTTCTTTCTTGTCTTTCTTCTTATCTTTTTTCTTGTCCTTCTTCTTATCTTCTTTCTTGTCTTCATTCTTGTCCTTCTTCTAGTCTTCATTCTTCTGGTCTTCTTGTCTTCCTTCTTCACTCTTGGGTAAACCAAGGTACTTCGTGTTATCTCGACTGATGTTTAGTTTGGAGCATCTAATTTATTTCCTGACACGGACCTTGTTCTTCTCTAAAGGTTTCAGGGAATTGTTTTCTTCCTGATCACAAATTTTATTCTTCCTTCTTCTTGTCTTTGGGGTATTTTGGTGTTCACCACTCTTAAACTGATTCTCTTTCTTCTTTATATGGTGTCATTTAATTTGTTTACTGCTCCTAACTTCCTGGGTAAATTACTGATCTTATAATATGAGTTGCTTTCAATACTTTCTTTGATATTTAAACAGTGGTTTTTATATAATGTAATGAGGATTTTTATTTTATCGTGGTTCATTCCTTTGATTTCATTAAATCTCATTCAATATTATTTTAACATACGTGGTGTAATTAATTTTTATGATTTTATATGACTTAATAAGTAGTGGATTTTCTGTCGCGCTACAATATATATGATGAAAGTTTTGACAGGACAAGATGTGTCCCTCGCCAATGTAATGTTTCTGTTTCAGCTGCCAAACACTATTAAGGATGAAGTTATTTTTATTCTGGATCCCAGCGACTAGACACCGTACTCTTATTTTTAATGTTTTACGTACTACTTGAATCCGTTTCGGTTTCTACGTATTTTAACGTTTTAGAACATACATGTCCGCTTTATGGTCTATGCACAGATTGAGGGAAGCCCAGAACAGAAATTTGTTGATTGTTATTTTGTCGGTGTGGACTGTGCGTCACTTTATATAAAATACGGCATGACACTTAGCTACACTACAACTACAATACTGAAATTAGTTGAATGTACTTTGCTTTGCACAATACTGAACCTTGTACTGAACGTTGACCTCCTGCGTGAAAATAGTGTGAAAATAAAAAAAAGCTAACACTGCAGGTGTTTGAAGCGGCTATTCGTAAATTGGAAAATTATCGAGCAGCCGGTGAAGACGGTATTTTTGCTGAATTAATAAAAAAAGGAGGGCACTCAGTAATGAAGGAAATGCATGAACTAATATCTGACATATGGGAAAATGAAACCATGCCAGAAAATTTGAATAATATGCCCTATTATAAAAGGGGGATAGTATCATATTTGAAAATTACAGGGGCATAACTTTGTTGAGTACTGCCTATAAGATTGTAACTGAAATATTGAATGGATGAATAATAAAGCATGCAGAAACCTTTCTTTGAAAATATCAGTGTGGTTTTCGGGCTGACAGAGGAACGGCTGATCAACGATTTATCATTAGACAGATCATGGAGAAATTCTATAAACATGATGTAGATCTACATTTCCTATTTACTGATTTTAAGCAGGCCTTAAATAGTATAAATCGGGAAGAATAATTTAAAGTCCTGAGAGAAGTTCGTATTATTACCAGACTAGTCCGATTAATTAAAATGACAATGAAGGATTCAAAAGCAAAGGTAAAGACATATAACAAAATGAGTGCAAGTTTTAACTTTAACAATGGTGTGAAGCAAGGAGATGGCCTCTCTACGGTTCTGTTCAACATAGCTCTGCATAGTGCAGTAAATAAACTCAATAAAAGGGACAAAATATTCATGAAATCTTCTCAAATATGTGCATATGCAGATGACATTGCAATAGTAGCAAGAAACGTTGATAACCTCAAAGATATGTACGCATTAATGGGAGCAGAAGCAATGAAAATTGGTCTTGTCGTAAATGAAAACAAGACAAAGTACATGGTAATGTCCAATTCAGAGACTAAAAGGGCTCCTATAGAGTTCAATGTGAATGGGAAGTATTTCAAAGGAGTGTCCTGCTTTAGTTATCTATGTGCCTAGGTATCAAGTGATAATAACACTAGGATGAATATAAGAGAAAGGATACGTGCAGGAAATAGAGCCTACTTTGAAAATATTAACATTTTTAAAAACAATAATGTTGTAAGATGTATAAAACGTAAAGTATATTATTCTCTTGTGCGACCAGTTGTTATATATGGATCTGAGGTGTGGACTTTGACAGAGAATGATAAAACTGCTTTAAAATTATTTGAGCGCAAAGCATATAATTTATGGCCCAGTAAGAGAAGAAGTCAGTTGGAGAATACGCAATAACGATGTACTACAGACTCTCATACATGGAAAAGACACAGTGAAATTCATCAAATCACAGATGTTGCGTTGACTGGGACATGTGGAAAGAATGTCTGAGGAAAGAATGCCTAAAAGAATGCTGAAGGAAAGTAGATACTACTAGCCAAGTAGAGGCAGACCAAGGGTGAGATGGTTGGATGGCGTATCAGAAGATCTTGCTAGCATGGGAATCAGAGAGTGGAGAGTAATGACGGAGAACAAGGAGGCATGGAGGAGTATTGTTTAGGAGACAATACTATAGGAGACAATATAATAGGAGACAATCCCACCAAAAGCTGTAAGGCCAGATAAGAAGAAGATGAAGAGTAAAGAGAATACTTAATGAATAAGCAATACATGTTAGGTTTTCAGAAAGTACGTTTCAATTGCTTGATAAAGACATCGTTTGAAACTTTCTCCGACAACAGACAGAAATTTTAAACAGGACTTAGAAGACTAAGAGACCCTTTACGGTTATGTCACATATAGGCCAAGTTCCAATCCTCTTATCAAAATATTTTTTTATTATTTTCCTAATTGATGATGAATAAAGAACGTCAAATTTTAATCAATCCTTTCCTACACAATTGTTTTATGGCAATCAATGGGAAAACAGTTTGTCATTCTAAAATTCAATTATCAAGCGTCCGACGATATTTCAGTAACATAACGCAATTTTATATGTGTGACATGCGAAAGACCGCAAAATATACAACTCTACAATTCTAAGTTCTTCCTACTGCTATCTCAGTCTGCGATAGCTCTCCTCTCATTTTTTCTAACCAAGCTAAAAGATTTTTCCAATACTCGGTGTTTAAACTTGCCCACCTTTCTTCAGTTTTGTTGTTCTAACTTTTGTATGTATATATGACGATGAGATATATTTTTTTTCTAATATACGTTTTGAGTTATTTGAACTAACCTGGATCCATGCAAAGTCTGAGCGAATACAGTGACCTCCTCCACCTCTCAATTCTATTCTGATCTTCTGACATGTTCTCGTGGACCTTATAATTGGTATAAATAGCTGAGTGCTGAATGTGCTCAGAGCAAACTAAACAGTTTTAATACACTCAAAATAAACAGCATGAGATTGTATCTTATTGTATTTCCATCACCATACCATATTGTATTTCTGGTCGTGAGCTCAAATTCCAATCTGCGTGATAGTGTAGAATTGTATGTGTTATAAAATGCCAGAGGCAGGGGCAGGTTTACAATTACTGTAAATGCAATTGTACTTCAGTTACAAAACGTTTCTGTTGTATACATACTGTCAAAGTAATTTTATTCACGGTTGTTTGTAATTATCTTAGATAATAGACAACCGGATACTCTGTGTTAGTAGTTTAAATTCCAGTGTTGTCAGAATTATTTGCCTAATTCTCCGTCATTTTTAAGTTTTACCCTATCTAATTTTAACCTGGTTTAAAAATGTAACCCTAGCATCTGGTACCAACTGTAATGAAATAAAATCAACCTGCTTAGATGATGACTCGTAACAATATCATTACATGTAATTATGGAAAACTCAGTCCAATATCCTCAATAATATGAAAAGAAAATTTGGTAAATAATAAGTTCGGCAAAAGTGTCCGGGGTAATAAAAATGGAAGGAGTCCAGGATAGGAGAGAGAAAAACCCAGATTCAAAGTGGACTGAAGACAGGAAGAAGAGACACAGTGAAAAGATGAAAGAATATTGGAGAAAAAGAAAAAACTAAAAATACAGAATTGAAATTGGCATGTGTGGTCCTTAGATGGCCGATAAAAAAAAAATTGGTAAGATTAAAGGTTTTTTAGGATAGACACTAACCGTTAGACATCTGTCTACAAAGCTGTTTTATTACGCAGTACACTATTAAAATATTGACTCAATATATTCTAATTATTCCAGGTTATCAGTCATATTCTACCTAAGATTAGACATAACAGACGTATATTACACAAAAACCGCCTAGAGGAAAACGACAGCATATAAAATAATAAAAACAACAAAAAAACCGAGAAAAACTATTTTTCGTAAACCATATATTTCTGCAAATGATAAATGTAATTCAGAATAAATAAGTAATGATTCACATATTGCATGTAATTCATACCTTACTTAAACATATTTTCTGATAAAAACTAGAGAATGAGCGTTGAATAAGTATGAAACAAGCATTGAAACTTTTGACACAACAGGGCAGAGAACAAGACAGTTCAGCCTATGTCATACGATATAGTGGTAACATTACATAGGCCTATACGCAACATAGTATACGTCTTTAAGAACAAACTGTTTTTCTTCTGAAGTCGGAACCAATCTGACACTCTTGTGTAAAAAAACTCACTGACAAATTGTAAATGTGAGATTACGAAACATATAATGAGAATTCACATGATAAATTGCCACTAGTTTCCTTTAAAAGGAACTACGCGAGAATCACCGAGAATTCGACCGTCGACATCTTTCGCCCAGAAGCGGTGTGCTTGCTGTTACAACGGAGAAAGCAGAAAAATAACTAAATAAAACACGAATGATTTACAAAACATTTTGTTATACGTATCATATAGTTATATTGAAAGCGAAATTGTTGTAATACAGTTCTAATGAAGTTAGTAAATTTTAAACTAAACAATAGAGTCTAAACCATTTTTATAATATTTCAATATAGTTTTCCTAAACGGCGGTATTAATGTTGTTGTATTAATGGTCTGTTTCCATCGTTGTTTTAACTTATTTCATGTTGTTTATCTACAAATCTAAAATCTAACATTTTCTATATGAATACAACTTACAAACGAATATAAAGATAACTAGTAAAACTTTATTAAATGCATTATAGCATAAAGTTTACTAAAAAAAAATCCTTCTACTGATAGTTCCAGGATTTTACTAATACAGTCGAACTCCCATTTTGCTTTCTACTCTTGTATACAGAGTATACTCTATATACTCTTCTATACAATTATGCCTCATGTGACAATTGCATTCAGCAGAGACATTTTTATGTAATAAATTTAGGGTTTCTTGTAGAACATTGCGCTAGTTAATATTCACAAGACTTTTAAAAACGATAAAGTGTCACTTAGGTCAAACATTTGACTAAGCGCCACTGAGTTGAACACGAATGAGACGAGCAATCGCTCGGCCAATTTTCTTCATCTGCACCTCACGGAGTAGGCACTTTGCCTATTCCGTCTTCACAGAGTATCTCTCCATCTCGCCTTCGGTCTTCCTACATCTCTTGTACCAAAGGGTCTATATCAAAACGCAACCTTAGGTAGTCGTCCATCCTCCATTCTGTCCAGATGCTGTAACCATTCCCTGCGATAAGTCTGGAGTTTATCATTTATTGAGAATACCTGTAGTTTTAATATCCTCATTCTTTAGCATGCCTTGGTTGTTGTCCCTTAAATCCGTCAGGTTTTCTACTGTGAAGAATTCGAGTAATTAATTACTCTGAAAGAGTTACCAGCCTTTCTCAGAGGGGGCCAATTTTAAAGTATGTAGTATTTCTACGAATAGTATCAATGAAAAAATCCAAATTTTGAGACCATTTATGTGCTGAGAGTTGTCTAGTGTTATAAAACCGCGTAGAGATTTTAGAAAATTATCTTCAGACTATCAGTAAATGTCATCCTACAATAAATAGTTTTAAACTAGAACTAAAAAGTCACAAGGTTTTAGTGGCTGTACACTGCCTGAATTTTCTGTACATTACGTAGCCAAAGTGAGTTTGGTAACAGATATTCGCAAAACGAGTACAGTCGTAGATGCAGACTCCAACAAGACAAGCTGCTCTTACAAAAATAATGATAAAAAACCAAACCAGGAACACAAGACCGAAATAGGTGGCATGATTACGGGTAATTTGTGTCCAGCAGTGGACGATTAGGGCAGATAATGACTACGATAATAGAGTAAACGTAATGCATTTTGGGGTTTAGGCAAAAAGCAATAGAGATAAGAAGGCAAATACATGGATAGGAGGTTTACTAATATATACAAAAATATATGGGAATTATGTAAAACAAATTTAAATTATTCGTGAAATATTCAGTGTAGCTAAACTAACATTTCTGTTCAACATGAACACACAAATATATAAACTTGCCACAAACAAGTAAATAATTTATAAACTAAAAAGCACTTTGGAATAATAATTATTCTCTATGTGTAACGGTCAACAGACCTTATGATGACATCTTTTTCTTACGTTTACTTATGCAGTCTGTTAATACATAAAAATAAGAATAACTATTAACAGAATACTAGAGTACTAGTTCAATGACTGGTTCTCTGTATGAGTATTTGAAAGTGACTCGGTACATACAATGAATTTAAAGTCCCAGTTCTAATGTTTAAGTAAGTACAGCGGAAATGTTAATTTTAATCGTCTTTCCTGCAGGCTGTTAGGTAGCAGATTTATGGCTAGATGGTTTGTGTGTTTTACATATCGTTAAAGAACAACGCAATGGAATCATTGACTATAGGCGAGTCTATGTCGCAAATGCTGTCTTTATTTCTGACGAAACACTGTGCATTGGTTACGTTGGTCTGAAACCTTACGATTAGAGCCATGTTGGATTTAGAAGCAGTTCCCTTTTTTCGCCGTTCTTATAAATGATTGCATTACACACACACACACACACACACACACACACACACACAAATTACCAGAATTTAAATCGGCAATGTTAGTTGTTAGTAATTAAGTAACCACATACCGTACTTAACTAATTAATTACACGTGAATAGTTCATTTTAACATCAAGCATAAAACAAAATGCTATAAATGTTTTATGTTAAATTTGCTAAACGGTTATAAAACAGGAATGCACTTTAACGCATTTATGCAGAAAGCATATGGATTTCTTCAAAGCGGAAACAGCAAAGGATAAAACGATAGGAATTGTAAGAAATAACAAATGTTAAATACTTTGGTTGCTCCATTTTTTTTGTATTTCACCAAATACGTAATTCAAGGTGAAAACCCTATGTGATAATATCATACGATGCTTAAAAGGTAAGTCAAGGAAAGATTACGTAAATTTAGGGAATCGTGATAGACGAGGTACCAAACACATGAAACGGATCATCATGACGGTGTAAATAATGTTAATTTCAAACGTTTTCTATAATCTGTGAATTATTTACTACACAATGACTACACGTAACTATGGAAAGGTTATTTACATTATTAATCCCAAAATACTTTACGCCGTTAGAATAATTAAAATATCAACACTTATGGTTACACTAACCTTTCAAACATTCTGCCGTGACGTGGAACAGAAACCAGAATTCAAACACATAAGCTGATAAGTAATAAAAACTTGACTGTAAATTTATAAACACATTATTCCCAGTTGGACAACTGCAGGTACAAACGTAAACTAAGTTTCTAAACAACACAACACAATAAAATTCCGTAAAATTCTGGCACTACGAAACGAGGTATTAACGGTTAGAAAGCCCTACTCAAACTGAACAGGAACGAACATGCCTATGTCGTATGTATAGCGGATTGGCAGCGAACAAAGAGGTTTACGAGCACATCGAATCCATGGCACTCATTTATCTTTTAGCCTATAGGCCTATAATGTACAATCGTAAACGTTCAAAAGTATAATTAATTTATAGTTTTAAAATTATTATTTATCATTTTATTTTTTACTTCTAAAGTACATGTGTAACCTTATTCGTTAATAAGTCTATTTTAAATTAAAAATTAACTAACATTTTTGTTAACAAGGTTATCATTAATGTAACAAAATTAAGAAACTAATGAATTTTCGTTGTGTAATTTCTACTCACGTTTTAAAGATGTCATACTTACATTAAGAGCTTGTACTTATATGAGAGGCAATAAAAGATTATTAATAAGAGCGTGTCACTTGATTTTCTGCAGTAAGTTAGACGGATATTAGCCTATCTTGTAAGTTTTTCAACTATTATTTCATCGTTTACTAAACTTGTCGGTTATTGTATTTTTGTTACAATTCACCTTTCTTAACAAACTAACAAACAGACTATGCAATTCCAGTATTGTTTAATTTTAAATTCGCAATATTTATAGTTTTTTAATAAAATTTCAATAAATAATTTTGTCTTTTCATTTTTTTTTTTGTCTTTTAATCCCAGGCTATTAATCTGATATGTATTCTTCATTAACACTCTAAAGTAAAAATGATACTAAATTTTATACTACATGGCATTAAGCATTCTTAGCAAAGTTTGATTTTTATTCTCATGTTGTTATACAATATTGTTCTTACCTTTCCTTAAAGTAGTACATCTACATGTCAATTAAAAGACATGTTTAAAGGCATTTATGTGGATTATTTATAGTTTATGTCACGTAATAATCTCTTTTAATCCCTTCCCTATACAATATTTATATTTTGTGATATTTTCAGTTCAAAACAACTGTTTCCAATAATAATTTTTATTGGATTATCTAGTATTGCTCATTTGGTTTACTTCATCTTATTATCATGTTTATGCACTAACCTAAAATTGATCATAATTTTAGATTTCAGTCTTCTTTATTTTAGTTCTCATTGGTGGACTTTTTTATACTACTTTTTTAATTTGTCAATGTGTGTTGTACATATCAATGACAGGAATATAGTAATAACGGCTTCTGCGTCGGAAGAATCGTATTGATCGTATTGTCGTGATTCTGTGTAATAGTTAAATATTTGTAAATATTTGCATACTACTTCTGATATCACACCTTTTATTACA
Organism: Magicicada septendecula; assembly: GCA_034769895.1. Classification (NCBI taxonomy): domain Eukaryota; kingdom Metazoa; phylum Arthropoda; class Insecta; order Hemiptera; family Cicadidae; genus Magicicada; species Magicicada septendecula. The sequence goes on from CM068368.1 coordinate 101,739,818, forward strand.
GTTTTCCTTGACAATAATAGGTTAAGTAGGCCTACCTCTCAGAATAATGACTGTTTTGAAAGTATTTGTTACTATCCATACAGACGACGATTGCCGGAAGTGAAAGTTAATTTTAAGCAGTCAGTTAAATAATTTGTAAGTAATTTTGAAGTATTTGTAGCTAGAAGCTGTTGGCTACGGACAAAGAATTTAACACGTAATTGTGGATTTCAACACACAACTACCAATATTAGAGAAATTCATTGCGTCTAACAATAGAAGAATGTAATTTATTCTACAAAAAGTGAACTACCAAGTAAGTCATTTTATATTTATTTACGTAAGTACTGACAACCGCAAATGACCCCACGGCGTGCCCCCACGTACAAGCTACCACTGACCTTGACAATATTATAATTATTGTATATTACAGTTACAATTCACCCTATTGCTTAGAAAGTCGTATTAAGACAGGCGACACAACATTGCAGACTAAAAAAAAGAATTTCGACGAAACCGAAACATCGAAGCATGATAATGTTTTTAGGCTTTTGAAACGTATAATGTGGAAAACATTATCTTGTTTTCTATAACGTAACTATATAACAAATATTTACTATATAACAAATATATTTACTATATAACAAACATTATCATGTTAAAAACGACAGAGACCGAAGATTTCTAGACTGTGGGAATCGAAAGTGTGGAAAAAATATAGTATTAACATCACCTGGAGCGTTTTTTTTTTCGATGACATTTTGCATCACGCATTTTGTGGAATGACCCCCAGCCTAAAAACATTATCATGTTAAAAAAAGGAACATAGTTTTATTTGTAATAATTGTTATAACTGCTGCTGCAGCCATTATAACAACTAAATAATAAGTTAGTGCATATATATATAAAATATTATACATATGTTATATATTATATAATATGACGCAAAATACATACATATATGACGCAAAATACATATAGGATATAACATATAGATGCAAAACCTCTGATAGATGGAAGTGTAATAAGCAGTAACTTTAAATACCAGCATTACTATCAAACCTTCTGCAGCCGGTATACTGTTGATTCAATTTATTTCACCAACAGGACCGCTTTGTTGTATGTAACTCTCGATCTGCAGCAGCATTACTGGCAGATTGGAGTTTACGGAGTTCTGACACCTGACAGATTAATGCCAACTGATATTAGGTAGTGTGTTGTTTACAGATAATTAAATTTACACCATGCCTTGCATATATCTTCTTTCTTCTCCTCTCTCCTCTCCCTCACTCACTCCCTCTCTGTTCTTTCTTTACTCTCCTTCTCTCTAAAAATACACGCGCGTATTTTTATATATATATATATATATATATATATATTGTAATTCTAAATTTTGTTTATTTCTTTCTAGTTGTGTTCTAATACCAATTTATATTTTTTAAGATAATATTTGATCTCGGGTAATTGGTTCCAGTCGCACCTTACGTGAAGTATACGTATTCAGCCCCACATTACTGGTGCCAATTATGTAACGAGACGTGTTTCTTTACTTAATATGTGAGTGAAGTTAAGTTATTTTAACTTTTATTTATTAACGTGGATTACTATTTGTTTGGGGACGGGTGTTGGTTTTCGTGTTGAGTTGTCAAGATTGAGGTTACCAGACTCACTTATCGTAGGTTATTACGCTTGACGGAATTACTTGCGTCGTCGTGGTCGGGTTCTATCTTCTTATTCTGAAATAACATTCTTTATTTCTATTTTATTTTTTTAATAAAAGACAACTCGCATCAATTAGGGAAAAATATCATTATTTATTTTCATAAGTTACTGCCTTCGTTGCTCTAATGTTTGTTTGGTACAATGCACAAGTCGATTCTTAATCTCAGTTCGATTCAGAGTTACACTTTCGATAGTTATATAAACTCCTGGATTGTTTTGACTGTTATTAAAAAGTACGAAAAGCACACTAAGAAGTACAACATATTACAATTAAAATAATTCTTACTTACTAATAACAATAAAATTAATATCAAGAAAATACAATTAAATAGTTGTTTGGTCTGATATGAGAACACAATAGTTAGTGTCGACTCAGCGTTGGTTTCAGTTGGCTGTGCCAAGGTGGCGGACTGACGCTAAGCAATGATAGAGTTGATTTACCTCCCAACTATTTAAAACAAGTTTTTAAAATAAAATAAGTCAAATAAATTGTCCACTGGTGTTGAATTGGTCTTTTCACTTTGGTTCTGATGAATAAGTGTTTCTGTGATTTAGTTCTGGTGTTGTATAATTATTATTACTAGTGTTAATATGTAAGGTTCGGTCTCACCACTTTTGTAGATCACTTTTATTTATTTTTAGAGATATTATTTTCTTCTTCCTTCTTGTTTTATTATTATATTATTATTTCTTGGTTCTAGTTTTACACTGTTAATTATTTTACTTTCACTCTTCTTCTGACTTGGACTTGACTCTATCATATACTTTTTACACAGAGTAGTATAGACTAGTTCTTTATACTTTCGAGTCTAACAATCAAGTGAAGTAATTTCCTTATACCTTCAACGGGCTTGACCAAATTTCTCATCGGTCAAAATCGTCGGGTAAAGAGGTCACATGACCTTAATTATTTAAGATACAAAATTTTACATTTTCTAGCTACAATTACTCCCTGTCTATTACATAATAAATCTCAAATTGGTTTACAGTACAATATTCCTTATAACTAGACAAAAATTTAGACACCTCACATGGCATAGGTGTGTGTCCTAATAATTAATTTAACATTTTATAAAGTTTCATCTTATAAGCCATTCCATGTAGTTTTTGACATCACATTAAAATTCCATTAATTAATTAAAATGTTGCTTCTGACACTTAAATAAACCATATATTAGTATTTATACCATCTTTTACTATTTAGTACAGTGCTGTGATGGTTTAATAGTGGGATTTAAAATAATTTCTATTTTGATATTGGCCAATTAGTTGGTACAGTATTTCTCTATAGTACAAAGTTTCAATTTAAAATTACTGTATGACCTTGTGGCTTGATACACTATTATTATTACATGCATTGAATTATCCATTATGTTATTATTATCCATTGAATTGATTCTGACAAAGTGAAGAACAACATTGGCATAAAACAAACATATTACCATAATGTTAGGCCATATTACATTATGGTCAAACTCAAACCAACTTTAAACAATAAAACTTTCTTTTAATAACTTCTTAATATCTAAAAGTATAGTTGGTCAATTTATTATGACCTATTATTAAGTATTATTGACACCTGGTCAATTTAAACAATCTAATTCTTTTTACCCTAAATTAGGTTTAACACATTAATTTAAACAACACAAAAACACAAATGATTGTATTATTCCCTTCAGTTAACATTAAAAATAAAATAGGGAACTATTTTATACAATCAAGGTTATTCAGCTAACATTAAAATAAATTAAATTAACAACCTTAATTTAAGGTTGACAAATTGGCAAGGCAAAGGTTGAAGTCTTTTGTCAAATTGGTAATACACAGGTATATTGAATATCAGATATTTCACACATTAAATATTATTATATGATCACACATTGTCTTTAGTTGTGATTATAAATTTCATTCACAATAAGTTACCACTATTATTAACAGTCATGTCTGTATAGTTAGTAACCAACATCTTACATTTACATTTTACACTCAATCACTATTTTTCTTGTTGTGATTACATTTTCTTTTTACAATTAGTTATTATTGCTACGAACAGTCACTTTTAATGGTTTAGAGTACATATTTGTTCTACATTAGCTTATATTGTACTTCTTTTTGCTCTTTTTGGGTTTTAACCTTTCTCATTGGTTTAGCAAATTTAGGTATATTGTTTAGTTTATGTCATATTTTATGGGGATTTATACACTTATTGAGTTATGCTCATTGTGTCGCATTACAATATATATATATATATATATATATATATTTATATTGCAACGGTTCAATTTTAATTATATCTAATAAGGATATTGTGAGTGTGTAAAAATTACAAACACGTCTATTATGGAGGAGAAGAAAAATTATTTATTATACACAAGAATATAGTGTTTTACGATGTATATTGTATTAAAAATAGTCGTGCATTTATATTTAGAATAATAAGTTTAT